>WBMN01000004.1:0-228612 GCA_010367425.1 Teratosphaeria destructans | reverse complement strand
TTCCCCCAGCCCCCCCCTCCCCCCTCCAATGCCCTCTCCCCACACCACACCACCCACCACACCACCCCCCCTCTCCATGCTCGACCCCCCACCACCACCATGACCACCAAAGGCCAATTCACCTCCAAGAACCCCACCATCAAACGCATCCTCCGCGAAGCCGCCGAGCTCGCCGCCCAACCCTCCCCCGACTACCACGCCCACCCCCTCGACACCGACATCTTCGAATGGCACTTCACCCTCCGCGGGCCCCCCCCGCCCTCCCCCTACGCCACCGGCCTCTACCACGGCCGCATCGTCCTGCCCCCCGCCTACCCCCTCAAACCCCCCAGCTTCCGCTTCCTCACCCCGACCGGCCGCTTCGAGGTCAACCGCGAGATCTGCCTGAGCATCAGCGGCCACCACGAGGAGACCTGGCAGCCCGCCTGGGGCATCCGCACCGCCCTCGTCGCCCTCCGCACCTTCATGGACACCACCGCCGCCGGCCAGCTCGGCGGCATGGAGTGCGCCGACCCCGTGCGCCGCCGTCTGGCCGCCCAGAGCCCCGCCTGGCGCTGCCCCGCGTGCGGGAAGACGAACGAGGAGGTCATGCGGGCCCTCGAGGCTGACGCGGGCGCGGACGGCGCGCGGCCCGCCGACGAGGTCCCGGAGGAGCTGAGGCTGGCGTATCGCGAGGACTTGGGCGAGAAGGGCGGGGGGGCGGAGGAGGAGGAGGAGGAGCCGCCGGCGCAGAGTCCCCCACCGGGGGCCGCGGCCGCGAGTCCGACCGCCCCGGCGCCGACCGCGGCACCGCCGACCCCGCCGGCCCCGAGGCCGCGCCGCCCCGACGACGTGCCGGCCTGGATCGACAAGGCCATCTCCGGCGTCCTCGCCATGCTGCTCTTCCTCCTCTGGCGACGTTACGGGTGACACATCAACTCCGCGAGCACGGGACGTTCGAGGCGCTCTGGGAAGGAACACTTCTATCGGGGGGGGNGTGTTGATTGATACTCGACCTCAAAATGCATGTGTTGATACTCGAGCTCAAGATGCATGTGTTGATACTCGACCTCAAATGCGTATGTTGATACTCGACCTCAAAATACGTGTGTCGATCCAACCACTCCTCCTCATCTACACACCCCTCCACAACCTACACCGTACCTAAACACCCTTCTCCACCCCCCAACACCTCGCTATATATATCCTCGAACCCGCCGTCAAGAACGCCGTTTGAAAAAAAAAAAAAAAAAAAAGGCCATGGGTATCATTGTCCTCCCAAACACACACATACACACACACAAAACCCCCCCAAATCATCCCAGTAATCGTTACAAGCGCGTTTCATACCCTCTGCTGTCCTGTAGCACCCCTCGTTCGTCAGACCCATCAACGTCATCCATCTCGTCCATCCACGCCGGCCCCTAGCTCGGAAACCCCGGCTGCGAGTATCCCGGGTTCCACTCCGCGCCGCCGAAGATCTCCTGGATGTTGATGTTCGGCATGTTGTGCGACGGCGCCGGGTGACTCGGCCACGTCCCGTTCGGGAGGCCGTTCGCCATGCTGGTGGCGTCCATCACCCCCATCGGCCCGCCGTTGGTGTAGTTTGCGACGGCCTCGGGCGGGAGGCCGTAGCCTTGCTGTCGGTACTGCGGAGCTTGCTTCTGGTCGATGTAAGGGGGCAGCGCGAGGTAGTTCGCCTCCAGACTATCCTCGTGACTGCGCGACGAGGTCGCGGCCATGGCAGGAGTCGACTCGCCTACGCTGTAGATCTGCGCATCCCGGAGCGGATTGCCTCGTGAGTATTGCGGATCGCTCTCAAAGGTGGTCAGCGGTTGATTCGGGTAGGCAAACGGCTCGTCCGCCGTTGGGTACATCATGGCCGAGAGATCTGGCAGGTCAGGAGTCGAGATGTTCTGGGGTAGCTGGAACCCATGGACCCCATTGCTCATGGCAGTACTGCTCTGCTGTTCGTTCCATCGCCCAAAGATCTGCGGGTCGAAGCTACCGGTCGGCGTCTGGGCGCCGAATGGTGCCGTGCCAGGAGCATTCCATGATTGAGTGTAAGAGTTCTGCGGCATCGTGATCTGTTGACCGTGTCGTGGAAATGTGCTGGCTCGCTTGGCACCAACGTTTGGAGTGGGCTGAGCGAACATGGAGACGTCGGGTTGGCTTTGCGACACGGTGGTGTTTGAGGGCAGCGAACTCGAGCTCGCATCGTGCTGGCGTTTCCTCGACAGCATCGGATTCTGCTGTCCTTCCTGCATCCAAGCTGGCAACTGGGCAAAGACGCTGGTCAGCGTCGCCGTGCACCGGTCTGCAGCCATGCTGCGGTTCGCCAACTCTGCAAGCGTTTGTCTCCCTTCCAGTGCATCCTTGATGACGGCTTGCGTAGTGGGATTCTCCTGGTTCTCGGCAGCATAGTATATCAATGACATGATGGCAAAGAAGGTGGTGTACATGACGAACCAATAGGCCCCATTCAGCAGACCTTCGCGTTTCATGTGACTGGTGATGTGGATCATATTGCGAGAGACGTTGACGTATGACGCGCCGCAGGCGTAGGCACGACCCTCCACGCCTTGTGATCTCTTGTCCACGCAGACAAAGTGGAGGAATGGACGGTAGAGCATGATCTGCGCGTGTGCGTACGCAAGTCGGAGGAGCTGTTGTATCCGCTTGTATTGCGGCTGCACACCCGGTGTCGATGAGTTGAAGACCGCTGGCAGACTCTGCTTCCAACTTTCGAGATCGTCCTCCAGTTCTCTGATGACGGAAAATGGTATCGAGTATGACTTGTCTGGAGTATCGGACGGCGTCTTGATCGGATATATTTTCCGGACGATCTTGGACAGGATTTGCACCAGGCGTGTATGTGAATTGAAAGCAGTCATCAGTGAGACAGTGCCTTCCGGCATGGGCTCTATGCCCGTCGTGGTGACGTACTCGTCGTCCACCTCCAGCGGCAGTTCCTGGTCAATGTCCTCATCACTGAGGGTCTGCGGGAGGCCGAGCATGGCGCCCACGTAAATGTCCATCTTGCGGACCACCCAGAACACGCGCTTTCTGCTCTCAGCTTCAAGTGGGTTGAATTGCCCGACATATGCACGGTGCAAGCCCATGCGCAGCGCTGCTCGGAGTGCGACGCCCACATATGCGTAACATTGCGACAACTTGGCTGATGACTGCAGGAATAGGATCATCATCACAACAGCCTGAATGGATGTCAGGTCTCGACAATCGCAGACATCCATCAATTGGCGGGCAATCTTGAAGTGGGTGAAGCCTTGCTGGATAGCATTCTCATAGCCGTGCTGACTGAGCGTGCTCTGCTCGTCCTTCGCGAACAGATGTCCGAGAGCCATCGCGCTGTGAAACAATGGTAGGAAGATGTTGTCATCGTTGGTGTAGTTGTCCGGCGATGTGTTGTAGAGGCGTTCGAACGACTGCCAGAAGGTGGGCTTGTGCACCACGCGCAGGAGCGCGGCGGCATCGTCCACCGCATTACTGCAATACTGACGAGCGTAGTCGCGAGGAGGCAGGTCGGTCCCGCCAGGCGACATCTCGGAAGGAGAGGCAGCTCCTGAGCGAGGTGAGTCCAGCAGCTGTGACATGGGTCGAGTCTTGACGAAGGGCGTCGAGAATGTATCGGGACCCATCAGGCTTCCCACCTGCTCCCGCATCCGGCGCACAAAACTCAGACCGGACGAATGACCGTGATAATCCCAGTGTCCCTGTTCGTCCATGTCCATCTGCG
The DNA here is from genome assembly GCA_010367425.1 of Teratosphaeria destructans. NCBI lineage: Eukaryota > Fungi > Ascomycota > Dothideomycetes > Mycosphaerellales > Teratosphaeriaceae > Teratosphaeria > Teratosphaeria destructans. The sequence goes on along the minus strand of WBMN01000004.1, from coordinate 224,876 downwards.
CCACCGCCCGCACCATCGAGTGCAGGTGCGTTTCCGGCCCCGGATGCCGATCCGTTGGGTTCGGTTGATTCTGACTGACTGGAGTTGACTGTTGCTGCTGCTGCTGCTGTTGTGTCGGCTGCGGTAGTTGCAATGGCTGTTGTCCGGGCTGTTGTCCAGCGACGGGATCGCCTCGACCTGGCGCACCAGGGATCCAACCTTGGGCGACTGCAGCATCGATTCCAGGATCGTTGAGGTCGAGGTTCGGAATGAGGATGTGAAGCAGGGTCTCGGCACGATGGACTCTGTGCTCGAGGTTCTCGACGTATTGGGGCGCTGGATTGCGTCGGCGGTTGGAAGGTTGGTCATAGGTGCAGTCTAGGTGAGTGTCAGCAGTGCCTGAACCAGCGAAGGACGACCTCGCTCACCGTAGCTGTACACTGTACAGTGGGTGCACGGTTGCTTGCCGTCACACTTGATCTTCTTGCGACGGCACTCATCGCATGCGCGGGTGACTCTGCGACGCTTCTGCAAATGGAGAGGCTTCACGGCCGACGCGTTGCCGGTTGCGGCATTCGATGCGGACGAGGGGGAGGTGTGTGAGGCGTCACGAGTCTGTTTCGAATCCAGCTCTTCATCGTTGGAGGCCTCACCGTCAGTCAGGTGCTCGTCGTAGTCCTCCGGCGACGGCTGCGACATTGTGACGGGGGGGGGGTGGGGTCAACCGTCGGTCGATGGCGTCGTCAGTGTTCTCGGGCGAGACGACAGCGGGCAGGGCTATAGAGCATCGGCGTCGGCCTGACAAGCACACGGCCGGCGCTCAGACGGAAGGTCACAACGGGGGAAAAGAGTCTTGAGGGTCTTGGTCTGAGGACTATCGCTCCTCAGTCGGATGATGGGTCTCTGCAGGTGGACCCGTGGCTAAGCGACATGGACCTGACGGGACCCTCGTGGCGGCGGTCCGGGCGATTTGGCTCCGCTCCGGGACGCGCACTGATCCAATTCGATGAGGTGTCGAAAGGGATGGGTCAGAAGTCCGCAATCGCAAGAATGATTAGTCGACGATGAGCGAAGCCAAGGAATCTGACAAGGACGCGGCTCTGTCTTTTAAGTCCGCAAGGCTGGCGGGCTGCGCAGGCGCATGGTCCATCATCCATGGACAGCCTACAGGAACGGGCGAGCGACCAGTGAAAAGAAGGGTGCCGCCAACTCTAAACCGAACCCATGTCGAACTTTTCATTCATTCAGGGTAGCTACCTCTTACCTTTTACTAGGTCAACACACTCCCCCGCCGTCTGACATTCCCCGGCTGCGTAATCGTCGTCGAGAGGGAAGAATGGGATCCCGCGCGGACGGCATCATTAACCAAACATTCCTGATCTATTACCCGCCATGACCACCAATTGTCAATCAATTCATTCATAATCACGCCGTGAGCAGGAGGAGTCTGGAGGACCGAGGCGAGCGACAGCGGCTGAATATCCAGAACAGAACAACCCTCACACATAAGCTTAAAGTTAGGAGATGTGCCGACGCGACGCTCATGATTACCTTATGATCCCGGCTCGACGGTGACATGCTGATTCTTACCCAGTAGGAGGAGTTGATGCTGCTCATCAGGCTGGTGGACCGTGGCCTGGATCCTTCTCATGCCCTACGACTACAGAGGAACCCGATAGATCCTTGCCATGACAGGATCGTTTATACTGTAGCAGGGCAGTGCTGGTCCATCCGCAAGAAATCGTGCCCTGCAGCAGGAGACATGCTTTCTCTTCCGTACGAGTCCTCGGCTCTATATGTATTGTTCTTGTTTGCGCCGACCATGATTCGCCGACGGTATCTGGTACCGTTTGTGCACCGTGTTGCACAGCATAATCGATCCTCACGTGTGGATTGCATAATAGCACTCGCGACGGACAATGTCATTGTTAGGTACTATGGACCACGTGAGTCTCCAGAAGTCGGCTGTCGTCCTCATGCACGATAATCATCATGATAAGAATCAAATAAGAAGACTGTACACTGCCAGCACACCCAACCCACAGCTTTGGCTCGGTTTCTTCCTTCTGACAGGGTGTTCCCCGACCACCGACAGCATGCTTCTCAGCCTCTCGTGTCCCAACGTGGAAGGCCGTCGCGGACATGCTGCCGCAACGTGTGTCTCTGCCCTAGGAGATAGCACGAGCTGATCTTGAGTCTTTCAATGCCGTGAGGACCTCGGGAGTCTCTCACCACGGACATTCTCGGACCATCTCCTCCAGTGACCACGTGAGGTAGGTACATGCAGAGATGCAATGCCTTGGTCTTGCAAGAAAAAATGCAACATGTGAGAGATCGGATCATATTTCCTCCGAACGACATCGCAACTTCCAAAATCGGACGAAGCTTAAAATTCCCAAGTCTATCAGAGAGCATGTGAGTCGTGACTCGTCTGCTGTACTCATCCACCGACAGGCTTGCTGCCAAAATCCTCAATCTTGCGGTCGAGTCGTTGAGCGATACAATTGAGCGCACAATCATCTTACCCAGAAGGCTGCAAACTCTACATCGCAGCACAAAACCATCGTACTCCATCGCACATAGCCTCCCCACCATGACAAGCGAGAGCCCCCCCAACCCCCGCAACCCCCCCACCAAACGCGGCAGCAGGACCACCCCCCTCCCCCGGGACGTCCAGATCTCCAAGAAACTCTCCTGGCTCCTCCGCCACGGCGCCGACCAAGAAGGCCTCCCCCTCGGCCCCGGCGGCTTCCTCAACCTCCACGACTGCCTCACCACCCGCCGGATCCGCGGCCTCCACCCCACCCTCGACGAGATCCACCACCTCGTCGCCGCCAACGACAAGCAGCGCTTCACCCTCCGGCCCGTCGACCCCGACGCCGCCGTCGCGAGCCCCGACCCCCGCGACTGGCTCATCCGCGCGAACCAAGGCCACAGCCTGCCCGTCGCGGCGGACGGGCTCCTGCGGCCCCTCTCCGCCGCCGACCGACCCGACGTCGTGGTGCACGGGACCACGCACGCCGCCTGGCCCCGCATCGTCGCCTCGGGCGGGCTGAAACCCATGACGCGCACGCACGTGCACTTCGCCGCCGGTCTGCCCGCCGGCGTGACGTCCCTTGTCGATGACGACGCTGCGTCGTCGTCCGCCCCCGTCATCTCGGGCATGCGCCAGTCCAGCACCGTGTTGATCTTCCTCGACGTCGACAAGGCGCTGCAGGCGGGGGTGAAGCTGTGGATGAGTGCGAACGGGGTGGTGCTGAGCGAGGGGAATGCGGAGGGGGTGGTGCCGTTGGAGGTCTTTCGCAGGGTGGAGGATCGGACGGGTGAGGGGGTGTTGGTGGAGGGGGGCAGGGTGGTCAAGGAGGCCCCGGCCAGTTGGGCGAAGGGGAGGGGCAAGGGGTGAGGGGATGCTTGGCGGTCTTTTTTTTTTTGTTTTTGGAAGGAGGGCGATTCGATTCGACGGCTTATAGAGGTTCGTCTACGAGATGATGTTGATGTGCTGCACGCAGAGCCCTAATGGGTTGGAAATGTGTGTCGAGTTTTGCCGGCACGGCGTCACGAGCACTGCCTCTGCGGAAGCACCTTGCATCCGGGTGGACTGTTGATGCGTCATGCACCACAGAGCCCACGCTGGATTGCGGTTGCACAAGCCGTTCCATGCCGACAGCATCGAGACGGACGCAGGACTGGCAACGCAGCTCAACCGATGGTTCAACATCTGCTCGAATCGGTTCAGACAAACATCTGCCGCTCAAAGTCCAAGTAGCAATGTTCATACATCTGCCAGAGAAGTCCTCAATACCTCACTATCCGCCGCAAGCTGAACGCTGCAGATGCCATCTCCGCATGTGTACCGACCACCCCTTATCACGAATTACCATTACCATCATCGTCGTCATCTTCATCATCACAACTCCCACCGCCTCACCCCCTCCACCAACCCATCCCCATGCTTCGTCACGGCCGCCCAAACCGGCTGAAAAGCCCTGACCTCCTCGAACGCCGGCACCTCCCCGACCTCACTCCACAGACACTGCACCTGCCCGGTCTGCCCCTTCGCCGGCAATCCCTCGGTCCAATTCACGTGGACCCCGAACGTCTTATCCCAGGTCCGACTGAAGAGACGGAGTTGCGAGGTGCCTGTCTCGGGGATGGGATCCATGCGGGGGTCGAGGGGAGAGGAGTCGTTGATGTGGACGGTGGACACGGGGTTGTCGAAGAGGATGCGGCAGGCTTTTGTGTTGGCGCCGCGGAGGGTGAAGAGGGCAGAGGTGGGGGAGGTGAGGTTGGTGGTGTAGTTGAGCCAGTGGTTGAGGGCGGGGGTGGAGGTCTTGTTCTTGTGAGACTTTTGTTGTGAGTGGTAGTCAGAAGGCACGACCTGTGGTGTGAGGCCTTCCCACGAGCAGCTCGTGAGTCCCGGTCGTGCAGCCCATGCTATCGCGCCGCAGCTGAGAGCTTTGCCTGCAGCGCTTGGGATTTGCGCAATGATGTTCTGGATGAAGCCATCGATGCCCGTGAGCGCGACGTGGTTGACGCCGGTGTCTAGATCGATTTGCTGCACGAAGAAGGTCTTCAACCGAGCCTCGCGCGAGAATGGGAATATGAGCAGATTGTAGATCAAGCAGCCGACGAACACCAGGACCAGCAGTGACGGGACCTGATATGGGAAGCGGTGCAAGAAAGGCGCGAGAGGCAGCATGATCAGCACCGCGAAAGCAGCCAACAGCAAGTAGATCGGCAACACAGCATTGCCGTCTGCAGGCGTCTGATTGAGCGAGTGCGTGGCCAGTAGAGCAAGTTGGCCCACAATGATAATGTTGATCGGCGCCAAGACAAGGAATTGCAAGATCCAGGTCCATTGCGGCAGCTTGCTAGACCACAGCTGCTCATCGCCGTAAGCTTTCGTCAGGAACGGGTCTTCGATGTCATCGAGCACGTCGTCCTCCTCTTGCTGGCGTCTCTTGCCAGGTCGCGTGAAAGTACTTCGGCTGGTGCGGGCATCGCGTCCGCGAAGCAGAGATGTGCGTTCCGTAGCCTCTTCCTCTGCATCGTCACCAAGGGTACTAGCTCGGTCGTGACTTTGCGACAGGAGGGCCCTCGAGCCTCTGCTAGAAGGTCGAGTAGATCGTCCGTCGACATCGACTGCGGCGTCGGCGACGTGCTCGATGTACTTTTGCTTCTTGGGAAGAGCCAGAAGCTCCAGGTAGCTGATTAGGAGGGCCAGCCAGACAGTCTGTGATCCTTGTTAGCCAGGAAAACCATCGCACAAGGCACAATACCACTAACCGCGTTGTAGATGACCACAAAGTACGGGCTACCCAGCCCAAGGTTGTTCTCACCAATCGTAGCCGCCACCAGCAACGCCCATGTCAAGATATACATCCATAACAAGACGAAGAACCGCTGCAACGCTGTTGGCCGCACGCGATCAGAGCCAGCCAAGAAGAACCACGCCACTGCGAACCAGGCACTAAGAAGCATTGCCCAGACAATCCACCCGCTGCTGTACACCACGTACGGATTGACCTTGGCCTGCAGCAGGGCCAAACCAACAACAGCGGCAGTAGAGAGGGTGAACGCAATCGGGAAGCGAAAGAAACCCTTTAATCCACCAATGGCGATAGGCGCGTCGTCGTCAGCGCTGTAGAGGTACCTATAGCGAGTGAGAGGATAGAACTTGTCGTTCTTGGCAAGGATGACATGCAGCAGGATCAGCAGTATGGGCCCGGCAGTCAACAACGTGATCGAGAGCGCAAAAAGGTCGTGCAGATTGATCACGGCGAAGGCATGGCCAAACAGGTCGAACCATACGCCGGTATGTCCCGACTTCAACTGCAGCGTGCCATTATGCGAGTCCCCCTCATACTCTTCCCCAGAGTACGACGACAGTCCGCGCATTGTCGAGAGCGAAGCAGAAAGCATATGCCACACCGAGTCCCTCGAAGTGTCTCTCGCATCGTCCTGGTCTGTATGGTACCTCGATCTCGGCGCAAAGAAGGCAACATCCAGCCCTCTCATGCCCAAAACCTTTGTAAAGACACTGTAATCCGTGTCCGACCTCACGAAACCCTTCTTGAATCCGTCACCCGATATCACCGCCCCAAAAGGATGCGACGACTTGGCATACTGCCTCGTGACCTCCGCATCCGTGCTCCTGAACAGCATAGCCTTCCCACCAGCGCCAGCGCCCTCGAGATTGAGAAAAGTATGCGGCATCTTGCTCAGCGAGTGCCTCGCGAACTCTCTAGCCCCGTAGAGACCATTCTCCTCCCCATCATTCAGCAGCGCCACGATGCCCCTCTCCGGCTGCATGCCCTCACTCGTGAAATGCGATATGAGCTGCAACACTGTCACCACACCCACCCCATCGTCCGTGGCTCCAAACCCAGAGCTGACAGAGTCATAATGCGCGTTCACCAACACACCACCGGGACCATCATATTTCCTACTCTTCTCCCACCACGCGCCCTCCACGTCCCTCTTTCCCCGGATATACACCATGACATTACTGCTCTCGCCATAGCCCGTGATCGCGTTACTCAGCGCAAAAGTGGTATTGCTCTTATTGTCCTCAAACACCTCCGCCCTCTTCTCCTCACTTCCAACTGCATTAGCAGTCAAGATCTCCCATATCCTCTGCACCAACCATCCTCTGATCCACTCATTTTGCCTCGAATCGATCGGATGATACCGCGCACTCAACACCTCCAAGTCCAACCACGCTTGCGTCAAATTCACACCCACCGCCGGCGTCTCGTTGGTCGGCGCGTTCGGGACGGTGAGGTGTGTGTACAGCAGCGCAACGAAAAGGGCGATGTAGACAAGACTCGTGATGACGGTGACGGGTGCTGTGCTGAAGAAGCTGCGACTCTTCTTCGCCATGTCTTTTGGCCGCGGCGATCTGGCTGTGTTAGTGGTGATGGGCCTGGCTCAACAACATCTCATACATATCTCTTGGCCCAAGCAAGATCACGAGAAGCACAGAAGCTCGACCAAGTCAAGATTCGAGATCCGAGATGCGCCAATAATGTTTCGGTGGGGCTGAAGCTTGTAAAGCGGAGCCCTTGTCACATGCACAAACCTTGACATTTACAACCTCACCTGATGACCTGCGCGATCGGGGCTGCTCACCAAAGTCATGACCAATAGGTAGATCAGCGGCAAGGGAAGTAGAAAATGTGTCCAAGGAACCGTGGGGTTGTATTTCTGGGTAGTATATGCCACCGTTTTGGCAGATGTTCCGCATTGGGCGTGGGAATTAGGCCGCCCGAAAGTCATACACTATATCGTCCCGCTCAACCCATCCCCGGCAACTTTTGTCAACATTACGCCCATTGAACCCGTCTTAGTCACTGTTGAACTCCTTTACCTCAAATCAGCTGTCATAGCTTCAAAGGCCCGTCAGCCTCTGTCCGACCACTTGGTCATGATCCACCGAGGATGGGAAAAGGTTGCACATAAGCAAAGCATTCAGCCACTTCCGCATCCCTAAGGATATTGTCTTGAACTGTATCGTGATGTTGATGATTGTGCGGAACGATAGCGCGAGCGCCGATGCTGGTCGTCTCGATGCTATACGCGAAGACACCTGTAGCGATGGCTGATATTGATGTTGTCGTGTTAGACACGCGCAGCTTTCTTGGTCCAGCGTTGTGACAGCGAGGCGAATATTCATGTCTGGTATGTTTGTAAATTGTCCTACTCCATAGAGCCCGAGGGGTGCCATGGATTGCGCCACTGAATAGCGTTCGTATGCTCAATCCCGCGCAAGAGGTCCACGCCGTCAATTGGGTCGCCATCACGATAACCACCCTTCTTGAGTCCAAAGTCTACAACCAGAATACGGCCGTCCTGGCTGGTAGCCACGATACGACGGTAGTCTGACTTGGCAGCCAGCATCCAGCTCGTAGTCCACTCTTCGGCACGCCAGATTTCTTCGCCTGTCTCAAAGTCGTACACACGGAGGTCCAGATCGTAACTGCCTGATACGACACGCTTGTTGGCACTGTCAAGCCAGAGCGACCGCACAAGCTGCGTGTGGCCGGTGAACTGCATGACCTCCTCGCCCGTTTCAACATCGAACTTGTAGGTGATGTGGTCGTTTCCACCTGCAAGCACGTATCGCATGTCTTCGCTGAACTCGACGGCAGCCAACCCGCGCTCCTTGGCATTGAACTGCTTGACTAGCTTCATCTGCTCCAAGTCCCATAGGCGAGCAATACCATCGCCACTTGCACTGACGAGGTATTTCCCACGCAGCTGGACAGCGTTGACAGGACCTCTATGACCAGTCAGCTCCCCCTTCGACTCGAACGTCTTGCGATCCCAGACGATGATTCTAGAATCCTTGGAGCACGAAACGATGTGCTTTGCATCAAGAGCTACATCTAGGACGCCGCCAGTGTGCCTCCTAAGACGCTTGATGGGCTCATAAGTCTTGATGTCCCAAACGAGGAGGTCGGAATCTGAAGAGCCAGTCACGAGGATCTCCTCGTCGTACTGCAAGCAGAGGATGCTGGCGTCGTGCCATTCCTTCGGCGTGGAAAATATCATGTCTCCGTACGGCGTACCGTTGACGCTGGCAGTAGCGAGATGAAAGGACGGGTAGTCCACGGTGCGCAGGACTTTGGGACCGGCTGTCGGCTTCACATTCGGTCCACCAATCACTTTGATGCACTGGAAAGTGTTGATGTCCCAGACGCGGATTGTGCGATCTCTTGAGCCCGTAATGATCTTCTCCTCGTCAAATTGCAGGCAGTAGACACTGTCCGTGTGGCCGGAAAGGTATATTGCCTTGCCAGCTTCGACGGGACCCTTGCGCCAGTTTGCCTCCAGCATCAACCGTGCCTTGTACATTCTCTTCCACTCTTGCTTCGGCTTGTTATTCCTGCCCTTTCCGGCGCCGCCCACCAGAACAGGAGGCGGGTCCGTATGGTCCACGCGGTCGAATCGTCTTAGGTACGCGTGCCGCCAAACTGAGTCCTCCTGTATCAGCGCTTGCCACCTCTTAGACACCGCTTGAGCGCGAGCCAAATCGCTGGCGTCCAACAATTCGAAGACATGCAGGGCGATCTCGTCAGGGAGGTGACTCAGCGGATCGAGAGTCCTGAGCACGGAAATCGAATCATCCTCTGCATCAACGGTCCCGCCCATAACGGAGTCATGATCTTCGGAGGATGCTGGAGAAGGCGCTTGATCGAAATCATTCGACAGATCAGCTCCACTATCCGCTGCACTGTTCATCGAGCCGATCTGACTTCTCCTGTGCCTCAATGCCAGGCTTTCCTGGTGGACGTCAAAGTCCACGACGTATTGGGAGTCGCTTCCGAAGCTGCCCGCATATCCATTTGGCATGCTGTTCGCGGCGGCGGCCGCCTTCCTTGCACCTTCGCCGCCTTGAGTCCATGAGTGAAGAGACGGCGGTGCAATGCCAAGAGCAGAAGGTGCCGGCGCGCTGCGGGATCCACTTGCAGCCGCTGTTGCGGCTGGCGCTGGCGTGTCCCTCCGGTCACGATCACTCAGCAGGTTTGGGAATATGCGCCCGTGCTTGCGCGGACGTGCCTCCACACTGCGGTTCGCTGTCCTCTTGGTCGGCGACGTGGGCTGGGTAGGCTGAAGCAGCAATCGGGGATCAATAGTTTGATTGTCTTGTAGCGTGCTTGCCCTCCTCCTGCCTGGCATGCCGTGCCTGTGCAAGCCGTCTCTGACCTCTGCAATCTTCTCGGTGTACTTGCGTGAGAACTTCCGGCCGAGAACCCGCGTTTGTTTTATGTAGCTGGGGGCCGGGCCCGATGCCTCAGCAGCGCCAGAGTATGTCAAACTATTCGTATTATTCTGCTGCCGCCGCCACTGCTGGAAAGGATTGACCATGCTGTTTGTCTGTGGTAATTGCGGCGCATAGGCTGAGTACGGCTGCTCGCGCTCTGACGGATTTGCCGGCGCTGAAATGTCGCGGTGCGTATCATCGCGTTGTAATCTCGCATTGGGCGGGGCGAGGAGAGCAGAGTCGCCCAATCGTTCGGCTGATACACGACGGGAAGCTTGGTAGTCTTCTGCGATGGGGCCGTTGGGGATGGTAGTGAAGGTCGGAGTGGTGTTGGCGTGGGCGGTGTGGGGTCTGGCCTCCGCGCTCCGCCTCGAGACAAACGCAAACGGTGCTTGCATAATCTCGTATGACTCCGTCGGAGCAGCCGGCTGCCCAACGAGAGGACGCGCGCTTCTGCTTATGATGAGACTCTACGCTCGCTTGCTTGTATGTTCGCTGACTTGAAGCCGCTATGTTGTGTGGTACGTGGTGTGTCCGCTATTTCGGTACTACTCGGCCGTAAGAATGAGTGAGCGTCGTGTGTAAGAGAAACGACCAACCCCAGAAATCAATAGGTATCGGGACGAGTGTTGCTTGCTCGGGCAGGCAGCAGTAGTGAATGTCGACAGTTGGAGATGGTGAAGAAGGCCTTGGCTGGTAGTCGTCCAGCCGGGTCACTTAAGTAACCTTTGGGGTCGCTGCTCGACTGGCCGACGTGTCGTGGACTGCTGGAATGCCGTGTAAGCAGGAGAATGATGTATGGGTCTGGGACTGCACGGCGCAGTGGCGGCCGGGTAAAGGATTGGCGTGCAGTCAAGGTACAGGAGAGAGTGGTTGCTTCGCAGACGGGCGAGGGCGCCGCCGGCCAAGGGTGAAAGTTCGATCCTATTTCGGACTCGCGCGCGCCTTCCCGCAGCTGACACTCAACCCAGCCTTGCTCGCAGCTTGGAAGGTAAGTCTTCGCCCGCACCAAACTCGCCGCGGATGAAGTCACCGATCCTCTTTCCTATGCAGGGCTAGATTTGCAACATGCAGATGCAATACTGTCGTTGACTTGTTTTACCTCCTCCTCTCTGCTTGGATGGATTACCGCGGCAGCTACTAATGAGGAAAAGCCCGAGTCGTCGCCCGCAGTGACTTATATCGCATTATTATTATTGCAGAGGCCGGTCCACGTGCACATGGCACACCACTCGGGGCAAGCATACCTCTGACCGCACAAAGCAAAGCCTGTGCCGCAGCAGCACGCACGCACGCGCCTACGCAGCGACAGCACACTCCCAAGCATTGACACGCTCGTGAGACCGGAGTATCACCCGCTTTGCCCGCCCGAAAACCTCAGCTTCCACGGCGCCTGCACATACAGTACCTACCTCGGCGGTGAAGCCGTCCGAACGCACCCATCCCGAACTATACTCAAATTCGCGGACCTTAAGGCTCCTCCCTCCACGGATCCGCCGCGATGGCCCAAGCACTACCGCTGGCCTACCAGCTCTTCTTTCTCTGGATCGAACCGATAGCCACTGCGTTGGGAGCCTACTATGCCTGGTTTGCGCAAGACGAATACATGTCTCTCACGCACTACACCCTCTCTTCGCACCGCGGCGTGAGTACCAGGGAATCCATCGTCCTCTACCAGCTCGCCAATCTATACTTCGTGTTTGCGCTCAACGAAGCCTTGGTACTACGGGCCACGCAAGATCTCAAAGTCTGGAAGGTCTTCTTACTGGGTCTGCTGATAGCCGACTTTGGCCATCTCTACAGCGTTCATGCGATGGGGCTGCCAGTATACTGGGAGTTTTGGACGTGGAACAGTATGTATTGGGGCAACCTGGGGTTTGTTTATGTTGGTGCCAGTATGCGCATGGCGTTTTTGTCTGGTGTCGGTCTCGGCCGCCAGATCGGGAAGAGTATTAGTAAGGTTAAGAAGTAGACTCTGGATTTGAGAAGCTGGATCTGAATTCGGCACATGTGGTGGACCAAGGGTAATGCCTGCTGTAACAGGCAGCATGATCCTGAGCGCTCCGTCACGGCTGATGTCAATCTGATCGCTCCCGGCGTTCCGTCACTTGTGTACGAAGAAGAAGAACTGTTGAATTTTCTGACGCAATGGCCAGACGAGACAGGTGACAATAATATGAAGTCACAGGTTTTGATTCCAGGGCATGACGATGAGCCAACACTCCCATGTCTTCAGTGGTAAGACATTGCTTCTGGCCGAAGAGGGCCCAGTCTGAAATAGTGCAGGTGGGCACAAGCTATCGAAAGCCTGCTTCATTGGTAAGACGCTCGGCACTCTGGACCCCATCATTAACCAAGAACTATCGATGCAAGTCCAGACACATCGGTACCACTGTTGACGCCGCTGGACATTCGCGGTCCTCAAGCTACATATTGATGTGGCCTCATTGAAGATGAAGAAGAGATGAAAGGCGCACCGACAGCTCTTGGCTATGTATTCCAGATCATCAAGTGACCCGAGACCCTGATGCTGCGTTGGCGATGGACTGCGCAAGCTACCATGTCGACATGGTGCGCCGAATCTGCAAGAGTATCTTCCCGTGTCGAAGCGAATAATCTGCCACCTCGACGAGGAAGCCTGATAAAGGTGGCCCAATCTCAGGGGCTGTGCTGCCTCAAGCCTTGTTTGCTGAGCGAGGCAGAAGCCACGAGGCGACGCACCTGGAATGCGGTATCAGCGCTTCGCATCCAGCTCCGCAAGGAATGGATCCCGACATGCCTTGCGCAGCAGACGAAGTACTTATTATTCGCCGTCGATGCCGCAAATTTCCCCTTCATCACTCACGTTCTTTGGACGGTCGTGATGATTGCGAAAGGGAAACAGCGTACGCCACGGCTAATGACTTATGTCCTCGTAGCAATAGGACTGTATCTTGTCTACCGTCGTCTGTCATTCATAAGGTCGTATACTTCTCGTGCTCATGCTGGCGTACATCTTACCGCGTCGGAGAGGTAGGAAGGTGCTAGGAGGATAAGAGGAGCATTTACGGCACTGGAGCAGTCGATCCGAGACGGCACCGGGGCGGGAGGCCCGAAGAAGGAGGACAAAGTCCTTGTTGTGGGAAAGCTGAGCACCGATGACACCGACTGGATTGAAGAACTTTTGCCCAAGTAAGCGACACCTCACTGCTCGGCCACATGTCTGCTCACCATTCATGCGCAGCTGGCACACCGCCATTTACACCACCGACGACATCTCAGGCCCCCTCCACGCCCCAAGCAACAAGGGCGGCTATGCAAACGCCTACCTCACCTACATCATAGATAACTACTACGACCTCCCTTCCACTCTCGTCTTTATCCACACCCCAGCATCAGACGCCGAAGTCGCGTCGTCCCTCTCTCGCCTCAACATCGCCTACGTTCAGTCTGAAGGCTACGCGGATCTCCGCTGCAATCCTGATGTCGTTTGCATGCCTCGTGATACCGGCATGCCGCTTGGAGGGACCGCTGCCGCGGGGTCTTTGTTGCTGGACTACGGGACGTGGTTCTCACTTTTTGGACCGCAAACGAAGGTCCCGAAGATGGTCGCGGCGCCGTGCTGTGCAGAATTTGCGGTCAGTCGTGATTCGGTGGTGAAGAGGCCTTTGGGCGATTATGTTAGATTTCATGCGTGGCTGACGGGGACGGAGTTGAGAAATGAGGTTGGTGTGAAGGTATTCGAGTATGCTTGGCATATTATTTTTGGAAAGGGGGCTGTGCAGTGAGTTCCCTTCGCTTGCGTTCGAGGATTTGATGGGCTGATGGTGGACGAGCAGCTGTCCGGATTTCGAGGTGTGCTACAGCCAGCTGTACATGAATAATGAGGTAACGACGGCGCCGGATATGGGCCTGGAACCGGGAGATCAGACGCCGTTACAGATTAGGAGAAAGATGGTGGAGGAGAGGGAGGGCTTCGGTGACGACTGACTGCGTCAGGGATTTGGCACCTTCGTCTGAAGACTTTAAGTCGGGATGGGTGGCCTACGCCAGCTGAGTAGTAGATCTGAGCGTTGAGGGGTTTGGTGTGGCTTGGTGGAGGAGGGTCGATATGCCAGGTGCCGGAGGTTAGGATGATCGTGGGCGTAGTCATTCTGTGTGGCAAAGACAGCCGTGCTGCTCGACCCCTATCCTATGTTGGGTGTGAACTGCTGGTAGGATATAGCGTGAGGTTAGTGGCATGGCATGAGTAATTATGGTCCTCTACGTTGTCGATGGTCTCCTTATATGCCCGGTTAAATGCTTCACGTCTTTACCCGACATGTGAGATCTTTGCGCGCAGCACTTAAACTATAAATGCGGTCAAAGCGAGCTGGAGGATCAGTCTGAGTGCTTTCGGCATAAATCTCGCCCGTCTTGTCCAAGGCATTGAATGACCGTGTGCCCATCGTGACATGTGAGGCTTCACATCGGATGTTACTAGGTATATGCTAATGCAAGATTGCAGCAGAAGTGGAAGTTGTTCTTTGATCTTCAACATCATTTGTGCGGGGCCAGGGGTCTGAGGTTGTCACAGTTTCCATCCAACAATAAGTCAGCCGGAAGAAACAACTTCAATCGAGCAATTCTACTGCTTGATACACTCGGCAACTCCCATAACAGACTCGCATTGGTGATTGAAAGACGCGCACGATGACCAAGTGGATGCGGTAACAACCACCAACGAATTTCCTTTGGGGTCCTCGAGACCAGCACCGGCACCATGAGCTCTCTCAAGCAATTCATCAGGAACGTGAGGGCCTCGAAAACGATCGCCGACGAGCGGGCAGTGGTGCAGAAGGAGAGTGCGGCCATAAGAGCGAGCTTCAGGGAGGAAAGCCACAACTCAGACGTGCGACGGAACAATGTGGCCAAGTTGCTCTACCTCTTCACGCTGGGCGAGCGCACGCACTTTGGACAGATCGAATGTCTGAAGCTGCTCGCCTCGCCGCGCTTCGCGGACAAGCGGTTGGGATACTTGGGGACGATGCTGCTGTTGGACGAGAATCAAGAGGTCTTGACGCTGGTCACCAACTCGCTCAAGAATGACTTGAACCACAGCAACCAATACATCGTGGGGCTGGCGCTATGTACTTTGGGCAATATTGCGAGCGTGGAGATGTCGCGAGATCTGTTTCCGGAAGTCGAGACGATTCTGTCGAGCTCGAACCCATATATCCGGCGGAAAGCGGCGCTGTGCGCGATGAGGATATGCAGGAAGGTGCCGGATCTGCAAGAGCATTTCTTGGAGAAGTCGAAGCTTTTGCTCAACGATAGGAATCACGGTGTGCTGCTGAGTGGGCTGACGTTAGTGGTCAGTATGTGCGAGGCGGACGAAGAGGAGGGCGGTGAGCAGGGCGTGGTTGAGATGTTCAGGCCACTGACGGGCAGCTTGGTGAAAGTCCTGAAAGGACTGTCACAGTCAGGATACGCGCCCGAGCACGATGTCACTGGTATCACGGACCCGTTCTTACAAGTCAAAATCTTGCGCTTGCTTCGAGTGCTTGGAAGAGGAGACCCGCAGACGAGCGAACAGATCAATGACATTCTGGCACAAGTTGCGACGAATACCGAGTCGTCAAAGAACGTTGGCAACTCCATCTTGTACGAGGCAGTGCTGACTATCCTGGACATCGAAGCGGACTCTGGTCTACGCGTGCTTGGCGTCAACATTCTGGGCAAATTCCTGACCAACAAAGATAACAACATTCGATACGTCGCTCTCAACACTCTGCTGAAGGTCGTGGCCATTGACACGAACGCCGTGCAGCGACATCGTAATACTATCCTGGACTGCCTGCGAGATCCTGACATCAGTATTCGACGGAGAGCGCTGGATCTGAGCTTCACTCTCATCAATGAAACGAATGTACGGGTGCTGATACGAGAGTTGTTGGCTTTCTTGGAGGTTGCCGACAATGAGTTCAAGCCGATCATGACTTCACAAATAGGGATTGCTGCGGACAGATTTGCGCCGAACAAGCGGTGGCATGTTGACACAATGCTGCGAGTCCTGAAGCTGGCTGGCAATTACGTCAAAGAGCAGATTCTGTCCTCGTTCGTGCGACTGATTGCTACTACACCGGACCTGCAGACGTATTGTGCGCAAAAGCTGTACGCGGCTCTGAAGGAGGACATCAGTCAGGAAGGGTTGAACTTAGCAGGTGCTTGGGTTATTGGTGAGTACGGGGACGCACTGTTGCGTGGCGGACACTACGAAGAGGAAGAGCTCGTGCAACCTGTGCATGAAAATGAAATCGTAGATGTTCTGCTGGCCATCTTGAACTCCAGCTATTCGAACCAGATTGTCACAGAATACATCATCACGGCAGCCATCAAGCTCACCACACGACTGCAAGATCCCGGCCAGATCGAGCGGCTACGGCGTCTGCTCAATAAGCACCAAACAGATCTGGACGTCGAAGTGCAGCAGCGATCAGTGGAGTACGGCAATCTATTTGGTTATGACCAGGTGCGTCGTGGGGTGCTTGAGCGCATGCCCGCTCCAGAAATCCGTGAGGAGCAGAGAGTGCTCGGTGAGAAGACCAACAAGCGGCACAGCAAACTGCCGGCGAAGAAGAAGATCAGCCAAATCACAGAGCAAGATATGTTGCTTGACCTGATGGGTGGTGACTCGACCATGCCCACCGTAGACACAAGTGCCACCATGAACGGCACACAGCACAATGCAGACCTGCTGGCGGACATCATGGGCGGCGGTGCCGTGTCACCACCAGCTTCCACGGCAAGCCCGGTTGCCAACGGCGCACCAAGACAAAGCAACATGAACTCCATCATGGACCTCTTCGATTCCCAACCGCCCACCGCCTCACCTGCGCCGCCCCCACAAACCATCAGGAACGACATCATGGGCGGCTTCGGGTCTTCCCCGCCACCTCACTCACAAGTGCAGCATCCACCCCCGCACGTCGCGTACAACAAGAATGATCTCTTAATCACGTTTGCCGTGCAAAGAAGTCCCCAGGCGGTGCAAGTCATTGCTCGTTTCAGGAATCAGTCGAATTTCGAGAACTTTAGCAACCTGAATTTGCAAGCGGCTGTGCCAAAGACGCAGAAATTGCAGCTGCAGGCTATCTCGACGGCCGAGCTGGGAGGTGGGCAGGAGGCCACGCAGCAGATGAGGATTACGAGTGTGCAAGGTGTAAGTCCTTCATATTTCAAGATGTTGTGTCATCCGATCTCCACGCTGACTCTTGTAACCGCAGCCACCGCCTCCGAGATTGAGATTAAGATTAAAAGTCATCTATTCAAAAGGTGGTAGTGACATGGTCACCGAGCAGGTGGATTGGAGCGAGCCGACGTAGGAGCGGGACTGTGAGACTGGCATTGGGGTTTTAGCATTGGTTGTTCACGATTGCAATGGTAACGGTATTGACGCCATGTAGGGCAACAGCGTAGCCGCGAACATGCAATCCTCAGTAAGAAGCCTATGCTGCGCGCAGCCTGTTCATGATGAGATGAGACATCTGGAAGCCATCATCACCAGTGTACTCCGCGCAAGCATGCTCAAGGCCCACAGAACAATAAAAACGCCAATGCCACAATCCTACGTTAACCAGCTTCTTCATCAAGAGAGCGCCAAACAAGCGCATACATCTCATATCACTTGCGAAGGGTGCAGGAGCACGACTCATCGCGTCGGAGTCTTCCAGGTTTACATGTACTTACTGCCTTGGGTGCGGATGAAGCCTGGCTGGGCCATTCATTGATAGAAGGTTTGGGCGCTTGCTTGTATAGTTGCGAGGGGCAGGTGCGTGTTCGGTGGACCGGGAGGGCCATAGAGGTATGAGCCGGGTTTTATGAGGATTGTTATTGTTGGTGTTGTTGAGGATAATAGGAATATCATTAGACTGTCACTGCAGTGCCGCGCGCAAATCAGGTTACAAGTAATGTACAGCCCCTCTCTTCTTGTGGACAACAGCGAACATGCATGCCCTTGTTGAAATCCAATTCTCCCGTCTTGCTCGTCGGAGTCTTCAGACATCCAGCTCCACACCACCCGTAGTGTACAACCCACTACCCGGCGGTGGCGGACGCTCAGGTCCAAAGACCGGCTTTACCTCCTCCGCACCCACCCCGACCTCCGCCGCTCCGCCCTTCGTAGCTCCCATCTCACTCGTCTCGGCAGCCTCCGCACAAATCGCCAGCATAGCATAAATAGTATAGACGGCATCATTACCGCCATTATGCGCATGCCACGCCGAAATGTCGAAATTATGCAACACCTTGGGCAAGCTCGTGGGGTTGACGTCCCGCTTGTACGACATGTACATGCGCGCCGTATCCATGGTATCGAGCAGGTTGCCCCTGTTGAGGACAGCGAAGCCGATGTCATGGCAGTAGTCGATGTCTTGCTTCAAGTCATGGCCGAGCACTATGATGTTGCGCGGGCCTTCCACTTTCTCCGCTACCACCTCATCGTCTCCATCTTCACTGGCTCCTCCCCTAGGCCTGGCGGAGAAAGGTGGGTGGAAGCAGGAAGTCAGGGCCGAGGCGATGGTATCCTTGCTGACGAACTCGGAGGTTCCGAACTGGAATTTGTCGGGACAGCCATCGACCCATTTCTTGTTCACCATGTGCGTGCGCTCCGTGATGCGGAAGTGGCGCGCGCGGATGTACTGGCGCCAGTTCTCGCCCAGCGGGCCTGGAGGCATGTTCTTGAGGTCGCGTGTGTCCAACGTGGCGACGCCGACTTCGGTCACAACGTGCGCACCTTCCTCATAGGCTTCGCAGTCGATGGCGATAAAGATGGGCTCTGACTTGTGACTGGACGGTGTCACTGAGTCGAGATTCAGCTTTGCCACACCAGCGTCGAGAGAATCTTCTTCGGGCTTAAGGCCAAGGTAGCGTTGGGCACTGGCGATCAGCGTGCTGGTCTCGCCTCCACTGTGTCGGAAGAGTCCCTCGATACGGTTGCTCTTTCCTCTCTTCTTGTTGGACTTTTTGTTCTTGCCGGCGTCGATTGCACTGTCCATCCGCTGGATGAAAGATTTGTACGCATCGTCGTTCTGCATTGATGATGAGATCGTCACATGGCCCGGGAACGGCAGGTTGTCGACCCAATGTGCTATCTGCTCATGTTGGGTGCTATGGCCAAGGAAACGCGGCCTAAGCTCCTTACTCAATGGTCCGACCAGGTCGAAGTCGTAGATCAGCTCCTCCCGTGCCTTGTCGTCGAGCTCGATTTTGGCATCTGGGAACTTGTCGTTGATTTCAGCAAGTAGTGTCTCGAACTGCTGCAACGGCACGAAGGTCGTGGGTTTGCTGGTCGGGAAGTAGCCGTTGTAGACATAATACCTTGATAGACGTTAGTACCCAGCCCACTGTGCAGAAACCAGCAAATCGCTGTACTTACATGTCCCACGCGCGGTTATAGATCTTTTTCTCGTCGAAGAAGGCCGATGCAAGAGGTTGACGCCACTCATGAGAGACATATTTGTACGGGAACTTGGTAATGGCCATGAATGGGGCGAACTTCATGCCTGCTGGCGCTGGCTCACCACATCGCTCATCATATTGCCGTTGCCCTTCTGTCAAGGGAGGCGGCAGTGGCTGTGCTGTTTGAAGAATCGTTGGCTGAGCAGATGGAGCCGGAGCTTTCTGCTTCTGCTTTGGCTGAAGGTGCGATGGTAAATCCTCCACTGGATTATCGGCCATGTATTGCTCCACACTTGACAACTCGTTCTGGGCTGGTTGGGGTGATGATGGTGCCGGTGGTGGTGATGGGTCTCTCTTCGGTGGCAGATTCTGCTCTCCACCGATGAGGCTGATGAGGCGATCCAGGGCTGGTGTTGCCATGATGAGTCTCGTTTGAATGGCAAAAAGACGTCTGTGTCATTCAAAGTAATAAAGTGATGAAGATGTGTGAGGGAAGGAGGAATCAAGACATGGCTTAAAGTTGAGAGACACAGGCACTTGGACCACATCCACATGTAAATTGAATCTGCATGAACGATCCAGCAGCCAAGACAGCATCTTGGACATTCAGAGAGTAGGATGGAAGGTGGGACGTGTCCGCTTCCATGTGAGAAAACACCACATTTCGTGTGCCATCGGGCACTCACACCGCGATGATTCTTTCCGACGTCTTGTGAGCGCCTCATGGTCTAAGCATTCCCTATGAAACGCATTCATCTTCACTCGCGTGTGGTCAGATGTCAAGATGTCAAAATAGGAAGGCACGTGTTGGCCATTGATCAAACTCAATTCCTATCGATATCGCGTCATCTGAAACGGCCCCTCCGTGGAGCCTCAGACTGGCAAGTACCTATTTATTAATCGTGTTCACTATGTTGTAGAGCACAATGCGCGTCAAGCCACATGTGCTACCTCTGTCGCACACTCATTGGCCAACCAGAGCAACACGCAAAATCTTGACTCGGTGCACATCCAGTCCACCCACTACAGCACGAGCGTTCGCAACAAGCACGATGGTGCAAGGACGTGATCCATTCACTCCAGCCAAGCGGGTCGCCGGCCAGAGGCAAGATGTGTGGTCCATTGTGAACGAGGCTGCGGCAGCGTACAACCAAGAGCATGGAGCCGGCAGCGTGGTGAATATGGGCCAAGGTTTCTTCGGATACAATCCACCGGAATTTGTGCTGGATGCTGCCAGAGAGGCATTGGGCAAGGTCGATTGCAACCAATACTCGCCGACGAAGGTACGACTTCGAGGTCCAGGCATGCTTCGAATATGAGACGCGAACAGTAGGACTGATGACATTCAGTAGGGTCGTCCCAGGCTAAAGAAAGCTCTTGCGGATGCATATTCTCCATTCTTTGGACGTACCTTGAACCCAGACACCGAGGTGACAATCACAACTGGCGCCAACGAGGGCATGCTCAGTGCCTTCATGGGCTTTCTCGAGCCAGGCGACGAGGTGATAGTGTTTGAGCCGTTCTTTGATCAATACATCTCAAACATTGAGATGCCGGGCGGCAAGGTTGTCTATGTGCCATTGCAGCCGCCGAAGGAAGGTGCGACCAAGACTACTTCCGCAGGCGACTGGACGCTAGATATCAAGGCTCTGGAGTCCAAGATCACCGATCGAACCCGCATGATCGTCATAAACACACCACACAATCCCGTCGGCAAGGTCTTCAACAAGCAAGAATTGCAAGCCATCGGTGACCTTTGTGTCAAGAACAACATCATCATCCTCTCCGATGAGGTGTACGACCGCCTCTATTACGTTCCATTCACCCGCATAGCCACGCTGTCCCCGGACATCGCGAAGCTCACCCTGACTGTCGGCAGCGGTGGCAAGAACTTCTATGCCACTGGTTGGCGCGTAGGCTGGTTAATCGGCCCAGAGCACCTCATAAAATACGTGTCAGCGGCACACACGAGGATATGTTACTCATCGGTCTCGCCACTGCAAGAAGCCACTGCCGTTGCGTTCGAGCAAGCGGACGCTCACAACTTCTGGGACGAGTCGAAGAAGGAAATGAAAGGCAAGGTCGATCGCTTCACGCAAGTCTTCGACGAGCTTGGCCTGCCATACTCGGAGCCAGAGGGTGGGTACTTTGTGCTCGTGAACTTGGCCAAAGTGAAGCTCCCGGAGGACTACCCGTTCCCTGAGCATGTGGCAAGTCGGCCTCGTGATTTCAAGCTGAGCTGGTTTTTCATCAAGGAGCTCGGCATCGCGGCGATCCCTCCGACAGAGTTCTTCACGGATGCGAATGCGCATATTGTTGAAGATTGGCTGAGATTCGCTGTGTGCAAGGAGGATGATATCCTGGAACAGGCGAAGGAAAGATTGAGAGGTCTGAGGAAGTACATACAATAGTCGTCTTCCAACACGCAGTGGGGCCCCAACTGCCCTGATACGACTCTAGACCGACAGGTGATTGGTCAGCGTGGCGGAATGTCTCTCTGCCCCTCGAGAGTAGCAAGTGTTGCCTGAGCGAGGCACGATCAGGGTCAGCGAGGCATCTCTCGATCAACCTTCCTTCCGAGTCTCTACCCCGTCCATCTCCTCCGCCAACTTCTGAATCTGCCTCTGCACCTGCTCCACCTCCTCTACACCATCCCTCCTAACCTTCAATTCCCCAAATCTCTCCACCATCTCCTCTCCCGCAAACCTCGGCAAAAACTCCTCCACCCTCCTCAACGCCGTAACCAACAAATCATCCCAAGCCGGCTCCCGATCAGACCGAATCTGCTGATCCATACCCGTATTCACGAGCGTCACTTCCTGCACTTCGTTCAGCACGAGCCGATCGCCCTGCAGAACGTGCTGGTAGCGCTTGCAGATTTCGATTTTCATGTCGGCGGTCGCGGCGGCGATGATGGCGTGGTCACCTTGAATGCAATCGAAAGCGAAGGTCATCCAGTCGGTAGTTGCGAAGGTCTTGAGGCCGTGAAGGGCGAATAGTAGGCAGGCTGTTAGGCAGAGGCGGAGGAAGGTGATACGGATGTCTTCTCGTGGTGATGGTGGCATTTGGTCTTGGTAGGTCGGAGAGGCAGGAAGATCTGGCGCGGAGACGTGCTCCTGTTGCATTTATACATTCTGCTGCGTCCCTGCTTTGCTGGTCTCTGCATTGTCCTCATAAGGGGAGAAGCAAACTGTCCACACAAAATGACCGATTGGATGCTCTATCAAGAAAACCCCCTTTGCTATCCTCTGCGCCTCTTCGTGCTCTTGTGATCGTCATTTGCCACTTCAGACTCGGCCTTACGCTTCCTCGCCACGGTCAGCGCTCTAGAGAAGGACAGCACAGGATCTTCATCATCATCCTCCTCGTCCACAACTTCTTCCACGATTGTCCCTTGCTCTGGCTCCGTAAACAGGCTTGGGTTCATGTCTTCCTGGAATGCCATAAGAACTGCTCTCACAACCCCAACGAGCTTTTCAATCTTCTCGTCGTCTTCATAGAAGCGTGCTCGAGCTCTCCATGTCTCAAACCAATAGAACCAACGCTCCCTTTCACATTCCAGGACGGCCTTTGCATGCCCCAATACTGCATCGATACTCTTCTCCCGCGATGGCTTGTCCCCCTCAGTCAGGTTGCATGGTGCAGTAGCCTTCACAAGCTCAACATAAAAGTCGCGACAACGCCTGAAAGTCAGGTTGCTCGGTCGTTGTCCAGGCAAGATTGGGAGCATGCTTCCGTCTGCAAGAAACCTGATCCGGTCATGCTCGTAGTATTCGTCCGTACATACAAGATCAGCGGCCATATTACGCTGCCATCGTGTTTCATAGTCAACAAAATGCTTCGGCACTTGCTGCTTGATCGTCGGATCTCGGATAACGAACACCAATGGAGTGTCAAATTGATCGACTGGAACAGTCTTGTCTCTGAAGTCTGCAGGACGTCGAACCCATTGATAAGGAATTCGCTCAGATGCTGTCAGTCGCGAAGGTTGCGTTTCGGGCGGTGGTGGCGGCGCAATCATTTGATGTTTTGGTAACGTGTCTGTGGTTGCTTCATCCTCCGGCTCTTCGACCTCCTCCAAATCTTCCAAGGACTTTGCATCTTGCCTGATCCAGTCCTGGAGCTTCTCCCAGTACCATCGGGTTAAGCCGTCGATCTGATCTCTCTTATGCTTCAAGCACAGAGTGTGCTTAGCTAAGCCCCTGAACTCCTCTCTCTTCACTTTTCCCGGAGCAATTGAGCACAAACGTTCATACTCCTTCGCCACAGCTTTCGATTCGTCAATCCTCGGCCGCTTGTTGCAATTGGTGCCATTCTCATCGCAGAACATGCATGGGTTTGGAATATCTTTGTCCGGAACTCGACCTTGCCAAAAAAAGGTCATGAGGCTTCCAGCCGGTCTTTCTGGGCTCTGTGCTGGAGAATGGCATGCTGTTGCGGATTTGGGAATATCAAGTGGTCTTTCTGTCTAGCCGTCAGAGACGAGCAAGAGGCCGAACCTGAGGTCAGCAGGTTGTGCGAGCACATGCACGCCCGAAAGAGTAACAAAGGAGACGAATCAGTCTTTGTCGTGGGGAGATCCAAGACAGCTTAGTGGCCGGGCCAAACATACAACCTTGCCGTTGTCTTGTTACAGTCGCACCTCCAGGTGCAGTCGGACAAATGCGAACGCAAGCAAAACAAAGGGCCTCGAGTCCGTCCTTCCACGTGTTGCTGATGGGGAGCAGGGCTCCTAGCTCGTACAGCCGAGAGTTGCCGCCAGCCAAGATACGAATGTCGAAGAGGTCTGATTCGTTATAATAAGCATAGTCATATTTGAGCGCATTCTACCGCTTATAAGGCTACCGACACGCGCTGTTTCTCTGGCATAGGTCAGCGCACATATATATTACGCGACAGAAGCCATTTCTGCTGCCAATAAGCGGCATAAACGTCAATCTTCGCGTTTGCATCTGGCTCGTCAGCCCGTTTCAGTGTTCACTGGACAGGTCGGCAAGCTCATGCCATGTCTGGTAGCTGAAGTGGTTGCGGCAGACCTTTGTTACATGCTTTGATACTGTGAATTGGGTATTTCCCTCCCTGCGCTGACAAACCTCCCCCCTCGTACCCATAACGCCAATGATACGTCGCAATGCAACGAGCACTATTCACTCGTTCGCGATGAAGGCATAGCCGGCGCTAGTCAGGAAAGCGGCCACTCCCCAAATGCTCGACCAACCCATTGTGCCGACTGGTTCTGTGCCATCGACGGTCATGAGGACGCGTACAAAGGTGTTGACAACAGTGCAAGCAATCAAAATGCCGGTCCTCTTTGCTAGGATCTCAGCCCGAGGTGAGAATCCGTCCTCGCCAAATCCAAGATTCATGGCGATTGTATCCCAGATGGTAGCAGTCTCTGGATCAAATTTGACCTTCTCCGGCTTCAGTTTTGGGTCGGTCAGTCCTGGATTGGCACGTGAGCCGATCGCGGGCTTGAACAAGAATTGTGCCGTAGCCCAGCCGACTGGCAGGAGGAGGGGCACCAGATTTTCCATCTTGGCTGCGTGAGCCCGTTCCATGCTCAGCTTGTCCGTGTTAATAGAATGAGTGATCAAGTATGACGGCAACCAGGAGCACAAGCTGAAGTACAAAGTGACGGCATAGATTGCAGATCCGAAAATGGCTGTCAAGCTCGTGATCTGCCAGTCTTGAGCAACTTGCTGGTTCGGCTGCTTGCCAGGCTCGTGCGCGTGTATGGTCGGTCTCAACAGAGCGAACGGAACTGCAAGACTAACGACATCGATCGCCAGGGAAATCAGGACAGCCGACGCGTCGATGCTGTAGAAGGTGAAGACGAGCGAATGGTATGGCAGGTTGCTCAACAAAGACAGGCCTGTCAGATCGTACCCTATAGTGCATTGTCAGCATGCCACTGGAGCACACAGCGCGTCAGATCAATGATTGCGCTCACAGTCGTATCCAGCTCTCCAAGCCGTCGCGATCTCCACCAGCTTCCATACCACAAGGAAAAAGACCGAATAGTCGTCCGTCGCAGGCCTACTTATCGCAGCCAGCTCAAAATTTGACAAGCCTCTGACAAGCGTGTATAGCAGCGAGCTGATCGCAAAACTTAAAACAGTCACGAGGACAAATCGCAGCGACGCTGGCAATCGTGATGCTGGTGGTGCTCGTGGAAGGACGGGTGCTTCTGGCGCATCTGCCATCGCGCTCGAAGGAGAGAGGATGCCGTTCGGAGTCGCGATGTCTTGCGTCTTGATGTCGGTACTGAACTGTCCGTCTCGGGGCATAGCCAGAAAAGGAACGTGAGAAGACATTCCGGGTGGTCGACGCGGGATTGCACAGAGATGCAGGTGTTTACTAGTGGTTGCTACGGACGTGAAAGAAATCTGGTCCAAGCTTGAGATGACGTAGCGTGTCGCAAACGGCACCCCTCCTATCGATTCTTCACTTCGGCCTATCTTTCACATCCAACCGCGAAGAAGGAATAGAGGCAATCGTTTCGCCCCATTTTCAATTCATCTATCGACGAGTCTAGACAACGATGACCTTCAATCACTATCTCTTGCATTCGAACGTCATACATCCACCGCCCACTTGATATATCAAGAGGTGTGACTGGTAGAGCGATAGTAGGGGGCAGTACCAGTGCTGGTAACCGTCTACCGCTCATAACCATATCTTACCATCCCCAGGCTGCTCAGGTCTAACTGCAGAATCTCCGATGCGGGCTCCACTTCCATTACCTCCTCCCCAGACATCTCCAAGGCTGTCGCTTCTGTCCTACCATACGGTTTCATGATCTGACCGCGGCAATAAAATCCCGGCCTCATTCGAATGCCTTGAATCGTGAAATGCTCTTCACGGCTGTGACATATGCTGAAAGCCATGATCTGCGAGGCCGGATCGAAATACTGCGACGCCCACGCCTGCATGGCGTTTGCGGTGAACGTCTCCATTCCAGCGTGAAAATCAAGTTCATCATCACCCTCATTAAGCACCGTCAATCCGCGAAAAGTACGCAGCGCTGGTGCTGCAGCTAAGGCTTCGGCGAATGGTTTGATATGTGCCTTGATCCTAGACTTGTCGAATTCGAGCCGGACGAATGGTGTGTTCAGAGCCAGCTGTTCCAGGCTGCCACATTGTGAGAGGAAGTCTTGCAATTCCTCGCATTCATAGTGAGATTCCTCTTCGTCTTCACCTCCGTCGGTCAACGGCGTGCATTCGAGGTACAACGTCCTCAGTGATGCGGCGTGGTTTTGAAGAGCTGATAAGGCTGGTCTCATGGCGGTCTCGCCTTCTGAATCGATGACGAGGTGCTGCAGGCCGCTGAATCGTCTCAAGAAGTCGTCTATACCCTCCCCTGCCCCAACATAAGTGCAAGTCACTATCAGGCAGCGCATATCCATGCGTAACGGGCAGCCGATTGGTTGGATCTTGCTCAAAAGACTTACTGGTTCGTCGCATTTCTGGAGACCAAGCGAGTGCAGTCGTGACATCTGCACTGCAGCCGCAAGCTTAGAAGCTGCTAAATCGGACAGTGGGACTTGGTTGAGATGCAACGTACGCAGCTTATGCTGCTGCCGTACACCATGCAGGACGTGTCTGAATAGTGACTTGATGACCAACTGACCTGCGCGCGCGCGGTCTGCGGGCTGGAAAAAACCTAGTCCTAGCATTCGGCAGTACTCGCCTATGTTGAAGCTGATCTCGAGATGGATCATTGTTGTTTGTAGTTGCTCGATCATCTTCTGTCCGAAGTCTGCTGTTCTATTGCAGTGCACTTGTAGATTGAGGCAAGTGATGTTCGAGGTTATAAGTCGACCATTCTCCACGGACTGCCAGTCAAAGCAGCTATCGACCTATAGAGCAAGAATTAGAGCCTTTGCCGGTCATTGAACGCTCCGATAACAACGACTGGACGACCTGTTCACCCAGTCGCGCTGTCAAGGCTGGGATGGTTAACCAGCTTTCACACGCCCCTCTGAGATCCAAGCACATAGGGTCGGTTGATCGATTGAAGGCCTCACTGTTACAGATCTTGACATGGAAAGAGCTTCAACTTACCCTCATTGTGCGAAGATGCCGTTGACGCTGATAGAGGACTGCGAGGAGCTTTGGATTGATCCTTGCAAAGCAGTCAAACGTGAAGGTCAACAGCCGATCTCTCGGAAGCATATTTGTCAACATTGAGAAGATCCAGTCGAGCTCCTGCTCTGGTGTCTGCCGGAAGTGTTCGCATCGAGGCAGAAAAGTAAGGTGTCTGACATGCTGTAGGCCCGCATTCCCTGGACACAAAGCGGCCACAATGCCCACCATATTATGGCCTTCTCTGATGACCATATGGTGGTAGAAGGTAGGTATGACCACAGCGTAAAAGCTCTTACATGATTTTGCCGCGCTCCAGAGGTGGCTTTTCAGCTTGACGTAGCTAACGATGAGTGTAAGGACGTCCTTTGGGAGGCTTGTAATGGTTGTCATGTTGATACGACGCTTGTTATTGCTAGGTAGGTTGAGGTGGTGGAATTTTGTTGTCAATGTTGTTCGAGGTGGTCAAGCGCGCTCCCAGGTTGTTGCCTTCACGAGCGCCCTCGCGCCTTCCACGTGAGAACGGTGCACAAACAGGACGTCATCATCTTCACTACACGTAACCTCCCGGTCTCGTGTCGTAAATCGGCTGATCGATGGTCCTTGAGGTCTCTTCCCAGTCGCTGGAGCGCTGGCATTCATGAATGAGACAATGCCGTCGCCTCACTTCGATATCCTGGGCCGGCTTTTGTCGAGCACCTTCCCTGGAGCAAAGGAGTTCTGTCACTGGCTGCTAAAAGAATTCGGTGCCGTTGAGTCCCTGATCACCCTTCTTGAGTATACATGGTAGTAGGTAGTGAGTCGTTTCAGATCCTATCGAGCATTCAGAAACTGAACTCTGGCTCTGCTTTGCGATAGCTCTAGACCACACCAGCGCCTCCGGACTGGCTTGTTATACTATATTGCGATACAACACATCCGATGTCAAGTTAATGTTTCGGCTGCTTGTTTCCGTCCAGCAGCTTACATGCTTTGTGTCAGAAAATGAGTCATAATATCAATACCTACCTTACAATCACTTAACAAGACCATCGTGCTTGTCCCTTGCAGCCAAGTCCGAGCGCAATACATGCGCTACCAACTGAACGACAGACAGCAAGCCGAGGACGTCGAGAACCACGTAGTGAATGGGTTCGTCTAATGACACCGCGCTCCCGACACTGCCAAGAGGTAAGCAAAGCACAGTAAAGTGACTATCATGTCGTACGAAGGAGTAGATGCAAATATCAAATTCGTTTGCCACTTGGAGAGACTGCTGATCCGACTTCGGGGGGGACTACAGAGGCTATCGGACGCAGCCAAAAGTGTTGTGTTGTTGGAAGAGGGTGCCAGATGGTCCGGAAAGGCCGAGAAGGTGTTGGAAACCTTAGAGAGCACCGAACAACGCAAGGTACCGCAATTCAGGGAGTTACTAGAGGTGTGGTTGGGACATCTAGATGTCTGATTTGCTCGTCTTGATATGGGACGGGATTGTCCAAAATCAAAGATGGCGACGCAAATGATCATGGCAAGAACGGCTCCAAGATGTTGGTAAAGACGAGGTAAGAACAGTATGTGAAAGGTCTAAGCACCAGGGAAGGCAGATCAGGTGTGAGCGCCATCAATGCTCCAACATCGCTACAGCCCGCATAGGCCCACCACTTCCATCCCTGATCTTCAGCGGAAAGCCTGCGAAAATGAACCTCCCTTTCCCGACCATCTGATCCAGGTTATCCAAGCCTTCGATATGTGTAATACCACGTTCGCCACATGCATTGTGCGCTTGGAAGTTCGGCTCGCCTTCGGGCGCCGGACTGATAGCTTCGACCCCAAAGATCTTGCAACCTTTGTCAGCCAACCAATGCACTGCTGCAAGCCCTAGTCCCGGAAATTCGTGCTGCCACCTTGGGTCGTCGAACGGCACTCGTTTGTTGAAACCCATATAAAGAAGCACCGTGTCGCCTTCTTCGATCTCCTGCCCAGAGGCCTCGAGCGCCATTTCCATGTCTTTCACATTCGCACTTTGCTTCAGCTCCAAAAAAGATAGATCCAAGCAGATGGCTTCTGTGTAGAAATCCTCGATGGGCATCTGATCAATTGACAGTGCGCCAGGGGTCGGGTCGAAGTGCTTGGGTGCGTCGACATGAGTGCCAGCATGATCACTCATACTGATCGCATACGAGGCTGAGCGAAGGACCGTCTTCCCGGCCTTCTTCGGTTGGTGAGTGTCCCAAGGAGTGATACAGACGGGCGGGTGAAATGGGTGAGCTGGAGAACGATGATAGAGCTCCCTGCTGAGATCAACCAATTTGGGCTTCTTCTTCTTCGCCGGTGAGGTGGCAAGAGGCCGAGCGCCTTGTCTCAGAGCGTGGAGATTTATTCGCGCACCAAAGGATCCAGGATGTACGCCTGGTTGACGAGACGCATGCTGAATGGGCCCCCTTGTAAGCCAACATGGACGACTCATTGACATTTTTGAGACCGTTGAGTGGTCTGTCGTTGTGATCGGGCTTTCGATGCTGCTGCCGCTTCTGCTCGGTACCAACGATGGTTCTTAGAGGTGTATAGAGCATGCCATGTGGCAGCTGACATGGTGGACGATAAGACAGATGGCGACATCTGGTGCAGGGAAGTGGGGCTCGGTAACATGGTAACGCTCGCCTAGGAAGGAACGTAGATGATCAATCATATGCAAGTCATCCTCAAAGCTTGCGAACGCATATGGATTCCCTGGAAGTGTCAGCCGCTGGATGTGCAATATATTCAGGTATGCTGAGGCGCCGTAAAGGGCCTACAATGCAATAGCATCTTTGAAAGCAATATATGCACACGTCAAGTTGTGCGCGACGACTGAAGCGTCCGCCTGAAGTAGCTGCTTGCGTGCCTGCCTACCGTACACTACTCCCGCTATGCCTTACACACAAAGACAAGGTCCAAACCTGGCCCCAGAACGGGGCTCTAGATCATCCCACGGGAATCTGTTCGCGTCAAGCCGCACGTGGCCATCCGCGACTCGCCCACATGCATGCCCACATGCGCAACAAGTTTCCTTAGTGTACAGAGTGAAGATCGAAGTAACACAGGGACAGAGCGGATTAGAATGGAGGCGACGCTGGAGTGACCTTGTCCTGCTGCTCCATGAGCTCTTCGCCCGACGCTTCGATGGAGACCGCGAGGCCGAGTTTGGCCGAATTCTGCGAACAGAGTCAGTATCGTATCCTCACAAGCAGTAGCTTCAGAGTAGAACTTGCCTTGACATGATCCAGTTCGCCAGCGAACGTGACGCGGACCGGCGGCGCAATGACCTTGTCCAAGAGACACCCAATCTTACCCTGGCTGTCCACCTGCGCCCTGAAAACACTCCTGCTGAACTCGTACTTCGCTCCCAGAGTCGCTGTGCCTTCTGTTCTCGGGCCGCCCATCATCGCGTTTGCACCACTCAGGCCTGCAAATTGCAGGTTGACATCCACACCCGTCTCCACCTTGTCCGTCAATCTGCGCCAGTAGCTGCCTTGTAGACCGCCCTGCGCGAGCACCTGAAGCGAGCCTATCCAGTCATCGCCCTTGTATCTCGCGGCATAGCTCAGGGCCGCCTCGGGTCCCATTCCTCCACCGGGCCTTTGCAACACACCCTCCAAGCCCAGCGCTAATCTGGGCGTCACACTCTGCAAATAGGAACCAATGAACATGCCTGTCAAGCCTCCCTCAAGCAAGCTAGGATTGATGCTCTTCAGTTGAGCAGTGAAGTCATCGCCGGTGTAATCCTGTTCAAGCGATACCTGTGCGCCTCCTAGCGACATGCCACCTGCGGGTTGTATCTGGACGCTGTTCTTCAGACTGAAGCGGGAGCCTAGACGAGCGTTGAAGCGGCCAGAGAAGGAAGAATCGGAGTCGAGTTGTGCTTGGCAGAGGATCTGTAGAGCGAGATTAGATCGTTGATCTACAAAGTTGCCATGCGCCCACACTCACGTTATTGGTTCCGTACAGCGCCAGAAAGGTGTATGGCGACAGCATCTGGCTGCCTTGCGAGAATGCATGGCTGATCTGAAATAGCGGGTAGATGGAGAAGCTCTTGTTCAGCTCTGCCCGCAGTCCGCTGAAGGTCTGGTTGGTGAGGAAGACTTGTCTCTGCGTCTCTGCGGCGATGTTGTCTACGGTCCCTGGATTCTTGAGCCCAAGCGCCGCTCGCTTGTCTTGAAAGGCGCTGTATGTGTCTAATATCGTATCGAAGACGGAATTTGCGCGCGCAGGCTGCTGTGAAGGAGGCTTTACCACATCGATCGTGGGAGGAGGAAGTGTGCCAGGTGTGATGGGCATGGCGCCCTTTTCTAATGGCGGCGCGGCCATGCTAGGTGCTGTGCGGGAACAATCGGGTGGACGATGTGTTGTCTGCTCGGCGACCGTGTGACGAGACTGATGAGAAGACAAACCCCTGGCTCTAATGTGGTGGTGATGATGATCGCTTGTTCACGTCTTCAGAGCTAGGGTACGGAGTACATTTTTACGGTTACAGCATAGCATCCTAGCGCGTCTGGTCCGTGCGAACATCAAGTGAACCGGAGAAGCTACAACGCTCACTTGGGCAGGCTGATCTTTGATATTCCTGCTGGTTCGCGACTCCCTCCTCACTTGCAATAGGAGCGCTGATATCATCTTCCAAGAGCATATCACCTTGTACTCAGCCATCCACAGATCTCGAGCTGTTCCCCAGATACGGCATTACGACTCAAGGTTGGCTTATCAGTCTCGGGCTTCTACAAACACATACACAACATAAAAGTCGCATTTTCTACCTGCATCTGCGCACAAATTCGAGTACCTACACGAGCTGCGATCACCAGCTCATCAGTGTTCAGATTCTTAGGGAGTCACGCAACAAAAGCCAGATCCCTCCTGGGCTACCACTACATTGGCATTAGCAGGACCGAGGTTTGATCCATCTGATAGCTTAGCACTTGCAGCCACATAGGATCCAGATCAGCATATTTGCAGGCCTGTGGGCCAACTTGGAGCTCCTGGCACAAATTACCTCGCCTGCTTCGAGATGGACACCTTACTGACCGCCGACCTGGCGGCGAACTCGGCAAACTATCGCCGTCGATCAAGCACCTATGTCGACGCGATTCACGACCTCCCAGCAAAGGAGTCTATGGCACCAGCTCAGCTCTACTCCACTGAGTCAGGACGCCTATTCCATTCCGGTCGCATCGTCATTGCTACATGCGGTCTTCCGGCCCGTGGGAAGACACACATCAGCGTTGCACTGGCTCGATATCTCCGCTGGCTTGGAGTCAAGACCCATATCTTCCACCTGGGAGACTATCGTCGATCCTTTGTTGATGACCACCTTCCTGAGGACTATTTCCACGTGGACGCCTCAGCGTCATCGGTCTTGCTCCGGAACAAGATCTTGAAGAAGTGCCGGGAAGACATCTTGCACTTCCTCAACAACGAGAACGGACAGATAGCGATTTACGATGCCGTCAATCCGCTTGCGACCGGACGAAGGGCCCTTTCGAAGGAATTCGAGAAACACAACATCCAGACTCTGTTCATCGAATCACAGTGCACAGACGATCGCATCATCCAAGAAAACGTCCGCAATGTCAAAATCAGCTCTCCAGACTACAAGGGCTGGAATGCCGAAGATGCCGTCAAAGACTACCTGGATCGGATCAATTCTCGTATACCACATTTTGAGACCATGGAGGAGAAGGATTTGCATTTTGTCAAAATGGTCAACGCAGGCGAGCGCGTCATTGTCAATAACTGCGCATTCGGCTACCTGAGCCAGCGTATCGTGTTCTATCTGCTCAATCTGCACATTAAGAGCCGGCAGACGTACTTCTGTCGTGCCGGGACGACCAGAGATGAAGACAGCTTCAAAAGTGATGCAAGTCTATCTCCAGAGGGCGAGGAGTACGCCAAGAAGATGTCGGACACGCTGCTAGCCCATCGTGAAAAGGAACGGCAAAACCTGATCAAACAAGGTGCACCTGAATCCACTGCTCTCAAACCTTTGACGATTTGGGCGTCAACCCGAAGACGGACTGTCGAAACGAGCGAGTATCTGGCTTCGCTAGGTTACAGGGTCAGGCAGAGGAGCCAAATGTCACAGCTGAACCCTGGAGTCTGTGAAAAACTGAGCGAGAAGAAAATACGGCAGAATTTCCCAGAAGAAGTGGCAAAGCACGAGCGAGATCCCTACCATCATCGGTATCCAAGAGCTGAAAGTTATCATGATCTGGCCGTGAGACTCGAGCCAATCATTTTGGAATTGGAGAGGGAGCAGAATGATCTTCTGATTATAGCGCACGAATCCGTGCTTCGAGTGCTCTATGGTTACCTGATGGCTTGCTCAGCCACTGACATTCCCAATCTCTCATTCCCAAGAGATGAGATCATCGAGTAAGGAACGCCCGAATGCCGCAGGCCCCCTATGGAGGAGTCATGTGCTGACTGTGATGATAGGATCATACCAGCTTCTTACACTAATCGTGCCCAGCGTATTCACATTGACGGACTGCCACCGAGACTCGTGCCCGGCTCTCCAGAAGACATTTCCATTCCCGTGCCCCCAAGCAATATCCCAAGCGGGGCTGCCACTCCCATGTCCAGCATAGAAACTCCAAGGCAGTCTGGTTCGGGTGATCAAACACCGGCACAACAGGAGAGTGGAAATCAGCAGCTGCCTTTGAGGAAGCCTGGGCCTGAGCGATGAGAAGCCAGCGACCAATTTGGAGGTACCGAAATAAGACTCGATGGCTGTTGTACATGAGTGAAAGTGGTAGTAGAGTCTTCGCGATTGTGCGCGGCGGAGGCGCATTCAATACATAGTTGGTACACGGTTGTGCTGGCAAGAGCGATCGAGAGGGCGGCTAAGTCTTGGCATATTCAGACTAACATTCTGCATTTTGGTGCCCACTGGTAGTGGACAGATTGGTATGCCTACTCGACTTTCTATCGCCAGCTCCCTTCCCTACCACTGGACATGACGTCGTAGGTGGTGGCGGTGAGACACTCGAACGCGACTCGCGGCGCCGCCAGGCAACAGCAGCTCCATGAGGCCCTAACACTTAGGTTGCTTGTGCTAAGCTTGTGCAGACACGTACCAGTCTATGGGCCACGGTACCTGGATCGAAAGTAATGCACCAACAGCCAACATGAAAGCAATCAAGGACTTCGTCCACCATCAGAAAATGACGAGGTCGCCATCGACCGCCTTCAATGACCAACGCGATTGCCCGATCCTCAGTCGCTTCCCACGAGAGATTCGGGACGCAATCTGGGACTATGCATTGAGCCTACGCGACAACAGCAGAGAAGTCCACCTCCACATCTACAACCGTGTCTACAACTGCTGTACCTACTCGGGTCGTAGCACCGAGCCGCCAGACGCATTCTCCGAGCTCAATCGCGCCACAGGTCTGCTACGCACCTGAAAGGCCATCTACGAGGAGGCGGCGCCGCTGCTCTACAAACAGGTAAGATTCGAGCTTGTGCTTTTCAGTGGGCGGGTCAGGCCTGAGCCGCCAAACGTGCTTCGAGTTACAGAAGAAGACTCTTGGAAAGATTCCGAGATGGGCAAGGTCAAACGCTGCGCCATATTCGGCCTGATGAAGGATGTGACCATCGTTTTGCAGCCGGCGCTGTATCTCGACTCACGACAGTACAAACGTCGCATTGCGTCTCTCCTGAAGGCGCTCGACTTCGGTCAGAATGCATCGAATCTGTCATTGATATTCAATATTCCCGGGCCAAAAGACAATATCACTGCTGCAGAGCGATGGTCGGCCAGCGTCGTACAAGCTCTGATGCCTCTTGCGCAATATCACGGTCCGAAAGCCTCGAATGTCGACAAACCAGAGCAGACGCGACTACACATCGCGGCAAATGCGCTGAACGAAATCAAGTACCCACGGACCCGCGCAGCCATCGAGGACCTCTGCGTCGCCCTTGGCGTCTCAGATTTGCTCGTCTTCCATCCTAGCGTCATGCTCCGGGACGCCGAACCACTGGTACCGAACGAGTGCCTACTACGCCAGCACTACGCCGACCGCCCGTTCCGCTCCTATCATAATTACCGAGCTGCAGCACCAGCGCCCGAGCTTCCACGCCCAGAATCAAAGCGTATATTCTTGTGCGTACTGGATGTCATTTTGTGGACAGGGGTGGTCGCTGCGGGTCCAGTCGTGCTGCCAATTATTATGATGGGTCACGCCAGTATGTATGTGGCTGGCAGGCTGAGCGAGAACCGGCTACACGGCGAAAGCTGGAGGATGCAGATGCGTGCGAGGAAATGAGTTGAGCGCGGGTCACGATTCTGGCGGAGAGAACGGAGAGAAATGGGCAACATTGACTGGCGGTCAGGCAGAGGCTATTGCCGGATGACATGGGCAGGAGTGGGCGGCGGGCCTGAGAGAACTGAACGCAGCAGCGGCTTTGTGGTCTGATCTTATTGTAACGCTACCCGAGCGCTGATTTCTGCATAACGCCTCCACTATGCCGTACATATGGAATACGATCGCAACCAGAGCCGAGTGCTATCCTGGTGTTGCTCTACTGGAGCAGCAAGTTTCAGTCGTGTCGAGCCGCTCTTCTTTCTAATCAAGAATGACCTCCAATGCCCATGCCCAATCTCAACGCCGTCAACAGTGGATATCATTTGAATTCTTACAAGCCACGCGATCCCATCTAGAAGTCCTCGTCGAAAGCAAAGTCACCATTCATAACAGGTGCTGCTGCGGCAGGCGCACCGCCAGCCTCGGCAGCCTTTTTCGCAGATTGCTTCTGCGACTTCTCGATGACACCGGCTTTCTGGTAGTCACCAACGCGCTTCTCGAAGAAATTGGTCTTGCCAGCCAGCGAGATGTTCTCCATGAAGTCGAAGGGGTTGGTGGCGTTGTAGTACTTCTCGTTGCCAAGCGCCAGCAGCAGACGGTCGGCGACGAACTCGATGTATTGGCACATAAGATTGGCGTTCATGCCGAGGAGTGCGACGGGCAGAGCGTCAGTCAGGAATTCCTGCTCAATGCCGACAGCCTCGACGATGATCTTCTCAACAATCTCCTTGGCGGGCTTGTTGCGCAAGTGGGAAAACAGCAGGCAGGCGAAGTCGGTGTGCATGCCCTCGTCACGGGAGATCAGCTCGTTGGAGAAGGTGAGACCCGCCATGAGTCCACGCTTCTTGAGCCAGAAGATGGAGGCGAAAGAGCCGGAGAAGAATATACCCTCGACAGCGGCGAAAGCAATGAGACGCATCGCGAAGCTCGAGTTCTTGTCGCTAATCCATCGCAGTGCCCAGTCAGCCTTCTTGCGGATGCAAGGGATGTTGTCGATGGCGTTGAAAAGGTATGTCCGTTGCTTGGGCTCGCTGATGTAGGTGTCGATGAGGAGGGAGTAGGTCTCTGAGTGGATGTTCTCCATCATGATCTGGAAGCCGTAGAAGCATCGAGCCTCTGGTATTTGAACTTCGGCAGAGAAGCGCTCGACGAGGTTCTCGTTGACAATGCCGTCTGATGCAGCGAAGAAGGCCAGGACGTGTGAGATAAAGAAGCGCTCGTCATCGTTCAATCGCTTGTTCCAGTCGTGAAGATCCTTCGACAGGTCAATCTCCTCCGCGGTCCAGAACGATGCCTCAGCCTTCTTGTACATCTGCCAGATCTGCGCGACATGTTAGTTCAAGGTGATTGAGGAGATATATCAATTCTCAGCAACATTAACGCGTCCGTGTCACGTACGTGCCGCGTGCTGCCCAGACGCGCCAACCTACCTCGTGATATCTGATTGGGAATAAGACAAACCGCTGCGGGTTCTCCTGTAGTATCGGCTCTGATGCCTCGTCGTCCTTGATGCCAGGCGCAACTGAAGGCTCCTTCTCTTCTTCAGGCTCGTCAGGTAGCTCTGGGATGCCCTTGATTGGCACCGCGACTTCGTCGGACTCGTAGCGCGAGTCAACGTTCTCCTTGTCTGCCTCCGACTGGAGATTCAACATCTTGACGGGCGACTCCATCTTGAGGCCCTCGAGTGCAGATGCAGCCTACCAGGACGTGTCAGCAATGTGCAACTCCTCTTTGGCGTTCGTGGCGACGACGTCATTGGCGAACCTTCTTTGAGGGTGTGATCTGGACGCTCATTGTTGCTCTGTTGTATGGTATGCTGAGGAAGAGTATCAACAAGCTGACTTCACAGTGACAACTGATCTGAGTAGGATGAGGGAGTGTGAATGTCAAGTGAAGAGTCGCGTGTGCTAAGTAACAACGCGACGCGAAGGTCCGAGCGTCAACAAACGCGTCCTCTTGGCCCAACTCCGAGATAGGAGGCTGGTTACCGAGGACCAAATCACGCCATGCATGTCAATATATGCACAGAATCTCGACGCATTCCTCCTGACAATAATAATAATGGTCGAAATCAATCTTAACTGCTTCATAGATGACTGCCTGAAGACGCATTCGACTGGCGGATGAACTGATTGCTCGGTGATACGATTAAATACTTTATGCTCAGGGCAATCACGAGTATCAAGAGAGTTCGGTCCCACAGTCACAATAGACTAACGAATCAATCGAACATCGGGAAGACAGCTGCAGAGACGCCAGAAGTGCTAGACACGGGCATATTCCTTAGGGCTTTTATTGAAGCACGGCGACATACGTCGCGGGTATCATCGCGATATGAGTACCAACACCTTCCATCTCAACTCGAATAACTGACCTCTAGGCCTGCACTTCCGAGCATCCTCTCCCTCTGCTTCAGATCAAACCCAGCACCAATACTGACCAGGAGCTCTTTGACCCTGCATTCCCACAACAGGCCGGCCTTCCCATTATTGTCCACCCTCGCCTTTAGGACACCATTCACCTCCTCTTCCTCCTTCTTCCATTCAGGTCTGAGCATCCTGTTCGCCCATGCCGCGTCCTGCGATACCTTCTTACGCTGCCACAGCTCCATTCCTACCACTACGTCGCTCTCGTAACTGTAGACGTTGAAGTCGAAGCGCGAGCAAAGCGCTAGATTCGGCCCGGCTTTGACAGCATATGTGGAGCTCAGATTCCCCATCAGCGGATTGAGAGTGAGCGTCATCGTGTACGGGAACCCATTATGTATAGGTAAAGTTGTGAACCTGAGTCCGCAGCTCACGCCGCCGCTCTTGTTAATCGGGCTGAAGTACGCTTCAGCACCCGCGCTCAGCCTTCCATTCTGATGGTCCCACGGATGCGCCGGCTGTCTTGCGGAAGGCTGGTGGTCCGGGTGCCGTGGGTCGTAGCCAAAATTGTACAGACCTCTCACACCCAGCAGCGAGGAGTCCGTCGAATACAAGTACTCCGTACTGTACTTCCCGAAGTCGTTCTGTAGGACTGCCAGTATTGTCCCTCCACTGGGCAGACTGCTATCTGAAACGCAATTGAATCTCAACAATCGCGTAGGTGAGATGCGTCTCAGATAGAACGCCTCCAAGGTACTTGTCGGCAAATACAGTCTGCCATAGAGCAACGCGTCTTTTCTCTCTATCGCTTTGCCATCTCTCCAGACGACCTCCCATCCCCTCATGCCCGGCTCCTGCAGCTCCCGCAAATGCCTGTAACCCCTTACAACATGTCCTAAATCCAATTTACTGCTTTCGCTTCTGATGCTCAGCCCTAGGCTCGAGTACAGAAAGGACAGACTTCCATCGACGACGCCTCTTGTCCCGAGAGTGTATGAGGTCGCGAAGTTGAGACTTGAAAGCGAGGATGCATGAAGCTTGACGCCATGGGGTATGTAGAAGTCGAGAAGATTATGGGCTGTGGTTGTTAAGGCGGCATAGCTCTGGTCAATGTTCCAACGGGTTTGGGCATGGAAGGCGGCTTGGACGTAGTCCATGAACTCGAGCATGGTTGCAAGGGCCACGGCAGTGTCATTATGGCGACAACAAAAGAGCGAATCTGATTCGAGTGGTTGGCTCCATGTCTATGAGCAACGATTATTATTAGGTACGTGTGCAGATACGGAGCTTTGCAGCTTACCTAGTGCATACGGTGGATGGGTAGCTGTAGCATGTATCTAGGTATTCCCCGAACGAGCGGGGGTGCAACCCAAATCATTAGCACGTGCTGTCGCAAAATAAATACCCCCAACATGCCGCTTAAATGGAGCATGCTCTATCCATAATGAAAACATAGTGTGTAAAATAATATATGGAGTTTAACACGCTAAGAAATTGAACATGCTGTTAACACGCTACGAAAGGATACACATAACATTTATTACACGTAAGTAAAAACCACACAATCCATTCGCGAATCAAGTACACACGCACTAGCTCTTACACACATTGTTAATATTACATGTTGCTTATATACTATTAACACGCTTACGGACCCTTATCCGGTAAGGTAGCCTTAGAAATCAATAATAGCAGATCATGTAATTAGTACAAGGATTGCCGCCGATGTAGTAGCAGACCTATAGGACTATTAGAGCGGTGCGAGAGTCGTTTGTCTTTGCTGCAACGATTCCTCTTGCTAGTATGAGGCTACATCTACGGGTCGAACAGGTGTCAAGATTGTACGAAATATGGAGCGTCGTTGCAAGGTTCTTGCAATAGCGGAGCCAGTTGGATTTGAACGATAAAGATGGACTTACTTGGCTTTGATGGTAGATTAAAGAGATCGGGAGCTCATTGAGTGTCGGATAGCACACTTATTGGTTCGGTGACTGCATCTGCCGTGATAATGTCCTCCTGTCAGTCGCTTGAGCATAAAGGGGAAGATAGCACAGTGTAGCAGCGCGGTGAAAGGCTGTGCAGCGTCTTCTAAGCAAGTTCTCGCATCTTCCGCCGAGGTGCCGACCACTTCTTAGCTAAAGCTTAAATAAGGTTGTTATCCGGAAACAAAGATAACGACATACATCACCGTGTAACATCCGTACGCTACCTTAACATTCAATATCGGCTTGGCATCTGAGTATACCATGGTCACTTACCTCAATCTCAGGCAGCCGCAATACCCACCTCATATGTGCGCCACCCGACTGCTTGTTAAGGCACGATCAACTCGGCTCAATCGTAATAAACATCTAATGCCCCTATCTGTTGTACATAACGAGCCTTGCAAAACCACCCACATGTCGTACGATCTTGAGACTCGACTTCAGAACACTCTACCCGAGCTACTTCACCGACGCAGGGTTTCCACACAATGGCTTGTTAGACAAGGCAGGGTTTTCACACAATGTCTTATTAGAAGGGTACCTCGACCGCCTGAAAGCTGAACTGGAACCAGAGACGAGACCGGCTTTCGATCAGGCCAGCTCTGAGCATACCCATCATGACGGGCTCTAGCATCAATATCGATGTTTCATCCGAACATGATCCCTCCTCTCTGGAGAACCGCGTCCCGCCACTCGGCATGACAGGCGAGCAGTTCAAATATGCTGCTGCTGGCGTGATCCAACAGATCGAACAATATTACTCTGGCCTGTCGTCGCGGCCAGTCTTGCCATCAATCGCACCTGGCTACTTGCGAAAGCTGCTCCCAAGCGAACCACCAAAGCAGGGTGAGACATGGCAAGAAATCGAAAAGGACATCGAGCGTATCATTATGCCCGGCATAACGCACTGGCAGCATCCAAAATTCATGGCTTTTTTCCCAGCGAACTCGACGTATCCATCTATGCTCGGCGAACTCTGGAGTGCTGCCCTGACTGCCCCAGCCTTCAATTGGATATGCTCTCCGGCTGTCACAGAATTAGAGACCGTCGTACTAGATTGGCTTGCTCAGATACTGGCTCTCCCTTCTGCGTTCCAGTCCAGCGGACAAGGCGGTGGAGTCATACAGGGCTCTGCAAGTGAAGCTGTCCTTAGCGTCATGATTGCCGCTCGTGAGCGTTACATTCGGAGGCAGTCAGAACGAGAGGGCATTACCGACCCTGAGGAGGTAGAGGATCGCGCCTATGAATTGAGGGCCAAGCTTGTTGCTCTCGCGTCTGACCAGACGCATTCGAGTACGAAGAAGGCAGCTAACATCGCCGGTACACGCTTCCGCAGCATCCCCACAGAGAAATCGAGGGCATATGCGTTGACTGGTGAGAATTTGAGAGCAAAGATCCAGGAGGTGGAAGCAAAGGGGCTCCGACCATATTACCTCACAGTCAGCATCGGGACGACGAACACATGTGCAGTGGACGACCTCGTATCGATCGCCGAAGTCGCGAGAGACTACCCAGACATTTGGATCCATTGTGATGCCGCCTACGCGGGTGCTGCACTTGTACTGCCAGAATACCAGCACCTGTCTAGACAACTGGAAATGGTCGACTCGTTCGACATGAACATGCACAAGTGGCTCCTCACGAATTTCGATGCCTCTTGCCTCTTCCTGCAAAAGAGAAGAGATCTGATAGACGCACTGAGCGTTTCACCAGAATATCTGAGAAACCAGTTCACGGACGGCGGCCTCGTAACCGACTACCGCGACTGGCAAATCCCGCTCGGGCGTCGCTTCAGAAGTCTGAAGATCTGGTTCGTGCTACGGACATGGGGCGTGGAGGGCCTGCAACGGCACCTTCGACGCCACATCAAGCTGGGCGGAACCTTCGCGAATTGGATCCAGTCCCGACCAGATCTCTTCAGCATCCTGACACCCCCGGTCTTTGCCCTTACGGTCTTCACCGTGAACCCAAGCAGCAAAATACGTCATCGTCTTGGATCGGGCGTCAATGGCACGGATCCGAGGCCATATCAAGATCAGCACGTCCCAAGCGACCAGCCAGCAAACGATGCTGAGCTGCAGCGAGCTAACGAGATTACCAAGGAAGTGTTCACCATTATTGACGAGGAAAAGGATTTCTTTCTGACGTCGACGGTCGTGGGTGGCACGTATGCAATCAGATTGGTTTCTGCCAACCCGCTGACCGAGGAGAAATACCTGCGCGAGGTCTTTGAAAAGCTTGTCGTGACAGCAGAGCGGGCGCAATACAAGGACAGTTGTTGAAACGTGAGTCCTGATGCTAGTAACCGACATCGGCTCCTGCAGGGTATAAGTAAATACCCCTGATCCATAGCTTGCCATCTCAAGGTTGTGGCTCATAATCTTCAACAACAGTCGCATCGCATGCTGACGGATCGTACCGACCCGTCATGGGATGAACAGAATGGCTCCAATGAAAGTCTCAATTTCATCATTTGCGCTGGAGCATGTCAATCATGATTAGAAAGCTCGACGGGCGCCGTATCAAAGGTCCACGCGGGTCAAGACGTCGTACTTGCAATCAGAGACGGTACTGCCAACATGAATTGAGACTCATATACGCGCTCAAGGCGCCTTTCAGCACATCCTACCCTGCCCTACCCTACCACCCGTTATCATCTCATCAGGTCGCAGAAAGCAAGGAAAAGCTATAAAGGTATCGTCGCTACTACGCCACATTAATGCAACAATCAAGAGCAATATCGACACTGGAACAAAAAGGGGCCATCCGTAAAATGCTGGCGCTCAAACAAAACATTGATGCCTCCGGGAACCCTGGTCGCGAACGCCATCGCCTGCTGATTGTAAAATTGATGTTATTGGTCCCTGAATGTGTTGCATCGACCCGTTCCATAAGCGATGCATCTTCCGATGATTCAATCCGAGCTTGATAAACCTCATTGTCGCTTCAACGTCATCGTGGTTCCGGCTTTCCAGATCGCTGCAGATGGCACGTATAGCAGCAATGGCCAGCGTCCTTCTGTCGCGGCGGCGCCTAGACAGCGACTTGCCTGGCAATATCGAGTTCGCCATGACCTTGCGGCCAGTCCAGCCCACTCATTTCAAGAGCGTCCATCTGGTAAGGAGTTTCCGCCAGTTGGTAACAAGTCTCCTATGTCTTACCAGCCGAGTAACTGCCCACCTTCTCCCCACTGCTGAGATCCAAGCATCTTCTCGCCAACTGAACGACCTCCGCCTCACCGTCCTCGCTCTCAGCGCCATCACTCTCACCTTCACTCTCCACATTCTTCTCGCTGATCTGCTTTACCACATCCATTACATCTTTCGAGTTGTTGATAGCTTGGATGAGTTTCACATCGTTGGATTCGAGGAGTTGAAGAAGCGTCCAGATAGCAATGTGTTGGAAAGTCGGGTCACCCGATTGGAGGAAGCGTGCAAGATAGCCGTGGATACCGCCACTAGGTTGGGACCAGGAGGCCAGGAAGAGGGAGTAGTCACCCACTACATCATGTTAGCACGGACCCAACCTGTCCGAATAGGCAAGAACTCACCCTTGCTGCTGAGGTTCCCTAACGCCGCGGCACTATTTCCTTGTACTTCAATGCTCTCGCTCTCCGTCAGTGGAATCAGCACATCAAACACTCCCAGAGCCAGCAGGCGCTCCTTCAAATCGTCGCTGAGCGCCAACACAGCGATGGCAGCCGTCATTTCGCTCTGTACGCTCAACGGCACGCTCAGCACCAGCTCCTTGCATTT
Organism: Teratosphaeria destructans; assembly: GCA_010367425.1. Taxonomy (NCBI): domain Eukaryota; kingdom Fungi; phylum Ascomycota; class Dothideomycetes; order Mycosphaerellales; family Teratosphaeriaceae; genus Teratosphaeria; species Teratosphaeria destructans. The sequence continues at coordinate 181,202 of WBMN01000004.1, read as the reverse complement.
CTGCACTGCTCCGGCCTCCAGGACCAGCTGCTTGTTCCTATCGCTGGACGCCGCCAGATTCCTCAGAGTTGAGATCGCGTGGCATTGGATCTCCTCATTGTCTGTGGAGCCTAGAAGATCAACGAGCGGTTTCAGGAAACCAGCGTCAATAATCGGGCTCTCGTTCATGGGGTGTATAGAGATGTTGCGGATGCATGCCACCGCAGATAATATCAGCGGGAGGTAGCTGCTCTGCAGTAATTGCAGTAATGGTGGCAGTCCGCCGGCTCGGACGATCTCCAACTGGTATTTCTCGTCGCTGGCCAAATTTCGAAGGGCCAGCGCTGCCTGGCATTGGACTTTGGGTGCTTGACCTTTCATAAGGTGTACCAAGGATTGCACCAACCTCGACTCTGACTGTGCCAACCTCTTCCTGTTCGCGGAGTCCACTGCGATGTTTGACAGCGCTGTGGTGCAGTAGTATTGCACATCGGTATCCTGACTGCCGAGCAATGAAACTAGCACGGGTATGGCACCGGCAGATACCAGCTGTTGCCTGTTGTCGTCGCTGTGCGTCATGTTCAACAGCGCACCAGTAGCGTTCCGCTGCACCCTCATGTCCTTGCTCTTCGCCAGCCGGGTCAATGGCGCCAATGCCCCAGACCGCGCAATGCGCGCCTTGTTATCCTCATGCGTCGCCAGATTTGTAATGCATCCCACAGCATTGCACTGCACCTCGACGTTCGGGCTGTTCATTTGTCGGATCAGAGGTGTCAGGCCACCGAGCGAGACGATGAGAACTTTGTTCTGAGCTGCACGTGAGGATCAGTGGGATGTCTGAATTGGCATATTTGGAAGACACATACCGTCTACGGCAAGGTTACCCAGCGCAGCCGAGGCAGCGCGCTGCACCTCTATATCCGGACTCTCGAGCAGATAGAGGATGGGCTCCAGGGTGGCTCTATCAACCGGTCGTACATCTCTTTCTGTTATCTCGGCGAAGGTCAGACTTGCGCTCCGCTGCAGGTCGATGTTCTGGCTGTAGACGAGAGTGCTCAACGCCGCGAGCGGCTCGCCGGAGAAGAAGTCGGTCTCGGCTCTCTGTAGCTCACCGGTACGGTCAGCGAGTGTATCATGAGTATATAGGTCGAGCTTAACTCGTGACGCGTGGAGAACATCGAGGCAGTGGTGTAACTGGTGGGACTGAAGTACATTTTCGAGGTAGTTGAGCAGGTCGGCTACAGCTTCGCGCTCCGAATCGGCGAGGGCATTGTCGTAGTTGACTTTGGATCTGCCTCCTGCAGTGTAGTGAAGAAAGGTCAGCATCTGACTCCGATATCTCATGCGCCCTCGTCCACCGCTCATGCGGCACGAAACAGGCGCGGTATCGAGGGCGCGTCCTTGCCAGTCGAGAGGAGTGTTGAGGACAAGCCACACGTACCACAGCATCGCTGAAATGCCCTCACGCAGAACATTCTGCTGTCAGCTCCGGCAGGAAAGTCTTCCCACGCTATCGCGAGGCACAGGTCGAGAGAAGCATGAGCTGTTGGCTGTTCGAGCGGGACGTCTCTATGGTTGCTGCTGCAGTGGAGCCTTATCCGGGATGCTAACGCCGATCGGTAGTGCAGATAGTAGCGAAACTGTTTGTTTATGATTCGGTGTAACTGTGACAGTATCCCAAGAACATGGACAGTGTCTCCATTGAAAAAACACGTGAAGAGCTGATGATGATGTCGACCACGGACTTGCCTACATCATGCGCAAGAGCGGCGAATGACCTTTGAGGTGTTGAGGAAGGAGAGCAGGGACGGTGGTGGATACTTGCCCTGCGGTTCGGGACGCCGATCATGCCCAGCATTTGCGACTGGACTCCAAAGAGGCTCGTCCTTCACTGATGACCCCAGCAAACCTCGTCTTCATTTTCCGATTGTTGAAAATCATCACAAGGACTTCCATGGGATCATCAGGAAGATATAGGCAGTAATCAAAGTCTGGCTTTTTCGCACAACAATCGTGGCCCAAGCAGGTTCGATCTATTATTATCGCAACAGCTCGCCAAAGCAAGTTGGGAGGGGCAACTCTTCTCAAAGCTCGCGCACGATTTCATGCCTCCCGACGAAGGCGAGTCTACCTCCGCTCCCACCGCTTCTGTGGCCCCCGACAAGGAATGCTGCGAATCGTTCCTGAGGCGTGAGGTGTGCTGGGATCTCGGCACATGACACTGGTCTGTCAATCGGTGGATTGGTCGACATTATTGCTGAGTGCTTGATGCTACTGTTCAAGAATGCTTGACGCGGAGTGTCTTGCAAGACGTCTTGATGCTCTTCAGTCTTCAAAGTCTTGTCCAGATCAAGTCATCTGGCCTCCTAGCATATCGGCACTGCCTAGAAGCCTTATCACTTTGATTCCGAACCGGCAAACACTTCGTGGGCTAAGGTACTGGCTGAGCAAAACAGCTGGATCAACCCCGATGCTCGTGGTAACAATATGCCGCACCATCGTGACCGCCTTGCCAAACGACAAATTGTCCCACATTATTGACGACGGTCTTGACCTTCGTCTCCGCACCACTCCTACAGGTAGGTAAATCCCTCAACCCTCGTGCCTTTTCGCTACGAGATGACAGCGGGGAGTAGTGCGATGATTATCTCTGCCAAGCAGATATGGTCATTCTACCTATAGAGCTTTTGGCTCTTGGCGCAGAGTGCAGCAAGCTGCATATCAACCATGCAGGACCGCAAGCTGTCAGTCATGCCTAGCAGTCGTCCACTAAAGCAAAACCGCCTGAGATGCTAGTTGGGGCACCTCATCAATCTACCTACGCCTAAAACACTAGCTCCTGCGCATACTTTCTCCATGATTAAGGTAGACACATTGAGCCGTGCGGTTCGGTACGTAGGGGCGGGCGGTCGCACGAAAACGCTATCTGTCGTGCATGCTCAAGCAGATCTGGGTCTGTTTTCCTGCCTGATCTCGCAAGAACATGCATATAATGAACATGATGCTGGGATGGATACCCACCATCCGCATCTTGGCGAACGCCAGCCCTCCAACAACAAGACCTACCGGAGCAGTGCATGGTAGCCACGTGTGAAGACGTTGATGGCGAGCTCAAACACGCCTGTACCAATCTAGGAGATGCGGTAAGTAGAGCCCGCCGGCTGCACTTGTCCTCTGGCAGCCCTTCGGGCGGAACTTGGTCATGCAGGGTTGGCTCGCTTCATGGTCGATGGAAGGCCCATGCCGTGAAAGGCTTGGCGTGAGATCGACGCATCTCTAGAAATCTCCTTGATGAGCTGGCAGACTTCGTTGACGACGGATCTGCAAGCCCCAGAGGAGAAGAATTGGAAGAGTAAATGCTATGTCAAGATCGACGCCTCCATCATGAATGGCCATCGTGGTCCGGCTGGGCATTCGAGAGAGGTGTCGGTACCTAGTCAATGAGTACCTACTAGTAGCCTGGATGCCAAGGTGGGCCACTCTGCGGAGAAGGGCTATTAGAGTGGTCCTAACTTAAGCCGAGTTGCGCATACGGTAATCACCATCACGCGCTCGAGCGAGCGGCCGCCAACCGGGAACAAGTTGAGCTTGAGCTAATGAAGACAAAGCATTTCTCACCATCAGCAAACTACGGCTGCCTGACTTGACCCCACTCCATGGCGTGTGTGATGCGTGACTGCCAAGAACGACAGCCTGTCCAACAGTACTATAATCCATGACCTGCCTCTGAGGAGCCACGGGAGTTCATCCTGTCTGCCCGCAGAAACAGAAAGTCCATCCCTTTGTGCGCCAAAAGCAGCTCTTCCTTTTGCCAGAGCAGCAGCAGCAGAAAATCCCGTCGTCGCCTGCCCGCTGTCGTACTCGATGAACCTGCGGGAAAGTAGTGCCCAACAGCATCCGCGCGCGCCCCAGACTCCCTAACACAAACAAGCGTGAGGCGATCGCATGGCCGCCTACGAAATCCAGAAGCACTTCAAAGGTCTCCGCGTGGAAACAGGCAACAAGAAGGGCCGCAACCCCTTCGCAACGGGCTTCGAGTCGGACAGTGATGAAGAGGCACGAAGACGCAGCAGGGCACGCGAACGTTCGGCGAACAGCAGAAAGCAAGGGAATATACCAGTGTCAGAGAAACCCGCTAGTGCACCCAAGCCTAGTGGGCCCGTGAAAACGAGCATTCTTGACCAGCTACGGGAGGACAGTGACGATGATTTCCTAGCCGCCGTGCCACGGACACATCGCCGTCCAAGCCCAGCACCCAAGCAGGGCGTCGCGAGTCTGCGCGTGAGCGACGGCGCGTCTAAGAGGCGTGGCAGCTCGCTGCATTCTGGCAAAGCACCACGTGCTGCCGTGGCTCTTGCCGCCGGAACACTAGCATATCTTGACGACAGCAGCGACGACGAGAGTGCCGTCGCCTCATCCGGTCGTCACCCCCGTCGTGCCAGCCCCGGACCACGGAAACAATCAGATCAGGAGCCGTCGCAAACACGTACCCAGCCACCGCAACACACCGTCGCATCTGCATTCGCTGGCACAAAATATTTACAGGACAGTGAAAGCGACGAGGAGGCAGTGTCCAGTCGCAAGAACAGTGCTGCCTCCGAAGACAGCAACACCTCGCCATCTGACATATCAGGTGAACCGCTCAGCCCGTACGAGAGCGCTCTTGCGCCGAGACATCCCGACGTCAAACGCGTGGACAAGCCCAAAAAGCTGACGGCGAATGGCGGCTCCGGGGTCTCCTGGCGAGCGTTCTCCGCTTCCAGGTCCGAGCAGCGCAACACCGAGATCGAAGCTCTCCAGGCAAGCCTTAAGCAGCGTGGCAAGCGCATCGCCTTCGGCACCCATGCACTCACCGATGATGGAGAGCGGATCCCTATCCCTGCCACACCGGACGTCTGCACGGGCAAGAATGGATTCGCCAAAGCGAGAGGCCGAGGACGAGGAAAGAGTCCTCCGCGACGTGCTGAGGACATCAAGCCCGCGAAAGATGAAGTCGATGACGGACCAGAGCTATTACGACAGTGCCAGCCCCTCGCCGGGACTTACGACCCCAATGAGTACGGGTCCAATCCACTCCCAGGTAAGTTTGGCTGCGACGTTGCACGCGCGGGCAAGGCAGCTATGTCAAAGAAGGGTGAACATTCGCTGAACATTGCATTGCAGATCAGCCCATCGAACGAAGCACAAGCGGCAATAACTCCAAGTCGCCTACAAACGGGCATCCTCCAATCATCCGCATTGACGACATCTCCAACGCCACTTGATGAGAGTATGCAGTCTCCAACGATGTCGCCGACCACAATGGGGGGAATGGTTGACAGCAATGAGAGCATCCTGAGCAAGCTTAACGTGTCGCCGCAGACTATACCAGAAGGTCAAACAGCCGACCACAGCGTCATGTCACCCTCAACAATCGATGACTCGACACCATGCTTTCCGAGCAGAGATTCGAGCGTACGGTCAAGACGGCAGAGAATGCCTCCGAGTTCCAGACGATCATCCAGACGTAGCATGTCTGCCAACGCTTCTGCCAGTCCTGCGGCGCAATTTCTGAGTAGCTTCAGTCGCAGTGGAGATGCGGAGCCAGCACCAGAGCTTGTGCCGGATGACGAAGGTCAGGAGTTTGAAATCGACGATGAGCGTTATGTCATTGGTAAGAAGCTCAATCAGGGTGGTTTTGGAGTAATCAAGGAGGCGCATTCCATTACTGCGCATGGAGCTAGAATCTCTTTGGCCGTCAAGATCGTGCGCAAGAGCAATCCCGATCGGACCGCAGTCGAGAACGAACAAGCGCAAGAAGCGCTCGAGCATGAGGTCTCCGTGTGGCGGCACCTTGACCACCGGCATGTGCTGCGGTTACGGTCAGTCTTCTCGACCGACTTTGCGACTTTCTGCTTAATGGACTTGAATGTAGGCGGCACGCTTCTTGATGCCGTGCGCAAAGCAAAACGCAGCAGCATTTCAGAAAACAGCGGCCGCCGAGGAATTGATGTCAGACTGGCGAAGAAGTACGCATTTCAGCTTGCGAGCGCACTAAGGTATCTACACCAGGATGTGAGAGTCTGCCATCGAGATGTCAAGCTGGAGAATTGTCTGCTGGACATGACTGTGCCAAATGCCGCGAGAGACGGCGGACTGTTGAGACTGTGCGACTTCGGACTTGCGGATTTCCTCGACAGCGACACCTCAAATGTGGAAGCAGGTGCAAGGGATGATTACCGCGCCGGCTCATCTCGACCTTCCGAGACGAATGCACCGTCCCATGCATCAGTCATCGGCACGCTACAGTACGCCAGTCCGAGGGGTCTTTCTGTGGATCGGAAGTTGTACGAGACTCCAGGTGATGTTTGGGCTTTCGGTGTGATCGTGTACGCCCTCTGCACCGGCGATATGCCCTTCCGAGGTGGCATGGACGCTCAGATCGTGCAAGCTATCATGAGCGAGCCTTGGCCTGAGAACGCCTTGAAGCAAGCTGCGCAAGGCAGTGGTGACGAGGTCGTGATTGACTTGGTGAAAGGTTGCTTGGAGAAAGACATCCACGATCGACTGACGATTGGCGAGGCTCTTATGAGCCCATGGTTTGAGGGTTGTGTAGAGGATGGTGACAACATGTTTTGCTGAGAGCTGGAAAGCCCAAAATCTGGTATCAGGTACGCATTATAAGGAGCAAAAGGCGATGGGCAAGAAAACCTGTGGAGGCGACGCAGTACGATTGATGGTCGGACGAGCTGAAGCAATCTCTGCTTTGACGATGGTTGTGACGACGTGACGGCCACGGGCGTTTCGCGCGCAGTGTATAGGATACCCTCTCGCTGCTCTAGGTGATATGATCGCAGTTTGACATGAGAAACATTTGCGAATAGCTCCTCAACGAAGCCTTGCGCCTTAATAAGACAATCTCTGTGCCATTGACGACCTCCGTGTCGCGTGACAGCACTTCTCGGCAATTGAAGTTGCCCGAAGCCTAGATAGGCGGTCCATGACCCAATTATCTGGCTGTACTACCATCCCGACCTACTTGACTCACCTGTCGGGCGCGCAAGCAGAACCAGGACACCGTCATGGCCACCACCACGCAGACCATCGAACACCGGACGCCACCTCCCTACATCCTCACGCCCGGCGAAGACGAAACCGCCATCATCTATCCCGACCCAACATGGAGCCACACAACCATCAACTACTTCAAAGACGCCTCCCAACCGCCCCCAACCGCCCAAAACTCCACCCTCTCGACCCACGACCTCCACGTCGCCGCCCGCTCAGAAGCCTCCCCCAACGTCGCGCCCACCCCCGTCCGCATCCGCAATATCCGCGGCCACGAAGCAGACTACAGCCTCGCGACCCAGGGCTTCACGATCGCCCGCCTGGACTCCGCTATGCATCACGCCTCATCCCGCTCTGGTGACTGGCACGACGACGCGAAGCTGAAACAGATCTACTTCCCCGAACTCACGGCCCTCCTCAGACGCGAGACCGGAGCCGAGTACGTCTACCAGTACGAATGGCATGTGCGCTCGCAGACCCTGGAAGCCAGCTTGGAACAGGACAGCGGGCACGCCGTCGACATCGCGGGACCGGTCCGACGCGTGCACATCGACGAGACGCCGGCGGCTGCGAGGCGGGAGTACGAGTATTATGTCCGGCCGGATGACCCGGGGAACGAACACCTGAGAGGTCGGGACTTTGCGGTCGTCAATGTCTGGAAGCCGCTGAAGACTGTGCGGAGAGACCCTCTGTGTCTTTGTGATCAGCGCACTGTGCGGGATGAGGATCTGCAGCCGGGTAAGATTACTGTGTTGGATATTGGCGAGATTGAGAATTTTGCCGTTCGTGCACCGGAGACGGGCGAGGAGGGGAGGCATGAGTTTGTGTATGTGAGGGGGCAGGAGCCGGAGGAGGTATTGGTGTTTCGGATTTTTGATTCGAGACTTGATGGCGGTGTGCACGGAGAGAGGGGGGTAGAGGGTGGGAAGAGGATCCATGGGGTCGCGCATACGAGTTTTGTGGACCCTGGGACAGAGAGGGAGGGGCCGAGGGAGAGTATAGAGGTGAGGAGTTTTTGCGTGTTTTGAACAGTAGGTACATTTCATGTGTAGACCTCCTCGGTCAGAGCATTCAGTCCTAGACCCTCCTTTGCGATATCTTCATCGCGCAAGAAAAGCAGTGGCATCTCCACCAGATTGCCACGGATCTTGCTTAACTCCTCCTTCACCTCCTTCACTGCCTGGGTAGCATCCGGCGCAAAGTCTTCAGCTACCACGTGGCCCCATTTCCACGTGCTCGGACGTCCAGCATCCTTGTCATTGTTCTTTTGCGCCTCGGCTGGTTTGAAGAAGCGTTCAAAGTATGTTTCATAATCTTTCCACGCCTTCACGCCGTCGTCAGGGACCGGGTGGAAGACGCGGCGGAAAGCGGCTGTGTTGGTGGCTGCCGTGCCTTTCCACAAGTTCTCGAAGTCCGGAGATAATGGATCACTGACCGCAGCATCCTCTCGGCTGCCCCAGTCGTAGACGTTGGCGTCGTGGCCGACCGGGTGGAAGTTGCCGTCTGGTCTCTGCATATCTTGAGGTCTAAGGAGGCCAAGGTGCTTTCTGAAGATCTGACGACGCAGACTAGCTGCAAAGCGTGTCGCGCGCCACGGACGGCCTGCCATGTAGCTGTCGATCTCTTGTGTGTCCTCTATAAGCACTGCGATTTCCGAGTCGTGGCTGCCGAGTTGAGAACGATCGTTCATGTTAGCAGAACCACAGATCACGACACGGTCATCCGCAATGAGAAGCTTGGAGTGAATATACAACTCTTCACAGACAAATGCATCGAGCTCAGACTGTGCATCGCCGTCCCAAGGTACGGATCGAATGTCGGGGCCATTGAGCATATAGCAATCCGCCACACTGTCCCAGCGGCCAGCTTCACCGGCACGAACCTGGCCCGCAGCTTGTTGATACTTGTCATATGCGCCAATGCCGCTGTTGGGATCCTTGTACTCTTCACCGTACTGCTCACCATCGATGACTTGCGAATACTTTTGGTCGTGGCCACGTCTAGCGTCATCATAGCTGACACCAGCTTGCTGCTCAACCCGAGACATGTTGCTGCCGCTGTTGATCCGATCGTAGTTGCGGAGGTTGTAGAAGCGAATGTATCGCATCGGATCAATACCTGCCTGAGCAATCTTCTCCATGATGCTGTGGCCACCTCGGTTGATGCTGTTGTATTGGAACTCCATGATTGCTCGCGTGCCCAGTGACGCATCGTCTTTTAGGTCGCCCGCGAATCCTGGAATGGCTGGGATGTTGACGATCACGTGGTAGTCTTCGTCGTTGCGTGCGGCACGGATGATGCGCTCGACTATAGCTGCACCGACCTGATTCTTTACCGGCTTCTGCTTGTCGCCAGTGGCCGTGATGAAGAATTGATTCTCCATGTAGACGAAATGCTTACTGTTCTTGATGACTTCAATATACGCGTTGGCAATTGAATGCTCCAGGGGGACCCCATGACTCCACTTGCAGCAGCTTCTCATCAACTGAATCTGCACACCGCCAAGCGGGCCAGACGGGAATTGCTGCGCTTGTGGCCTATCGTACGTTCGTGTCCGCTCCCGGTATTGCTCTCGGCTTTGTTCTGCTACCATTTTGGCTTTCTCATGCATATCATGCATTCTTTCCCGGAAGTGATGAGACTGACCGTCACCCTCTACCTCGCCACCAGCAGAATCGGCAATGTATGGGTGACCAAAAATGCCGGCGCGGCTTGGATGGAAATCGATGGGATGGTAGCGGGCATCTTTCCTCACGTCATACTTCTCGAAGTATATGAAGTTCCATCTCTGTGCGAAGTGTGCTCGCAGATCCTCGACGATAGGGCCGTGCAGTGATATGGAGACGTCCGACCATCCCATCCGGCTATTATACTTGCGGTCAAGCTTGTTGTTCTGCCAATGGCTCACATCTTGAAAGTCCATGATCCTGGCATTGTTGTAGTCCTGACCTGGGAAAACGATCTGATTGAGGTCCGTGGGATGAGCATCGCTGATGCTGTGCTGGTTTGTGTCCCAACGACCATAGCACAGATCTAATCCGCCCATGAAAGCCGTGCGACCATCCACCACACAGAGCTTCTCGTGATGCGCCCAGTACAGGATCGTGTCCTCATTCATGCCGTATACCCCTTTGACGAAGTCTCCAGGGAGCTGGCTCAGCTTGGCCGCACTCATACCGCTCTGCTTGATGCTCGACCAGAAGCTCGACGCCAGCGTCTGCTTATCAGGCAAGTGGTCGGGATGCCTGAACACCTTGATATTGCCCGTCTTGTCGTTGTCCTCCAGCCAATGCTTGGTGTGCGACGAGCTCAACGTCAAAGCTTGGGTGACCTCCTTGTAGACAATCACGTTGACCTGCACACCTCTGTTGGCAGCCGCGAAGAGCAGACGATCCAGCCGGTACTGCTCGTTCTTGGCAGGTGGTCTGCGCATGTACAGCTCAGGGCTCAGCCACCAGTCGAGTATCCATATGCTCTCCCTGGCCTGCTCCAAGGCTTCGCTGACAGCCCAGAAGTAGCCGCAGCCATCGACGTACCACTTGACGTCGTTGCCCTCGCGTTGCGGCGCGAATGATTGGAAACGGTGGAGGTGGTGCGAGTCTTCGTCGGAGCAGAGACCGACGTGGTGCATGTGCAGATGCGTGTGGTGGCTTTTCGACGTGCCCGGCTGGGCGGAGGACTGGCTCGTCTGGGCGGTGTCGGATTGGGAGGAGGAAGAGCCTTTGATCTTTCCTTCGACGTCTTTGACGGCATCCTTGACCTTGTCCAGGAGGAACGACATGGTTGCGTGTGGTTCTGCGCGTCGGTGCAGGCTGAGTCTAAGACTGTCGTGGTCAATGGGTACGCGTTGCCGTCTTTTGATCAAGTCAGGGGAATAGAGAAAGGCGTTGTGTACTTATCCTGTGGGCTGTACGAGCGCTTCCGTGTCACGAACTGGAGCTCACGCAAGCTGCGGCCACGCGTCATACCAAGACGTGTCCCCAATGGCTTTTATACGAGCGGACAAGGCGTAGATGTGCCTCCATCCAGGATGATTTGATGGGTGGCAGCTGAAGAGTAGCGAGACGATGCGATGATGATGATGATGATGATGATGATGATCAGCGCAACTTTCGACTTGGCGTAGAATCTGCGCGTGGCCTTTAGTACACTCCATGAGGAGGTGCCTCCGTAGCCGCGAGGCATGTGATGATGATCGATTGTTGACATTGATGGTCAGGGTCTGCCAAAAGTCGTCGTATCATTCGTCGAGTTGAACTGTTGCTGAGGCTCCCTCCAACGCTCCCTCCAACGCCATCATCAAGAGACATTGGAAACAAAATCGTGAATGCGCCTGAGTCTGGTTGACATCTTATAAACATGCGGGCCTCATGATCAAACGGGCTGTCGTATCGTCTTGCTGGACCTGGCAGACGAACCCAATTGCACCTAGGCATCCGTCCTTCATCGCATGTCAACCAGCTGTCGGCATCTGGGATCTACTCGCCCTTGACCTTCCCGGTCGATGTCATGTCTTCCTCTGATTCGGACGAAGAGTTGAAGGCCGCCATCGCGTTGTCTTTGTCCGAAACCAAGAATGCGGTATCAGACCAAGTTATCGCCAAAGATGTTCCTACAAAGCCTTCTGGCGGTCTCGCCGGTCTTGATCGCCGAGCAATGGAGCGAGAGCGCCTCGTCAGGCAGGCCCATCGAAAGCGGGATCGCTCGATATCACCACCCTCTCCTCGAGGCTCCAGAAAAGCCCCGAAGTTAGAGACCACGACCGTCGAGCTACCCAGCGGAGCACGTTTAAACAGCCTCCCAATACCTCTGTCTGTTCCTAGCAGCCAAGATTCCAGGATCTCGGCCTCGATTCCGAGTGGACTTACTTATCCTAATGGCATTGTCAAGAAAACATGGGCGTTTGGTCATCCGCGCACAGGCAACGACATCAAACTCGAAGAAGTGCTGGAACCAGCATCATTGCGAACCGCCGTCCTCTCTGCTTTCCAATGGGACAAGGATTGGCTACTACCGAAGCTGAAGACGCCACTCAACGGCGGGTCCACCAAGTGTATCTTTGTCATGCAAGCAAAGGGCGACGACATGCGGGCGGAGATGAGGAAGCAGACAGAAGGCATGCCCTTCCTCCGATTGTGCTTCCCGCCAATGGACGGTCAGATCAATTGCATGCACTCAAAACTTATGCTGCTGTTCCATCCGCACAAACTACGGGTCGCTATACCAACTGCAAATCTGCTCAATTTCGACTGGGGTGAGACCGGGCAGATGGAGAACAGCGTCTTCATGATCGATCTGCCACGGCTGCCAGCCGACACCGACAGAGAGCTTGACCATCTGACCGATTTCGGCAGGGAACTGATGTTCTTCATCGAGAAGCAAGGTTTGGATGAAGAAGTCAGGAAGGGTGTACTGAACTTCGACTTCTCAGCAACATCCAATATTGCATTCGTCCACACCACTGGCGGAGCATTATATCGTGACGAGGCAAGCAGAACAGGCTATCCCGGCCTCGCTCTGGCAGTCCGCCGACTCGGCCTCCAAACCGACAGTACCGAAGTAGACTTCGCCGCGTCTTCCATCGGCTCCCTCAACGACGACTACCTCCGTGCCATCCACTCAGCCGTCAAAGGCGAAGACGCGCTCGCGCTATCATCCGCCGCAGCCACAAAACCCAAAACAGACTTCTTCAACAAGCCCGACAAGAAGACCTCTACAAACCCTCTCGACATCCGCAAAGCCCTCCGCATCTACTTCCCCACCCACGACACCGTCGCCTCCAGCACCGCCGGCGCCGCAGGCACCATCTGCATCAGCCGCAAATGGTGGGAGAACATGTCCTTCCCCCGCCCCGTCTTTCGCGATTACATCTCCCTCCGTCCGGGCCTGCTCAGCCACAACAAGGTCCTCTACGCCCGCGGCAAGCGCAGACTCTATGACTCGGAAGAGAAGACTGAGGATGTGGCGTGGGCGTATGTCGGCTCAGCGAACATGTCCGAGTCGGCGTGGGGCAAGCTGGTGTATGATAGGAAGGAGAAGGCGTGGAAGATCAATTGCAGGAACTGGGAGTGTGGGGTCTTGTTGCCCGTGCCGAAGGAGACGCTCGAGGCGGCGAGGAGGGATGGAGAGGTGGTGGGTATGGAGGTGTTTGAGAATGTGGTGCCCAGGCCGTTTGAGTATCCCGGCACGCCGTTTGGAGAGAGAGAGCCGTGGTATTTTCAGGAGCAGAATTAACACAGCTGTTGCCAGGAATCAAGTTGAAGTATGAAGATACTCGTAAATTCTCTCAATCTATCTTACAACCCACCCAAGTCCATACCAGCACCATCATGACCGGGCCACGCCAGTCTCCTCATTGAACCTCATGGGGTGTTCCCGGGCCGTAGCCACGACCCGCGTTGCCTCACTGTTCATTAGCGAGCCGAACGCCAGACACACCCAGCCAACGCGCAAGCGAATGCAGTTGGGTATCTCAAAGATACTACACCGAAAAGCCATCAACATTAAACGCCAATCAATCTCCAAGCTAAGCTGTATGTATGCTCCCTACTACGCAGTTCGCTTTTGCTGCCAAGTGCAATATGTCCAACCGGCTCATGCCATGCATCAAAGTCAGAGACAGAATATTCAACAACAGGTGACTGGTCGGCGGGCTCGTCGTTCGTCTTTGAGACGGCGCATCAAGTCGACACCGTTCGTCAGAAATGAGAAGAGTATGCGATCAAGCCGGTTGAGCGACTTGTCATAGAAAATCCAGAATGTTGCGTGTGATTGGACTCACGCCGGTGTAAGCCGGGCTGCGCGGATCAGTGCTTGTGTCTCTAGGTGCTTCATCCGCAGCAAGATGCTGCGCCTTGTCCTTTTCGTCTGGTGTTGACAGTGCAAGCGCGAAAGGATTCTTGGTGAATTCAGTCGCTCGTGGCGACATCAATGCATCGTCCATAGTGCCATAGGAAGCAGTCGATACCGGTCGGTGCGGCAGGGATGCCTCGATCCTGGCCTGGAGGCTCTGCAGCTCTTGCTGCTCCCGCAAGCTGGGTGAAGAAATCTTGCCGCGTAACGTCCGGGCGGGCTGAAAGGCAGGCTCTGAGTGCACTGCTGATTGGACCTGCGGTCGTGATCGGGACGGCAATGCAACATTCGATGCTGGGTTGTCCGCCTGCATTGAACCCATCCCCAGAGATGCCAACAGTGCCGATCGATCAAATGGCGACGAAGAGAGCCCGGTCGAAGTGGGCGACATGAGACCGAAGTCGTCGGCCGGTTCAACCTCCTTTGATGGCTGTAACGGCGTCATCGCGAATTCTGCTGACCTCGGCGAGGCTAGAAGAGATTCCGTCGGCGTGGCAGAATCTTGATCGTCGTGATGCAGCTCCGGAGGCACAACGGGGAACGGCGAACTGTCAGGACTAAATTCGGGCTCCACGACATTAAGCACGGGCACGATATGTCCAGATGGATCAACGTATGCAGTTGCTGGCTTGACAGCGCTGATTCCACGCCCGCGTTGTGTCGGCACCGGAGGCGGCGGCTGGTCGCTCAAAGGCCACCTCACGCCTGAAGGAGCGGAGGAAGGGCCAAGCGTGATCGTCCTCGGGCCCTTCTCGACAGTTTGCGTGGTTGTCGCGACACCAGCAGATAAAGCGCCAGTCCGTACGGCGTTCAATGGAGTTGCGGAGAATGGACCTCGCCACTCACTGAACGCCGAGCTTGCTGTGATGGGTGTGAAGCCACCACGACTACCAAGCACACCGCCTCTCGACAAACTTGTCCTGAACTCTTGGAGCTGCATGATCAGGTTCATATTTGGCCCAATCCACTTGCTCCTCTTCTTAATCGCATCGTACGCTTCTTGCACACTCATAGACGGATCCTTGTACAGACCGTAGGCCACCACTAGACTTGCCGAGCGACTGACGCCGCATTGGCAGTGGACCAGTACCCGCTTACTCTGCTTGACCTTCTCGTCCAATAGTTTACATAGGCGCAATAGGTCCGGCACAATGTCACTGTTGTGCTCCCATTTGATATGAATGTATTCCGGCTCGCTCTCTGGCGCCGGCTCATCGCATCGTTGCGCGAACCCGCTTTCCGAAGATGTTGCTTTTGGCGTGGTGGGCGAGTCGCGAGACAAGTCGTTTTCTTCTTTGCTTGCAAGAAGGTCTGGTCGCTTGGGTGCATACTGTATACCACCACCACCATCGATCCTGATGTCTGGCTCGTCGTTTACGCTTTGAGTATGTTGCAGCAGAGGATTTCGCACTTCGTTCGCCACATTCATCACTACGTCGTATTTTCGACATTGCTCGGCTGTGGGCTCCAGATATAGATCGACGAACGGCTCGTGAACGCAGATCGGGCCGTCTGGATATGCTTCAGGCTTCTCTTCTCTTGACAGTGGGACGTCGAAGTTCTGCTCTTCTTCTTCCTCTGCGCTCTGTACTGACTTCACGGGGTCCACCGGTGACAGGATAGTCTCAAGGGGAGCAGCTCGTCTTGTGGCGTGCGCCCCTAAGCCTGCCTCAGATCCTAGACTGGGAAATAGAGGCAGTGATGGTGAAGACTGGAAATGTCGTAGTGTGCCCGGTTTCCCGAATGCAGGTGTGGACGGAATGGAAAGTCGGATTTCCTGGGGGGGCGCTTTGCTTGAAGCAGGGGTCAATAGCGTCAACCCAAGGTTGCTAGGCTTTCGTCGAGGTGGTGATCGCGGTTTTACAAAGACAGGTGATGCTAGCGGACTGGCATCGCTGCAAGGCGCAGCAATTCCCATCGGGCCAGGCGCCGCGGCTGGTTGGAGGGGCAGGCTTGGTGTGGAAGCAGTTCGTGGATTCCTTGATGTATTGACCGCGAGATTCTTCAAATTGCGCCCTTTTCTTGGGGGCGGCTGCTTTTGCAGCTCGAAAAATGAAGACTTTGCGTCATCGGAAGTCCGTGGCCGTTGCTTGCCGTCTGCAAATCGCGATGAAGGCGGCGGCGACTCGGGAGACGATCCTGGAGAAGGATCGGTAGCACTAGAGTCGTCCACTGTTGATGCCGTAGTGGTCGGTGAAGATTCGTTGGATGCCGACGTCGCCGTAGAGTCACTGGTGGTGTGTTGATGAAACCTGTAGAACAGCTTGTCTGCGCAGTCAGACGCAGGAGGATGTCCCCCCTGCGCGAACGACAAACCAGAGCTAGGATCGGATGTTTGCTCCTGCTGGCGTGACATGTTTGTCGATGACCAGTACGTTGATAATGGCGGGTGCGAATCTATAACAGGAGCTTCAGAGTATGCGCTCATGCTCCCCTTGGACCTCGATCTTGTGTCGGGGTCCTTCTTGATTTGCTCGTGTTTGTCGTTGAAATTAGAATGCCTCCTGGCGAAAAGTGATCTGTGTAGAACCATGTTAGCGAATATAATGAAAGTAACGAGGACCAGCCTCTGTGTTAGGAAAATTGGTGTAAGTCGGATGAAGCTTGCAGGGCATAGATATGGGAGTGACAAAGACCACGAACGTTCACGTGTGGGCAAACGGCCAAGAAGCAGGCTCGTCCAATAGCGCTTAATGCAGCTCCATGTAGTATATCTGGAGGTTTACTGGCGTTCACGAAGACGCGAACCAGTGAAGGCTGTTCGTGGCGCATTAGATGCGCAAGTGTATACGATACGTACCGGAGAGCCTTCGCCAGGAAGAGCCGTTAGTGGTGAGATACCGGATCTCTCAGAGCGCCAAATGGCACAAAGGAGCGTCGGTGCGCTTGGGCGTCCAAGGCAGTGGGAGAGACCGTCGAGTGGTTGGGTGGGGGATGTGTTGCTTTAATTAGAAGCGCCGCCCTCCACACATGAGTCCGCGGAGGCTGGGATTCGCTGGAAGGAAACCAAAGCTGTGCGATTGGGCGCGTGAGCTGCTATGACATGCAGGTAAACGCGGTAGAAATGGTGAGCCGAGAATGTAAACCAGTATTTGGGTAGCTGGAGAGGCGAAAAGCTGTTCCGCCACGAGTGGGCTCTGGAGGGACCCGACCAATGACAGCCGAGCAGGAAGCGCTGAACGAGCTGTACTGTGCCAATCAGCATGCTGGACCATAATGCCACGCTCGAGACAAAATTGGTGTCGGCAAGGGCTGTACTCAAGGGATATAACCCAAAATTCGCACCCCCAAGGTGGTTGCTCCAAGTCCACTTGACAACTCCACCTTGCCGCAGCGGAGCTCCGCCTTCTGGATTTATGCTTACCTGACGACTCAGATGGAACGCGGTTCAGGTTCGCATAGGATATTCGATATCACCCTTGGTCTATTACTTGCTGCTCTTTCACTTGCCAACATGCGCCTCCCCGGCAAGATTTCCTGAAGTATCTGGCCGCAGCAGCTCGGAGACGCCGGCAAGCTTTCGCTGCCGTTGAGTGATACAGTCGTAGGTGATGTTGCTGCCGAGCTGAGAAATACGTGGGCCTCCTTCCAAACGCAGGATAGAGCCACAACACTGTCGCATCCCAATGCGCAACCTCATGAACAAAGAAGTCTTGTCGAATGTCGGCCGGATCTCGAGTTCGGTGACGGCTATGTTCGGTCCAGCATTGATCTTGCAATCCGGAATCCCAATGGCACGCGAACCTGGAGCAGGGAGGCGCGGCGAAGCACAGCGCGCGGGAGGTGTCTTCGTCGACGTCGCTGGCCGGTAGAGAGTTCTGAAAGGAAGGGAAACCAGCTGCTTCGAGGGGGGACAAGAATAGAAACACTCGCGCCGTCCCGGAATTGACACCCCGAAGCTGATTGGTGGTGATTCGTCATACAGACTTCAGCGCCAGCAGAGTTCTTGAACTCTTTTTTCTGCGTTCTATATATTGGCCAGTCGCGTATGATCTACAGTGAACTTATTACTCTTCTCGATCCTATTGCTCGTAATCCTTCCTGGCTGTCAGGATCATATTCCATAGCAAACGTGCCCGACATCGAGACGAAAATACATGTAACACCATCATCCTCATACTAGTACTTAGCTTGATCAAGACCACGCTAGTCTCGCGTCTCCAATGTTTCCACCCCGTATCCCAGTCACGGCGTGGGTGTGCGTGGTTACGTGGATCTACATATCCATCCTCGCCTGAAACAACGGACCTAGGCACTACGAGGTGCCACGACCAAAATACCTTGCCAAGAGCTTTCGCAAAGCACACGACACTTTGAGCTGCTACCTTTCCGCGAAACGTGCTGCTCCATCGACTGCGCAGTCATGGGTCGCAAGCCTACGTCGTTGAGGGCAGACGAGTCTGCCAGCCAAATCGCCAAGACGACTCATTTGCAGGACATGTGTCGAATCTGGTTCGTGTAGCGAAGATGCAGCAGTACCTAATCATACCTATGTCTTGCTGTTGTATCACTCCCCAGCCAGCGCCATCAGACCTGTCGACAGAAATATCGAAAGCCAAGCAACGCCCTTCATATGATCCCCACAACCAGTTGCACAATTCTGAAACATTGTCCCGTCGTCACCGATCAGTCAATCGTTTGATCCTGAAGCAATCATAGCCAACACCCGCTGAACTACGCGTCGGGCATGGGCTCGTATTTTCGAAGACAGATCAACGGCCGGGGCATGTAAGAGCGCAGTCCTCAGAGCAGTCTTGTCATCAAGTCCACGTCTATGTGCAATTTGTCGGGAACGTCGTACATGCAAGACCGTGGCGCGAGCAAAATCGTTAATGGTCCATGGTAGACAGCGAAACCGTGTATTTCTCGGTGCCACGTTAGCTGGCGTTCAACGGCACACAACAGCCTTACACAGTTCTTTTGGCATCCGTACCGCGGGCGGGAGATGCTTTGAGCTGGCACTGAAGAGGTTTGGCTGTGGCACTAGTCGGTAAGTTGGCGAAATCAATATCAGGACGGGAGAGGTAAACGAACAATGGGTATTGCGCTCACGGGGCGTGTACGCCACCATGCCGGCCATGTTTGCAGCAGATCCCCATGGAAAATGTCAAATCCCGCGTGAACGTAAAGAAGCGCAACGTCTAGGCGGGCCAACAATTGGCAGGAACAGCCGAAAAAGCCATTATGGTGTTCTTGGGTCGGTCCATCTGGGTCTGATGTGGCGCGAGAATGGTGAGGTGTCGTGGCTTGAGTGGTCCATGAACTATACGGAGAGGCGTTGAGCACAAGGAACATCGTGAAGACATGCTTGTTTCAGTATACCGTCCGGGTGCGGTCAATTGAAGTCAATGTGAAAATGTGAGTAGCCCGCCGCAACCCACTGCAGCGGGAACCTGTAACGACTTGAACAAGATCGGGTCTTGAGGCTTGGACCACCTGCCTCGACGCGTCCTGATCGAGAAGCATGTGAGATGTGGACCTGCATCTCGTCTGTTGTTGAGGCCCATAGATATCGCCACACAGATCCTGCACAATGCTCACGAGACGGGTGCCTGTTTTCATGCCTTCGGAGATTTTCATAATTCCTGAGCACCATCCTAGGAACATGGACAAGCGCGAACGGCCAGGCGTGTGAACAGGCCACAGGGAACATTCTTCCATCAAGCATACAGGCCTTTGCCTCGAAGGTTCAGCATTGCGGCAGCCCAGTGTCTGGAAGTGCCACCATCCCACGCAGCCGGTGACCGGCATCTCCAGGAACTGAGTTTGTACAAGAACACCTCCACGCCCAAGTGAATTTGTTATCTGGAGCTAGAAGCACCCGGGAGGCTGAGACACCTACACGGAGGGTACACATGGTGACTGCGCAGCTGACCGGACCGTCGAGCCTTCTCGGGTTGGATGTCCAGCGACAATTGGCGACGAGCTGTAGATGTAAGAATGTGGCTTGTCGATCAGCACCGGTCTGGAGAATTGCCGGCCGAGCAACTGCGGTCTAGTACAGCGCGGCTGATATGCAACTCTTGCGAAGTCGGGTCGTCCAATATTCCCTCAAGGTCGGCGCCAAGCATCGGAACTGGTTGGATCAAGAGTTCCAAGACGCCTTGTCAAAATCTTCGATGAGCAGCGGCGTCCAGTCTACTGCGTCCAGCCGCGTGACCATTTCGGCCGAAGCATAGACGAGAACACACGTGGATGGCGTGATAAAAGATTCTGTTCGCCCACGTCCACCACAACCTTCGATGCGAGGTGGAGACTGCCGCCAGATCAGATTAGTAGAAGCCACCGGCGGATCTAGCCTATCGGCGCTGTGCTAACGAGAGCAATGGCCGTCGGCCGATCCAAGTACACTGTTTAGCCTTTTGAACCCACGCGGTTTGCAGGGCAGCAGGAACGGCCCCGCCGAGATCGGAAGCCGCGGCAAGCGATTCAAAATCATGGTGTGATGGTTCGTCGCTGCAATGTAAAAAGTGGCGTCCGCTAGGCTCAATTTTTGCAGAAGAGACAGCGGCAGAAGCACGGCGGGCTGTTAGGTAGGAGGTATTAAATCGGTTCTTCTCTCCGCTCCATCTAATCAGATCTTTGCCCTTATCTGATTCACATCTGGCGACGACGAGGTCGAGGTGACGGAGATCCCCTGTGCATGCAAGAGGTCACTAGGCCTCTCCGCCACTATGCCGTCATTCACTCAGAACATGTTGACAAACCTTCGCGGTCGGAAGGTCAACCACGCCGAAACCAATGTCACCGATGTTACGGGCGTGGGCAAGGAGTACGGTGACACACCTGAGCCTACAGATCCGATCAGTGAGACGTCCAGTCTGGAGGAGGCGAACGAGAAGGAAGTCCAGCGGCATCCCAACGAGATTACCAAAGACACTCCGCTCGGTATCCAGAAAGCGGAGGCTGCTGCCCTCGTCTGGCCGAAGAAAGTGGTATATGCCACTTACGCATGGTAGGCTTCTACAGATCGTCCGATAGACCCACCGAGCTGACTATGACCGCAGGATATGGCTCTGCTTCTTCATGCTGGCCTTCCAACAATCAGTCCTGACCTACGCGACCCAGACAGCCTACGCAAGCTTCTCCGCGGCTCCAGCTTACACCACCGCCTCCATCCTCGCCAACATCATCGGCGGCGTGCTCAAGCTGCCCATCGCCAAGGTCCTGAACATCTGGGGCCGCACGGAAGGCTTCCTCTTCTTCTTCGTCATATACGAGGTAGGCATGATCATCTTGGCCTCGATCAACGGCGCAAGTGGCTATGCCGCAGGTTATACCCTCTACTGGATCGGCTACGACGCGCTGTACCTGATCATGGACATCTACATCGCCGACACCACGGGTCTCCGGAACCGAGCCTGGTCGTGGGCTTTCGTCTCGACGCCGTTTATCTGCACAGCCTTCACTGGTCCGCTTGCAGCGGACTCCTTCCTTGCGCATACGACTTGGAGATGGGCTATTGGCACTTTCTGTATTGTCCAGCCGTTCGTGTTCCTACCACTGGCGATCGTGTTCAAGTTTTACCAGCGCAAGGCACAGTCGATGGGTCTCTTCACTCCCACCGCCAGTGGCCGCACCAAGATGCAGTCCTTCGTTCACTATTTCCACGAATTTGACAGTAAGTCTGCTCCTCCTGCCGGTATGTTGGATACTATACTTACGCACATTCAGTCATCGGCTGTGTTCTCCTCATGGCGGCTTTCATCCTCTTCTTGCTGCCCTTCAGTTTGGTGACTTACGCCCGCACGACCTACCACAGCGCGACTTTCATCGCCATGATCGTCGTTGGCCTGCTCCTCTTCCCAACCTTTTTCATCTGGGAGAAGTATTTCGCCAGGACTCACTTCGTGCGATGGCAACTTTTGCAGAACAGGACGATTCTAGGTGCCTGCGTATGCGCCGCTGTGCTGTACTACAGCTTCTACTCCTGGGATTTATACTTCTACAATTTTGCCAAAGTCGTCTATGCTTTGGATGTCACAGACGCTGGATACCTTACGCAGACATACAATGTCGGATCCACCTTCTTCGGCGTCGTCTTCGGCGTCTACATCTACTACACCAAGCACTTCAAGAATGCTTGTTTATTTTTCGCATTACCACTGATGTTCCTCGGCGCTGGCCTGCTCATATACTTCCGCGGTCGGGACCAGGGCATCGGTTATGTCATCATGTGTCAAATCTTCATCGCCTGCTCTGGAGGTATGCTGGTCATCGGCGAGGACATGGCGGTCATGGCTGCTTGTGATCGTGAGGGGGTTGCGATGGCGTTGTCTATCCTAGGTCTTTCCACCAGCTTTGGAGGCGCCATCGGCGATGCTGTGGCAGGCGCAATCTATGGCAGCACCTGGGTCAAGTCTGCCCAGTCAATGCTCCCAGCATCTGATGCTGCGTTCATCGAAGAGCTCTACCTCGGGGGCTACTTGAAGCAGGAGCTCTTCGTTCCAGGCACTCAAGTAAGGACCGCGGTCGATTATGCCTGGGGCCAAGTCGAGAAGTGGGACGGTGTTTCGGCCACCGTGGTCTTGGTCCTTGCCATCCCGGCCATTGCGATCTGGAAGAACTACAATGTCAACAGAAAGCAGAACAAGGGCACCGTGATCTAGATGATTATGGGCTCGTAGAACACCGTTATGTGTACATAATGTACAGCCGGGTGCTCGCTTCGTTTTGGGTCCCATACTTTCCTGAATCTGATGAGGTCAGCAGTACTTGTTTAGATTTCAATCAACTCATTTGAGGCTCACCTTTCATTACCTATTGTTCCGATTATCCTTGCACCTGTTTTGCAGATTTGCGCTTGTTCCCAAAATACGACGAGGTCAGTGCAGACGCTTCCTTGACCCTGAGTCCATGCAGCCATGCTCGCATGTGCAGCCATGATCCCCCGCGCGACATTTCAATTTGTATTAGAATCCAACGTCCGCCAAGCTGTGTCAGAAGCACGGGGACTGCCAGTTCGACGATGTCCATCTTACCGAAGAGGCCCATCTTACCGAAAAGGCCCTTAGACGCTCGGGACTAGAATGTGCGTGGTCGAGCTGTCGAACCGTGAACGATGGTTTGCCAAGCATCTGAGTGCCGAATATGACTGGGCTGTTGCCAGCTGATGGGCATTTCCGGTTTTGATTATTTCTTCTCTGGAACCAGATGACCAACTTTTTATCAGGCGGGCGTCATGTTTTTGCGCCCGGCCGATTCAACAGATCGGGCCTCCTTCTCTACCACATCATTCCATTGCTGGTGATATCCCTCGCCATGAACAGGAAAGCAGATCGATGGTATTCCGTGATTGACGCAGTAGTTTCAACGCTGTGCGACGTCGACGAGTGCAGATCGGTACCTGCAGCACGCCTGCTCCCTCGTGGTGACGCATACTCAGCATGACTAATTCTTGGATGAAGAATAGTGTCGTCGAGTTGGCTAGGTCGTGCGAGAGTTTGTTCGGAAACGATGTCAAACCAAGAAGTAGGTTCGTCTGTGGGTGCCAGAACGGACAGTCGGGGAGCCCGCATATGGACTCCTGCCTTCCCGTGGCCCGCGTCAGCCATCACGCGGGTCAGCAGATCCATTGTCGTAGCATGGCGTTCAGACGCGTTGGGTGGACGAGTCCATCAGCTGGTGCAGGGGATCAAATATGCTCTCTTGCAGATCCGGAGCACAGACAAAGGGCACAGAGTAGGAATGTCCGTCGACTCGGCAGTTTCAGGCGTCGATGCTGAAGTGTGGACGATCGAGTCATGGTTGGCGAGTTCGAGTCGCAGCGTGCTCGACGGCTCTGATTGGATTTGCGATTCGTCAGATCTCATACGCCTCAGGTAGGTACCTTGGTGACGGCGTTCTAGGTAGCCAGAAGCTTCTTGGAGCGCAAGCTCGACTAAAGCAAACTCTGCCACCTATAGCGCGGCCTAGGCTTCGAGATCATCTTGGATTTACGCCATTGGAAGCGGGCAGAAGCCCAGTCCGATTCAAGGCACGCGTTGTGAGCGTTTTGATAGCGATGTATACCAGAGGCGATGAGAGAGCGATCTCCCTCCCTTTATGCCAGATCCCTACTCAGGAACCTTGTTCGTTGCCACACTTGGCACGTACTGGCGCTTCACATGGGCGAAGGTCAGGCACCCCAGCGACTGTTGTGACTAGTGATTCCGCAAGGACAGCCGGCGAGAGCCTGCGGTCCGTTTAAGAGAGCGCAAAGACCTTATAGGTAATCACGAGGGTCCGCCAACATGAGGCGTACCGCTCTTTCTCCACTTCCTCGTCAGCCGTCGTGTAGCTATGTAGCTCTCCGGCTTCCACTACGATGTCGACCAGCGAGAGCGAAGCAGAGGAGTTCTTCGATGTAGCCGCGAGTAGGGAGACGCAGCTAGCGGATGTGGCCGCCGCAATGTCTGAATCGCTAAGGAGTGGTGGATTTGGGCTGGCACAGCGTCAATCTCCTGTGACGGCGGATGCATCCCTGGACACAGGTTTGACAGGCAGCACACCAACCACATCCCCTCTTTACACTGCGACCAAGACATCACGCAGCCAGTCCCGAGACCGCAGTGAAAGCCCGCGATTGCAAGGTCGCTATTCACTGCCTCCGGACGCGATTCCAGTACCCGCCATCCCTGCCCGCTTTCTAATAAGTGGCTACCAAGCATCATCTGTCACGCCCGCACCTCCGGGCTCGACATCCAGCGAGCGCATACGCACAGGGCGGAACAGGAACGCTGAGATCATTCCAGCGTCGGCTCTGCGCACCCTCTCACAATCACGACCGCGAACATCTGCCAGCGATACTACTAGTCATTGCGAAGGACGCGCGCTTTCAGTCAAGCCCACCGCGTCTCGCAGCTCACCTTACCGAGATGACGGCGTAATCACGGGCCATCACCAGCTCTACGACAGGACTAATAACACCAAGCGAACGTCACCCACTACCATTTCGGCGCGTCGCAAGTCGCTCTCCGCACTGCCCTCGACTGCCGTCACAACCCCATCACGAGTGATTGAAGAAGCGTTGGCAAAGCTGGAAAAGTCGTCACCCGACGAAAGAGAAGTGAGCATGGCGCGACGCGTGAATAGGAGAGAAGACGATTTATTTTTGGAGCTTGCACACGACGCGCAAGCGGAGGACGAGCGACCAGTGAGTCGCGATCGCACTGCCAGCCGTGTATCGCAGGCTACCAAGCGTCGCTCGCTGCCGATGAACTCGCGCATGACTTCTGCTGAGGGCAGACCGCGCTCAAGTGGTATTGTGCTGGGTGAGCGACCTGGATCCAAAGCTCTGCAGTCATCGGCGTTGTCTGCCCATCCAGACCGCTTCAGGGACACACCGAGAGACTCGCAAGCAGACGACACGATAAGCATGTCAGGGAGGTCAGCCGCCAGTCGATCGCACCGCTACACTGTCGGTGCACCGCCAGAGCGCTCACCAATGTCGGCCGGCTTGGCGGGACGCATACGTTCGTCCGAGATACGCTCTTCGGAGCAGCCTTCGTACGCCAGGCGGAACCAGCTTTTTGGAAGGGCGCAGGACTCTCAAGACGAGTCTCCCGCGGAGAGCTCAGAGCCCAAACGCTCGCAAGATGACTCAGGGTCTGCGGACTCGGACACCGCAGACACTGTCTGGGACGAGCTGGACGACCTGAAGTCGCGCATCAAAAGACTTGAGCTCACCGGCAAGATGCCATCGAGCTCCAGCGCCGCGATCTCTGGCAGCTCGAGTGAGCGACCGAGGACTGCGACGACCGCACCCACCACCATCGGCTCTTCTCCTCAACAGGAACGCAAACAATCGCAGCCCGAGTCCGAGGCTGGGGAGGAAGATACAGCTGGCATGAAGACAGCGCCTCAGTCTCGGCCCCAGTCGAGACATCAACCACAATCACCGACGACCGGTCACACCGTGGGAGGTCCCAGCGCCGCCGGGCTTCACCCGCTGTTGCATTCGGGCTTGGCTAAAGCCAAGTCATTGTTGAATGGTACACTCTACCGCGCACTCGAAGCCAGTGCGGCAGATGCTTTACAGCTGGCAGCAATGGCTGGCAGCGCGGGTCCGCAAGGCACAACGTTCACAGCTGCTTCTGCCATCACTGGAATGACCGTTTCTGATCGTGCTGTGCGGCGCAAGGCAGACTCGATGTGTCGCAACCTCACTGACCTCTGCCTGGCGCTGTGCGAAGGCAAGCACGAAGCTCTGAATGTCACGAGTGTCACTGCTTCGCCGGTGACCGTCGAGGTTCCGAAGGCCTCGCCAATCATCCGCTACTCGCGAAGCAGTATTGGACCCGATGAGGATATCTCGAAGTCTAGCAAGCGACCCATGAGTCGCCTTGAAGCGCGTCGCTCTAGCATCCTTGGCATACAGCGCTCAACCAGCATAAGCAGCAGTCGGCGCGAAAGCAATACAGACTTGTCCGCTTCTGAGTATGAAGGTACACCATCGCACTCGCAAGCATTGCCTCGCGAGCTGCGACGCGTTGCAAGAGCAAGCAGCAGGCTGCTGAGCGTGCGAGCGCCAGTCTTTGACGACGTCAGTGGCGACGATGACCCGACTGTCCGGCCAGTATCGCGCGCGATGACGGACGTTGGGAAGCTGCGTGCTGGCTCTGCTGTCCAGAGTCAACCACTTTCGCCACAGTCGCCACAGACGCCACAATCTGGTTCATTGAGAGAAGCGATAGCAGCTCGACGAGCAAATTCGGGTGCATATGATCAGAATCGAGAAGGCAAACGCGTGGCGTCAATGTCTTCCGAGGCTGCTCGCAGGAGGTGGAATAGAGAATCTACACCTGCCGTGAGGGAGGAAGAAGAAGACTATGAAGGCAAAGCTCAAGGACCTGACATTAAGCCTTTGTCTAGTCCAAGGAGAAGGATCACGTCGCTGGGACCGTACAGCGCCAGGCGTTCTGGCGGGGACTTGCCGAGCCGGACTACGAGTCTGGGCACTAGAAGGCATGTTGCCGTCGAGTAAACATGTTCAAACAATTTTGAGTAAGAGGAGGATCACACCACAAGCGGGTACACAGCAGCACTCCGACTATTTTGTTTGTCTCGTGCTCTTCCAGCGTCGGCGTTGTTGCTTGTCTGGGAAGGATACCAATTACACTGTGACAGATGTCATTGACGCGGTCTGCCTATGTTGCTTGTACAATATCGAGCTACGAGATTATGCTGGGTGTGGATTGGGTTTGGATTGCTACGTGTACGAAATGGTCTCTTTTACGGACAGGCGGTCTGCATGGGTGGCAGTGGTCGGGACGGGATTTGTATATAACTCATTACTAGGCATCAATGATGGCTCGTGGAAGCTTCGAAGTCACTGGCCATTCCGGCCCTTTTGCTCGTCTTTTGCTCCTGTTTCGGTGCTCGACAGTCTGTGGTTTGAAGCCTGACCAGTCCATTACCTCCTACATGCCTCGATCTACACGACGCTCGCAACGATCTGTGTCCGTCAGCAGCGTTTGGGCACCCTAATGTGCGCCCGCCATGACATCGATACATCGAGCGCGCTTGTCGCATTTCGGATGCGGGATAATCTCTGTGTCCTCCTTGATAAGCCGCCTCCTTCATCGTTTTCGTATCGCCCAAATTCATTCGCAGCGGCACCCTCTCCACCTCTTCAAACCCTGCTGCTCACTTTCGTCTCGAATCCCACGCATGTCCACATTACCACGATCATCCTTCTTTTCCCGCGCGATACGATAGCACGTCGTACGCAATATACCGGGACCTGCAAGTAAATTGGTGTTCATTTCGGGTCATGACCGATTGATTACGTGATCGGTGGAGGGAGCAGCTTGTCGCGAAGGATTCTCTTCATGCAGTTGGCCGCACGCCTTGCAAGCATGATGAGTCTTCCCAAGACCAGCACTGGAAGCGACGCTGGATCAGGATCGAGTACGTGAGCCACAACTTCACGTGTCGACTGATCTGCTGGTAGCTACATGTAGGTATCGCATGTCTCCGAAGCACGCTGGTAAGGGCTATAAGGTTTCATGCGTCTTGGTAGAAGTCCCCACGATCTAGCGAGACAAGTGGTGCTCTACGACCTCAGCCTTATTATTCAGCACTCGTCTTGTCTCATGCTGTGGTGAAATTGAGTTTGGCGTATGACGTTTTGCCATTCGAAGAAGACGCGATCTCACGTGATTGTGTATCGCCAGCTCGAGCATCGCTAAGTCCTTTTGGGCCCGTATTCTGATGCCTTGAACTCACCGGACAGCTCATGCGAGCATACAGATCGCGACAGCAGGGGTGCGTCCAGCGCCATAGCGTAGAAGCAATCATTGGCGCACTAAAGCCCAAAGCTAACGGCAGCCCACAACCGTCGCCCTTCCCGAAGGCTACCCGTCTTTACCGTGTCCCACGCGCGCGCGAGACCGAGCCGCCAAACCATATCGCCTCGCCTGAGACATTCAGCCTTCTGTAGGACAGGACGGGCTTTCATTGGCATCCCCTTCTAACCATACACCCAGTCATCACTCGGCGATCCTGCCAACCCCTAGTACACACCAGAATGCCAACCCCTTTCTCACCTTCTCCCCTTTTGCCTTGCCCTTGTTGATCTCATTCGATTGTTCATCGACCGTGTGCTCCCACTCGGCTCTCAAGTAGACTGGTATCTCGAGGACGTCGTCGTCTTCGTCCAGATCATCTTCCTCGTCGTCCTTTGGATGCTGCTTGGACGGCGTGCCGGGCAAGTTCAGTTGTCCAGGCACCGCCCTCTTGCCGAGTCTCAGCTGCCCAGGCACAACCTCCACGATGACACTAGTTGAGTTTCTCGTCTTCTCCCATATCTTTCCGGCTTCTGGCTGGCGATCTGGATCGTCTGCCGATCGACTGCCTGTCAGAGAAGCCATTGCAGCTTCTCTCCCTCCGGCATTGGCCGAAGAAGCAGTGCTAATGCTCATGGCTTCGTCCCACATATCGCCTGCTGGTCCCACTGTGAACTGCGGACACAGAATGGTGACTTTGCTCCTCACCCTTCCCGGTGTAATCTCTGGCGTTCCTAGCGTGACCTTAATCGTATCGAAGATTGGATTGCGCACTGTCAAAATGTACTGCAGCGCACTTAACGGCTGCAGATCTGCTTGCAATGAATCGCTGGTGCGGAGCCTGAAATTTGGATGTGTTGATGCGCTTGGGTCTGGATGCAGAGGCTTGAACAACACGCGCGGGACGTGATTGAGTGCCAGTAAATGTATCTTATATTTCAAGCTGCTGATTTTAGGATCTGGTCGAGCCAGAAACTGCCGGCACTCTTTGCAACGCTTTCCCTTGCGTGTTCGGAGCGCGGTGGCGACCGGCCAGAGCTGATCGGCAAAGCGAGTAGCTTGGTTGTAAGGTGTCGAAAGTTGCTGTGTACGCGAGACCGTGTCTTCCCAGGTCACAGATTCCAGCTTCTGCAACACCTCGTCTTCCGCATAATCCTCCAGTGCATATGTAGAGAGCCCTTCAGACTCTCGACGGGCTTCTCGCATTGGCTGTGGCTTTTCCCGGCTCTTCTTCAGCGCATTGGTGGACAGCCCACCGTATATGCTCATGATGCGAGCGAGATTGCCCGGCGAGCTGTATGGGCTGTTGCCATACGGATTCTGGGTCTCGCCCGTTTCGTTCAATTGGTCCTTGTAGAAGCTGGTGAGAGTCTCGAATGTCTCGTCGTGATCAGGCGGGTATACGCCGCTCTTGTCTGGCGGGGCCTTGTCTTTGCTGGTATTCCTGGCTCTTCGCTGCTTGACCAACTGCTCGGTGATCTTGGTTGGCTTAGGGAAGACGATGCCAACATCCTGCGTGCTCCAATCACAAAATTGACATTGCAGCATGTATGCCTCGTCCGACGCGTTGCTTGGCTTGAGATGAGTATCTGGTGCTTCAGGCACGGTTGTGACGGCCAAGGGGGCTGTGCATGAAGGGCAATTGTAACAACTCCGCGCACACCTGTAGACCTACCTGTCAGCCTCGACAGGCTCCCCGTCTCGCCGTGCGTACTGCGCCTATGCCTACCTGTTGCCATCGCTCTTGACCGCGCTGCTGGGCACTTCAAAGAGACACGCCGGACAGTACCAGTTGATGACCTCTTCGGTCCAACAGCCGGGACATCTGATGGCGTCGCACTCGTCGCAGAAGAGCAGGTGGTCAAGCGGATATAGAGAGTAATGCGCCTGAGGATCGTGGGGGTTCAAGGGCCGGTCTTCCTGCTTTGTATTGCCCACCGGCCGCGAGAGCCTCTTGTTCGCGATCGAAGTGGGTGCGCCGGAAGTCCGGTCAGAGCACGGGCAGGCGTAGTGGGTATATGGAAACGCTGCTGCCATGTCGCTGATCATTATCGGCCGCGCAAACGGGGCATGTGGAATCACGAAGCCGAGCAGTCCAGACCATAATAATAAGCCATAGAACTAACTACCCTGTCGATCAATGGCCCCACGGATCGCTCCACAATGAAAACACCCCTATTCCAATCCCAATCCACACCTCGACCACCTTCCTGTTTACATGCAACCGGAGGCCGGAGTCGTGAACAACCCCACGATGGCCAAGACCAATACTGCCCTGTTGGGCAGTCTGATACAGGTCCAGGATGGACCGAAGCTTCGTCCGGGATACTGCAGCCAAGACAACGGCCATACCCCGACAACCAACAACCCCACCAAACAACATGTACCTACTACGACTCCCACGCCGAAGATCGACGCACACCTTCCCCAGGCCGACCTCGTCGTCCTCGACAACCTCTTCGAAGACGTGAGGAGAGATCGCAGCCGTGTCCAGGCAAAGACGCAATCCTCCCTCGAGGATGTGGCACAGTGGGCCTCCAAAGCGGAGCTCGATCACGACAAGTCAGCTCTTCATCAACTCAAGGCGATGAATGATGCCTCGCATCCGGATTTCCAACCCACCGTCTTCGTCACGTGGGACGATAAGGACATCCATCCTCTCGTCAACAAATACCTGGTCCATCCCTATGCCAGTTTGGCCCAGACCATCGTTCGCCACCCGACTGATGTTGTCTTCTTGACACACATAATCCTGTACCTGACTGTCAATGTTGGAAGTGCAGCATTCCTGTTCTATCACTTCACTTGGCTTCATGGGATTGCTCATGTGCTCTACACACTTTGGTGTACCGGCAGCTTCACCCTGATGATGCATAACCACATCCACAATAACGGTGTTTTGGCGAAAGATTGGGCGTGGTTGGATATGACGTTTCCGTATGTCTTGGAGCCCCTCATGGGACATACGTGGGACTCGTACTACTATCATCATGTCAAGCACCATCACGTGGAGGGCAATGGTATGTGCCGCACCGGACCAACTCTCCTGCTATCCTTCACTGATGAACATTACAGGCCCTGACGACTTGTCATCGACGATTCGGTACCAACGCGACGACCTGTTTAACTTCTTGCACTACCTTGGTCGCTTCCTGTTCTTCGTCTGGGCCGAGCTGCCACTCTACTTCTATCGCAAAGGCAAAGCCAACCTCGCAATTCGCGCCCTGTGCTCCGAGCTCGCGAGCTACGCTCTGATCTACTCCATGTACCGTCTCGACCCCAAAGCTGCAACCTTCGCCTTTGTCATCCCGTTTGTGCAGCTCAGACTGGGATTGATGATCGGGAACTGGGGCCAGCATGCACTAGTCGATGAGCTTGAACCAGACAGCGACTTCAGAAGCAGCATCACCCTCATCGACGTGCCATCTAATCGCTTTTGCTTCAACGACGGATACCACACCGCGCACCACTTGAACCCGAGACGTCACTGGAGGGAGCAGCCGGTGCATTTCCTGCAGCAGAAGGGTGCATACAAGGAGGGTCGGGCGTTGGTGTTTCACAATATTGACTACCTCATGATGACGGTCAGTTTGTTAAGGAAGGATTATATGCATTTGGCGAAGTGCATGGTGCCAATTGGGCAGGAGCAGGTCAACATGACGTTAGAGGAGCGGGCGGCGATGCTAAGGACGAAGACGAGGAAGTTTACTGAGGATGACATCCGGAGAAAGTTCAAGTAGCAGACTCGACGACAGATGGGTGGCGTTTTGAGCACTGTTTGATGGAAGGCTAGGCTGGTTGCAACAAAATGCATTCATCGATGGGCCAGAAAGCTTCAAAGGATAAAGATGCAGAACATGCGACTTGCCCTACTATATTGGCACCCTCGTTCACAGTGAGTGACTAGACTTCAATCAGTTTTAGCTAAGCAGAGACAGCAGGGCAATCCACTCTACCAGAACCGACCGTTGCAAAAGTCGTCAGCGCGGCAGGAATAGTCAATCTGTGGTCACG
The DNA here is from genome assembly GCA_010367425.1 of Teratosphaeria destructans. Classification (NCBI taxonomy): domain Eukaryota; kingdom Fungi; phylum Ascomycota; class Dothideomycetes; order Mycosphaerellales; family Teratosphaeriaceae; genus Teratosphaeria; species Teratosphaeria destructans. Next base: position 149,043 of record WBMN01000004.1, on the reverse strand, counting down.
CGACACGACATGCCATGGTCATCGATAATGAAGACGAAGTACGCTGTATGAATATCAGCTTCCCTTCGCTATGTTCCCAGGACAGTCAATGGATGAGAACCAAAGAAACAAAGAAGGAACAAGCTACCAGAGGTCTCACGAAGTGGAGCAGGGGACTTACGTTTTCTTGTCAACATCCTCGAGGCTGACGTCAAGGCCGGATGTTCTGGTGTGCCTTTCGGCAGGGGGAGGTGGTCATGACTCTTCACTCCTGCAACACGAAAGACGCAGGAGGTCGGAGCCCAATCCTGACCGAGATATGATATGCGCAGACCGCATGCCATGACCGTTGGACCACTGCTCCTTGAGGGCGGGCCGTAATTGCCACGCAATGCGTGCGCCGCGCTAGCGGGTGGGGATACTGAGGCAAATCCAATGCCAGCTGGTCAGTGGATTCTTTAGTAGAGGTGTCGGCCCTCACAATGTGAGGTTCACTCCTGAGGTCAAGTGCTGGTTCGTACTGTTAGCGACTTGGAGATGAGGCCGTCAAAGACCTCTGGTAGCTTGTGGGAGGATAGACATTATTGAAGTATTACTTAAGGCAGGTAAGTCAGCTCCGGTGTTGAGCCGATCCTTCTGACATGTGATCGAGTGTCTTAGTAGCATCTTGTCAATTCGCCCAGCTTGGAACAGGACCTCCTGTTTCTCGTCATCCCCAATACTGCCATGCTCGGCTCTGGACGCCGAAATACGCAGAGGTAGCCAGACAGTCCAGGTAGCACCATCTCTTTTGGTTAATTATTGACAGTGACTGGAAAGTCTATACCGTCAGCTAAGAGATGCAATTTGCTAGCCTCACGGATGCGAATAGGGCCCACTAGTCGAGTAAGTCTTCCGATCCCGTGCATGGCTGCGCGTATCAATCCGCAGCTAAAGTGATACCAAACTTGCTATGTTGACGTAGCCATGGCGCAAAGAGGTAGCTCCAGCAAAGCAACATCGCGAACGGAATGATCATAAAACCCAGCACCAAATATGTCCAGCTCGGACCCAGTGACTTCCATATTGGTGTTGCTGCGAAGTTGACCGCCGCGCCAGCGAGGTTCCGGAAGAGGAACAAAGGTGCCATGGCAGACGCGATCCATATCTGCTCAAGTACGTCAGCACCACGCATTGTGAATCACGGCCGGAAGGGAAGAGCATTACCTTATACGTATCAGCCACATAGTTGGTCAGGCACATATACAAGAGCAGGAATCCAAACCCGAATATACCTTCAGCTAACAAGATCACAGCGGCTGGCTTGTGAGTCGACACCGCATAGCCCATGAGAAACAGACTCATTACGATCAACACGCCGCCGATTCCAGCTCCCGGCAAACGTCTCGAGTCAAGAGCGCGTTGCTGATCCGCGCTCTTCTCGACCCAGACCTGGATCTTTGGGTCAAGAACGGTGAACGTGATTCCTGCCAGGACCGCCCCAGCAACGAGCGGCGCAAATATCTTGTGATTGGAGTCGAGTGTCCATTCGTACAGCAATGAGAATGTCGGTGGCAGGAACTCAAAGAGTAGGTAGTAGGTAGACTGTGCAGCGCTCATAGACAAGCATGCGAAGCTGACGATAGGTTCGAGAAAAAGCATCCGCAGCGGGAGCGTGAGTTGGAACTGGCGAGTCAGCTTCAGCTCTAATGCTTGGGCGTGGGCCGTCGTAGCATTCTCATCGTGCGTGCCAGATCCATCGTGTTTCCGGGACTTTGGAAGACATAAAAGCAGCACTAGTGACAACCCGGCGGCACCTCCGTTGAGCCAGTACGCAGCATTCCACTGATCTGGCCACCGCTTTGCAACGGCCGTTGAAACCATAGTGCCAAATGTCGAGCCTAGAGTGTTGTTGACCATGAGCCAGCTCAAGAGATTGCCACGCACGCCTGCGTCTGGCACGACGTCGGCGACAATGCCTCCCGCCACCACCATCGATGCCGCCGATCCAAAGCCGGCTAGGAGGCGGAATGCTAGGAACGTGCTCCAACTCGGCGCAGCGGCCGAAGCAGTCGCGAAAGCCGTAAGGATAGCGGTGCCCGACCAAATTGCCAGGCGACGACCATACCGCTCACTCATGGGACCGACGACTAGAGGGCCTGGGGCGGATCCAGAGAGATAGAATCCCACGATCAAGGGGGCATGTGAGGGAGGAACGCCGAAATGCTTTGTTGTGAAGGAGCCATCTCCAACCGACACGGAGCTGCCGAGAGTGCTGACAAAAGTGGCCAGGAAGACCACTCCGACGATGAGCACAGGGCTCAGATGCTGCATTGTTATGTCTCTCTGGTAAGCGCATCAACGAGTCTTTCTTGGGACGACAATTCCTTGAGCATAGCCAGGTGAAGGCCGACGTCAACATTTTCACCGAAGGAATTGTTCGCCATTAAAGTCCAACCAGATACAAACAGGTGCTGTATGACGATGCCGGGCAAAGCTATGTATGACGAAATCGCAAGCCAACAGATACTAGATTCCGCAAATCCTGCCGCACTATGTACGAAGTCCGGTGTTGTAGAGCTGATCAGAATGATAGCCAAGGGTCGGAGTCGCCTCTCAATGACGAGTCGGACTGTTTCACATGCGAGGCACGGCCGATCGGCGGGATTCGATCATACCCTTTACGGCCCGAATCCCAGCCTATTGCGTAAGACCTGGCCTTTGACCAAAGAAACTGGTACTTCGTATCGAAAGACTCTGCAGGTCTGACTATCGAACAACAATGTTGCTCGTAGCCAGGTACAACAGCAGCCATCTCACCTGGAGGATTTCAATCACCCCCTGGCGAAAATATTCCAATTGAGAACAGCGAGCCGAGAGGATCTGCCGACCCTCAACTCTATTTGATAACAAGCTCTTGAGGAAGATGCGTGCTACCAACACTTCTATGTCTTGCGCCGGAATCTTTCCTGGGGACTACGTCAAGGCTGGCGACCAAATTGCAAGAGTTGTGACGGATCGATCGAGATGGATCACGGTTGTGAAAGGCATTGCAGGAGATGACGAAGGCGGCGGCACACGTTTCGATGCATCTAGTCGAGAAGCTGACATGATGGGGGTCCTCGGCTTGGATTCACTTGTAGAGAGGTGGTCATTGCCCGTACCATAAGCGTAATCATCTCCCAAAGACGTCAGTCGTGACTCCCAGACCCTCTGGCGCCAGGCGTCCGGACTTTAACATCATGGCTAGCAATCATGGCATGGCCGACTGAACTGAAGGAAAAACCTAGCAATATGCGAGTCCGCAGCAGCACTGCCTAGGTCAAGATATGCAGACTGTGTCAGACTCTACCGCCATTTCTCGATACACGCGAAACCACGACTGCCGTTCACGGTTCAGCACACTGATACAAGCAATCAATTGGCCTAGAACCTCGATGAGTCGCCCTCGAAATACATCGAGCGTGCTGGGACGGTCTTTTGATCTTTCTATCTGAAAAGATCAGATATCCCTGGCTCGATCGTACCCGCATAGCTGGAGAAGGCTGGACTGGGACACGAAGGGGCGGTAGTGACCGTTGACTTGACGAGCAGGGCTTGGATGACAGCGAGGATTTGGACGCCTGTGTAGAGCTTTGCCCTATTTCATGCGAAAGCTGCACAGGTGCCTCTTTACTAGAGATGACAGCCTCTGTTTCTCTGCCACTAGGCTATCGGTCACTCCGTCCATGGCCGAGGGCTCGGCGCCGTACCTGCGCGTCTCGGTGGCCGTGAAAATAGAGAATGTTCGGCCTCCGTCTGACGACAGCCGCGGCGAAGGCTATCCCCGAAGTCCATAGACGGCCTTGCACGACGTCAGCAGAACCTCATCATGCGTCAATCTGCACCGCGATCCCTCCCCTCCCACGAGAGACATACATGATCATGGCTTGGGGGTACGGGGTGTGGCCTCGACACGCTAATATCATCCATCCCCGTCACCAAGCCCTTGTCCCAGCAGCCCAAGCCCCCAGCCCTGAGACCCCTACAGGCACCTTCTCCCGCAAATTTGGGCAACACCTCCACGCCCTCACAGACTTCCACGTCGACATCGACACCTTCAACCTCAACAATACAATAGGACGGAGCAAATACTCAAATCTTCGCAGACTCGACGCCGGCCCCAGAACGCCCACCACCAACTCCATGACAAAAGCTCGACGCCAACACTTCCCGCTCCCGCACTTGGTCCATGCCATCAATCCCAAACTCCCAGCCCTCCAGCCCCTACACATCCGGAAACGCACCCGCAAATTCCAATTACGTCTCCTCTCAACATTTGAGAACCTCGTCCCACCCTCATGCAGCCACCGCACGCGCTCCATCAAGATCTCTTTAATCCCCTCCTCCCTCTCGCATCCATGCCCACAAAAATCTCGACCAACATGTTGAGCCAAGAGATTCAAAGCGCAGCGCTCCAGGCTGACCTTGCCAGTGACGGTAGAGTTCTGATAATAGCGATGGCACAGAAGTGTGTATGGTGTCGAGGGATTGCCGGTGGTGCCGGCGGAAGAAGAGCATGGCGATAGAGCGACGTCTTGGCTGGGGTTTGGTAGTATAGGAGCAAGAATGACGATAGATTGCGACCAGGAGATCCAGCTTGGCGATCTCCTTTGTATATCTCAATCTCCTGCCGGCGGTCCAGGTCGTCGGCGCTGAAGACGAGGATCTGCTTCACTGTGGCGGCCCTCTTGTGCCGCACTCTTGCGTTTCGTGTGCCAGGGCATGCGAATCTGATGGATGCTCGCACATGGTTCCGCGTGAACGCGAGACTTGGCTGCGTGGTCATCGTGCAGCAAGTCCCGTGGAGAATTTCTTCCTGCGTACTTCGACTCGCTTGATCCGCAACGCGCGCAGCCACCTCAAGCGCCCTTAGATGATTTTGTCTTGATACAGCAATCTACCAATGCAAGGTGCAATACATACAGTCGTAAAAGCATGGACTGTCGCTCAAGACGACAGTCGGTGTCCCAAAGGCACACCGGAGTGATGAAAAACAAGCCTTCCCACCTGCCCAATGCCACGCTCTCCTGGGTATCAAATGCAGAAGACCAGTAATGCACTCCAGTCTAATCCCCAACAGTCTCATGCTCGTAACCAAGTTCTAGAACCCGATCCAAGAGTCTCCACAATGCAAGCCCATTGCTTACCAAGAACGCATCACTGCCGTAACCTTGCATCTCAGGCAGTCTTTCGGAAACTCCAATTCCAGACCTCTCGAGACCAATCAACCGCGCCGCGCACTGTATCTCCTGGTGAACTCCTTGAGCGGCCTCAAGTCCTTCGTCGCAATGTACCAATTCTCGTTGCCGTAGTGTGACCAAGAAACACTGTCGCTGAAATACTCGAATTTCTTCGGAACAAATTGATTTTTGACGTCGTCCAGTGTCCGCATTTGGATCTTGTGGCCTTCAGGCACAAACGGCTTCAAACTCACGATCCGCGCACCTTCCTTGAGGTCCAAAAACATATGCAGAAGCTTGTCGTTGAGTTGTGGCGTGAAAGCCTGGTTGTTGACAAGGATGACATCCGCCCGCTGAAGGATGGGCATGAGAGCCGGCGTCTGGGTCATATCGCCACGCATGAGGTTGACGGATCCTACGTCCAGACCCCAGAGCTTGGCTCGTGATTTGAACTCTGCAGCTTGAAGTTCGGCCAGGTCGCAAGGATTGGGCATCATTTCTATGCCCCAGCTCTCGCAGCCAACCTCAAGTGCAGCCTGCAGCACCACATTTCCAACGCCTGAGCCGAGATCGATAAAGCATTGTTCGTGGGTCAAGCGTGTCTTCTTGAAGATGTCGCTGCAGAATCGCGGGAGCAGCTCGCCGTAGACATTGTCAGACCCGGCAGTGTACTTGTTCAGGATTTCAGCTCTGGGTGACACTGTGCGTGCGAAGATCTGATCAAGTATGCGCCTTATCAACTCCAGCTCCAATGTGTTCTTGTTCTCCAGCTTCTGCTGTATTGTGCCATTGTCGACGAGTGATTCGACAGTATCGTTGTAGTCCTCTACGATGCTCCTGAATTCATCCACGTCTTCTCTCTGCCAAGCATGGATGAATTTTCGCTCGAACCGAGTCTCGTCATTCCTGTAGTACTTCTCATATAGCTCGTCTGGGAAGTAGTACTTGGCTACCATCTCGATTGTGTTGGTAATGTCCTCCATAGGCTTGTAATCGTCCTTGGACTTTGGCATCTTCAGCTCGAATCTCTCCCTTGGATATCGGCTCGGATACTGTAGCTCGAGGGTCATCACATCATCCTCGCTCCACGGCAGTTTGAACAGAGACGCGTACTCTCCGGATGTTGCATCGGCGCCGTGCATCATCTGCAGTGGCCCGTGGTCCTGGGCAAATGCCGCATCGTGCAGTATCCTCCGCGGAGGGCCGAGTGATGATACCGAGCTGACGCTGCTCTTGATCCGTTTCCTGGAACCGTCGGAGTCGCTACCTCCACCAACATCGCTGCTGTCGCCTTCGTCCTCGTCGTCGCTGAATGTGACGTGGTCTGGGGTTGCGCTCTTGCGCTTGAGGCCCCGGGACCTTGCGAGTGCTCGCTCGACCACCGGTTTCTTTGAAGTGGCAGCAGGTCTCGGGGATGCGCTGGAGGCCGTTCTGTTCTCTGACAGCTGGAATCGGCTTCTGCTGGGCTGTGCTGGGCCGGGCGACGGCTTCTGCGCGGGCTGCCTCACGGGGACCTTGACCGTGGTTCGCGTGATGGTGGGCTTCTTGGCGGCGGTGGCCGGCTTGTTGCTGCTGCCGGTAGAGAAGAGGTTCATGCTGAGCTAACAAGGTCATGAAGGGAAAGTGGTGAGATTCCGCTGCTATTGCATGGTCTGCGTCTGATTGGACGGCTGTGCATGTGCCCGGAATGAATGTCCGTGATGCTAGACTTATCGCAGAGAGTGTGGTAGCGATAGTACGCCCGTATGCCGTATGTTGTTGTGTGCTGTGTAAACTTGTGCCAACGCATCTTTTCTCACGCCGACCGAGAAGAGGCGCACGAGGCCTTCCAACCAGAGCATCGGTACCAGGGACACGCCTTCCTACCTAGGTTACAGTGCGGCTGACTAAGGATCATCAGTGTCTAGATCCAGCCTGCAAATTAGTTAGCCCCCGTCTATAGTTGACCTTATTTAGCTTTCCTAATATGTCATTTCTTTACTATCTATCTGTTTCTCTAAAATTAACAAATATAAATAAAGCCTTAGATATAGATTATTAGAGACGAAAAAAGAAGAGCCTCTTATATAATTAAAGGCTTAGATAAATGTAGGCTTATATATAATTTTAGACAAGGCTTCTAGTATAATTAATTGAATAGACTAGCTTTAATTTCTCTAGTAAAATCTTTTATAGTGTAGTATATATAGATCAGAGTAATATAAACGTCCGAATAATTCTGTTATTAGAGAAATAGGATGGCTAAGGCTAGGCCTACTCGAAACTTTCACCTACCTGATTGTTTTCGTAATAAGGTCTTACTACTTAAGTACCTAAGTCTTCTGCCTCGCTAACATATGCCGCCTTTCCTCTCCGCGCGATTCGAAGACATATCTATCGAGCATTCTAATGTTATCTTACTAGCGGAAGGGGAACTATTCCCCTTCCTAGGCTTCATCTACTTCACTAAACGGCCGAGCACGACATTCGCGAGGAGGTACAGCAGACGCTCCCCTTATTACATCGATGTGACGCGAACAACGAGGTGAAGGCCAGTCATCACAGAGGTATAATAGTCAAATGAGTGCGACTGTCGATACTGCGGAGCACACTAAGCTTGATCTCGCAAGGGAGCGTTGCTGTTTCCGCAGTTTGAGCAGAGACCAATGAGTGTCGTCCCGCCCTCCACTCTCTAGGACCAACCGTCCGTATCGTCGAGTCGATATGCCTGAGCGTAGTCGGAGAGGACCGGCAATCTCTCTAACGGCATGTCTGTTGGACCTTGCAGCTGAAGCCCGTCGGCGATCCTACGTCAGGGTGACAGAAGCCCGTGCTGCCCTATATCAATGTCAGCTAGGATCGCTCCCCCTTGATCACGTCTGTGTACATACAGAAAAATCGTGTTTTTTACAAGGTGAACAAGTGTAGGTGTTTGCAGAGCATTCTGGCAACCAAAACCCGTCCGGGATTACACCTGCCGCAGCGGTGCCCAGCAGGACGACCCAGGCGAAGAGGCGTGCTGCAATCATTGTTGGATTTGTGTTGAGTGTTGATCTTAATCGAGGAAGTTTGCTTATTAGGGCGCTTGATGGTGTCGGCGGTAGGCTCGGTGCTTTGTCTGATCCGAGAGGTGCAGAGTCGAGGACCTGTGGGAAGCCAACCATCATTATATATCTGCTTGCAACGACAGATTCACTCCTTGCTTACTTAGGCTGTGATGAGCCGCAAGCTCCGCGACCGCGAGATCATCCCCGGCTGATGGAGACCGTATCAAAGCTCTAGGACTCGACTCCGCCACTGCACTGCTCATATGCGCCGTGGGGCTCCCTTCCTGCTGTTTCATCTCCGACCAACACAGGCTACATGTAGCATGCATAATTGCTGCTGTACCTCGCGGTGGATTGTAGACAGTATCAAATCTCTAGAGCTCGACTCCGCCACTGCACTGCTAACATGAGCCGTACAGCTCCGATCCTGCTGTTTCATCTTCGCCTGATGCACAATAGCATAGGTAACTAGTATTGTACTGCGCGGTGCTAGGGAGACCGTCGCCAACCCAGAAATCTCGACTCCGCCACTGCACCGCCGACACGAGCCGTAAAGCTTTGTCCTGCTGTAATACCCCTAGCTGATGCAGGCTGGCATTAGTAGCTAGTGCTGTGTTCGCAGTGCCAGCAAGACGGGATCAAGGCCAGATACCTCGACTCGGTCACATCGTACTGCTGACATGCAGTGCGCATAGCGAAGGACTTGGGTATCAGAAAGTGAGGTGCGACATAAAGGCTGTGCAGCTCAATTCAGACTGCGCATCTTCTCCTCACGAGACTATACAGCGAGGAGTACTGTCGCAAAGTTTCGGATCTGCTTAGACGGCTGTGCTGTGAATGCTAAGCATACAGCTCGCAGTCTCGATCAGACTGACGCATCCCCGTTGCCCGGAAGGAGTTTTTCATCGAGGCCATGAAAAGCTCCCCAGATGCTCCTCTGCTCTTTGTGTTCTGTGAACTCGCCTGTTCAACCAGTCAAGGCTCAAGAGCTAATGATGTGTGCACTGGTCATACTGAGATGCCATGCCAGCAAACAAGCCACTGTGCTTTTATTACGAATGGGAGCTTGACGAAGCGGCCGCGTCACTGCTCATCACGCCCTTGGCTGAGTTCCACGGACCATAGCCCGTCTTTAATGCGCAAAATTGATATTCATTGCAGGCTTACACTCTTAGCAGTAAGCACGAGTGCTGAATTCCTCCTCTTCTCTCGCTTCCCGGATGGGTGCACTGTAGGGTAACGCGACTAACCCAGCCGTTTAGGCAATCTTTTCGAGCCTGGGGAGCATAGCTTTGCTATGTCGCTGATCATGCTAGCACTCACCAGTCATCGCAGACGCTATCGCTAAGGATTTTTCCAAGGTCGCGACCTAATAACAGTGCTTGCTAACTTTACACTTTCTCCGCAAGAATTGCACCAGGGATCCTGGCAGCAAAGTTCCAACTTGCAAGCTGCCGGACTTATCGGGGTCGCGGACGATGGCGGATCGAGGCTCTAGGCTTCTCAGTCGATATATTGAAGGCGTTGACGGTCCCCAGCCGGCTACATCCTATTGCGCCTGATTTCGTGAGTTCGAGTCATGGCTCGGGCACTCATCAAGCAAGCTCTCCAAGAGCAAAGTCTGCACGCGTCGACCAGCTGATCGTCAATATGGGACGTCCTAGAGAAATGGATATCAAAATCTCGCATACCGCAGCTGCAGTCGCGTCATGCATAGCAACGATCAATCCTTCTCAGGTCCAGGATGGCACAGGATGGCACAAGCGGCTTGAAATGATCATCGCCTCGCCGCGTGTCTCATCTCGAGGCCCCGAGCATCTCGTTCTAAACGTGCTCGAAGCGCCGGCGTCATCTCATCGATCCCGTATTCCTCGAAAGGATTAATTCCTTCTTGTCGGAATCGCTCGACGCGCTCGAGGTAGACAGCAGCCAAATCTATCTTGGGCTTGGGGGGTTCTTCATTGCGTGTCACGCTGGAGCCATGGCCCTCATTGCTGGTGGCAACTGGACCTTCTCCGCTAGCGTTCTGCTCCGCCTTTTGCTTCAACTTCCGGTTCTTGTTCTTGTTCTTGTTGCTCTTTCTCTTCTTCTCCTGTGCTCTCTCAACGTCAAGATTCGCCTTTAGGATGCCAAAAAGTGGTGTCAAGTCATCGGTCGCAAGGAATTTTCTAGATATCTTCTGGTGGCAGTTTCTTGATCATGTAGTCGAACCAGGACATGTTAGAGATGCCTTTGGCTTCCATCTCGGCGAACGCAGGCGAGGCGACCTCCGACATCACGTCTATGGTCTTCATCATTTCGCCGCGGCCTCTCGCTTCAGCTCTTCGGGCTGCTTCAGTCTCCTCCGGGCCGTTAGCTGCGTCTTGCTCTCGGGTTATGTTAAGAGACTTTGTGAAATTCCCTAGCGGCCGGTCCAGCTCCCCCGTGCTCAAATTGTTCTGCGGCTGGGATTCATCATCAGACTCCTCAGCCAGAGCAGCAACCAGATCAGCTGGTCGTTTGAGTTGATGATCCATTTTACGTATGCAACTAGAGCCTTCAAGCTCCAGGTATCGACGCATGACGGCGAATGCTCTTGGGCCAATCGCACCTAGACGGACCGCGACTGGATCATTCGGACCAGACTCTGCGGCATCTCGCCTGGCGCTCAGAATGAACGGAGGTATGGCCTGTACAGACAAGCGGTTCTTGGACAAGAATGTAGATCGGCAAACTCGACCTCCAAATTCGAGATCTTCATGCAGACCATCTTGCAATTTGTACAGCAACTCGTAACATCTCAAATGCAAAGCGATATCTGGCACAAGTCAGCACGCTGCGGTCAGTAAAGTAATGAACACTCACTAGACATCTTGTCAGCTCGTCATAGCTCTAATGCGGGAACGTGACTCACCAGTCAAATTGAAGATGTCGGGCATCTTGTGCTATAGTCGAACGGACCATGTCAAGTAGCGGTACGAGATAAATAGACTGCGAGTGCAGCTTTGCCACTTCTTGCTGCTGTGTCCGCCGAAGGAACGCCATCAGCACCTCCAAGCTTTCAGTCGCAACCGTTTCATCTTGGTATAAGAATTCTATGTCCTGGTGGGGTTTCGCAGAATGTACGTCGAAATCACATCGGGTCTTATCTGGCGCTCTGCCTTGTCCCTACCCCGGGCAGAGCGAGGGGGACGAAAGCTTCTCCTGTCCGAGGCCGATTCTTGGGCACTTCGTCCCGCGCACAGGTGCATTCGCTCCGTGCATTCGGCAGGCCCATCCGGTCGTCCGCCGTGGAAAAGGTGCTCTGCGGCGTGAAGTGATATCACATACTCCATGTCAGCCCAGCTGAGTCTGTCGGAGAGACCAGCATTGTACAGATGCATCATGAAGAAAAGTATGGTGTTGAAGGTAGCAATGCGAATGCCGATGCTCCACAAGCTCAATTTGAGCCAGAGATCCAAACGGCGTCGGTGGTAAGTCTGGACGAATATTTGCATCCCACCCAAGGGTTTGTCCACTTTGTTATCCCAGCCCTGTCGAGACGCCGTGCTCAGCCATTGCACGTGAGATTGGGCCCTGATCTCCAGCTCATGGCCGGTGTCCTTTAATTCTGCAAAGGGCTGGTGCCTCTTGGGTCCGAGGATCCTGTTGATATCGAGCTGTACGCTCGTAGCCCACACCAGCCAGGCGGGTAAGAGATTGCGCCCTTGACGTCCTTGAACAGAACACTACTAGTATGCCTAGTTTGCGCTCAGACTAGCCCGAAGTATCGAGACTATAAGGGCAGTAGCAAAATCTATATCTTGATACTAGTAGTAGAAGTAGTAGAGCCTTAGTATGCTTAGTAAGTAAGCCTTCTATAAGTATCTACTTTTTTATATGTATCTAGAAGTATACACTTAATAAACAAGGATATCAATCTATAGAGTAGAGCTTATAGATGTTATAGGCTAGATTACAATGCTCATAATCTGCTGATTAGCTCCTATTTAGTTCCTCATAATTGAAGTGCCGAGAGCGGAATACATATAGGGAACCTAGACCGCGGCTAGAATGTGCCGCCGTGAATCTAAAGCCGCACATGTATGAGCACGTTCCTTCCTCACCTTGATGGTTCCTTGGCCTGGAGTGCGCTCCTTCCTCTTTCGTCGCACGCTTGCTACGGCGTATTTGCATCTTGCATATCAAGACTCATTAGGGTTGGATGAAGGCCAGGCGGCTGATCTGAGCTCGATTCATTATCGACCGAGATGTCATGTTCGGCTTAGGCGACGACAAGTGTGATGTCATGCAAAGGAGGATATGGATGCAATACATACGTAAAGTGCTACAGTGTGCATGCACAAGTACGACCTGTAGGTAGGCGTGCATGCACAATTACTACCTGTACCTAGGTATTAGTGGTCTTGTAGGTTTTTTTATCACTCCTGAGGCATCGATCGTAACGCCGCTCACTCATCTCCCAAACCACTCCCACACCGCTAGCACCGCCAGGATGGACTCGCTGCCTACGACCAACCATACCAAGGGCGACCAGGAGTCCCTCAAGAACAAGACGCTCGAGACCGGCGCCTCTATGGTTCAGAACTTCGATCCACCCAAGCGTCTCTGCGCCCATCTGAACGCCTTCCACACCTACGCCAACGAACCAGGGCGATTCGTCGAAGCCAACCACTACTGCGCCCACCTGAACGACGACGTCCGCCAATGCATCCTATATGACTCCGACAAGCCGAACGCGAGGTTGATCGGCATCGAGTACATGATCAAGCAGCACCTCTACGAGAAGCTCGACCCCGGCGAGAGGAAACTCTGGCACAGTCACGTCTTTGAGGTGAAGAGCGGCATGCTGATTATGCCGGCGCCGCAAGCCGTGCCGGATGCTGCGTGGGAGACGGCAGAGTGCAAGGAGATGGAGGAAGTGGTGGTCCTGTATGGGAAGGTATATCATCTCTGGCAGACGGACAAAGGGCATGAGTTGCCGCTCGGGGAGCCACAGTTGATGACGAGTTTCACGGCGAGTGATCAGTTTGATTTCGAAGCCACGGTAGGAGATAGAGACAGGAGGTTTGGGGTGGATAGCAAGAAGAAGGCGGAGAAGCGGGCGTACATCAAGGAGCCGGAGATTCATCATGATGCGGATTATGCGTGGAAGCAGAGGATTGGGGCTGGTGAGGCGCAGGGTCTGGGTCACGGGAGTAAGCATGCGTCGTGATCGAGCCAAGAGGGCTCATGCAATCGAGCGCTGCTATTTCAAAGATCAATGTGATTCTGGTAAGTACCTACCTAGGTAGATACTGAGTGGCGGCTCGTCGTCAAAAGCCTCGAAGGAACCCAGGAAGACACCCTTCTATATTCGTGACATGACCAGAATACCTTCGACGAGGGGGATTCCTGTTTTTGGCCGGTCAGAGATAAGGTACCTACTCAGGCAGTGATCAAGCAAGATGTGCCCGTGGCTGCATGATCGGACCAAGATAAGATATATGGCAAGTGCAGGCGCAACTAGTCACACGAGGAAGGCATGTGCCAAATTCCTCATCGCTCGTCAGGAGTAGACCTTACACAGCGGACCTTGCCTCAGGTCACATGTTCACATGCCGATTTTACATAAATATGATGTGCCATACACTGCACTTCTTACATAACGAGCAGTCCGCTGCTCAGCGACGACATTGAGGCTCACCACATACTTACGAGGATGCACTGGACCGCCCCCGGCAACCATCCATCCCCTGATGAGAACCATATACCGCAGCTCGATGAACACGCCCTCAAGGAGCAGTCCGAAGTCGCCGTCAGGGAAGATGGACCCGAACCACCCAAAGAAAAATTTCAAATCCCATACGGCAACGACGACGCCGCCGACATCAAGGCGGACCTCCCACCGCGGGACCTCGTCATCTATGTCAACCATGAACCCCCGTCCGAAGCCGACGACGATCGAAACGACGACCAAAACATCTTCCCAGTCCAAACCCCCTACTTCACCCACGGCCTCTGCACCGCCGGCTACCACCGAGCCCTCCAAACCCGCGTCAAGAACGGCGACATCCGGTCCCACGGCTGCTGGGACACGACGCCCTACAAGCCCGTCTTCGTCCACGACGTCCTCATGCAGCCAGGCTCACTGGCCAACATCATCGGAGACGTACGATCTTGTCTCTCCAACCCGAGTCCTACGGACGGATCGCTGACACAACAGCGCAGCTATCCCCCGAACAACTCATCCACCGCATGACTCCCGCTTTGCTCCCAGGTCACCACCCTCACATCGATTCGAACACCCACCGCCCATTCATCCTGCCCTCGTCGGATCCCAGCGACTACGTCCAGGGCATGTTGCTTTTCGGCGAGGGCCGCAACGGCCGGAAGGCAATCCATCATCATTACACCGCCGCGCTACCGCATACCCACCGCGTCCGGCTGCCCGTCCAAATCGACGTCCTGGTCCCCGTCCCAAAGCACGAGGCGCGAGTTTTCCCGAGCCAGAAGTGGAAGCTCAAGCGGCGGACGGTTGTGGCGAGGGTGTGGGTTGCGAGGACTGGCAGGGCGGGAGTGGGGAGATGGAGTTTGGAGCAGTACTTGGGTGGTGAGGTGGGTGGAGGGCAGGAGATGGATGTGAGGGGGCCTGAGGGGTGGGAGGATTGTGAGGTTGAGGTTGCCGAGACGGGGGTTGAGGAGGAGGCGGAGGAGGAGGAGGAGGAGGGGGAGAGACAGGTGGTGATTGGTGGATGGGGAGCGCTGGATTATGGAAGGTGTAAAGGCTTCGCTGGGTGGTGAGGTCGTGGGTGTTGATTTCGATCAGTAAATTTGAAGTTAGTCGAGACACACAGTAAGTGGTGACGTGTCACCTGCTGTTTGACGTATTGAGCGCCTTTTGAGACGAGCCCGTTTGATCTGTGAATGCTGTCAACACTGTCAACACTGTCAACACGCAGTGCATCAATCAGCAAAGTAGATCTCACCACGTCTGCCCGAACAGCTGATGGCCGCATGTGCGCGATCAATGACACACTTGATTGACTTGACAGTTTCACACAACAACATCCACAGTCTTTGACCGACAGCTACCAAGGATTTGACTCGGCTCCGTCATCAATCTCTAGGAAGATCAACATCGATCTCGCGAATCGACCCTTCAATCTCACGCGGCATGCAGCAGCCACACTCTCACCGAACCACTCACGTTCACGACCCCTTCCAGACAACCTTCACCCACTCCTCCACATCCTCGAGCAACTCCACCGGCTTCTCCATGGCCTAGACACCCTCATCAGCAAAAGCCCTCAACCCTTTATCCCACGTCAACTTGGGGAAAAAAGAAAGAACGACTTACCGCAAAATGCCCACCCGAAGTATGCTGCTTAAACACCACCAGATTCATCGCGGCGGCCGCCTGGCTCCGCGGCGTCGGCACCAGCTCCTTCGGGAAAAACGAATACCCACTCGGCTTCTCGACCTTCGGCCTCTCACCCCCCTTGAAGAACCCCCGATACGGGTAGATGCAGCGCGCAAACGTCTCCGTCAACCAGTACAGACTCACGCTCGCCAAGATCTCGTCGAGCGCGGGCGCCTCGTCGGACCACTCGAGGAACTTCTCGCCGATCCACGCCAGCAGCGCCAGCGGGGAGGTGGCCAGCACGAGGCCGATGGTGGCGGGGCGGGAGCCGTGCTCGAGCGCGTACGCCATGCCGTTGGTCCGGAAGGCCTCCCCGCGCGCCGCCGCCGTCTGCTCCAGGGCGTCGCGGTCCGTGTGCTGCGCCGCGATCTCCGGCGCCACGGGACACATGTTCAGGTGCACGGACTTGCACGCGGGGTAGGTGGCGCCCTGCCACGAGGCCACGGCGCTGCCGATGTCGCCGCCCTGCGCGAGGTACCCGGCGCCGAAGCCCAGCCCGAGCAGGAGTTTGTGCAGCAGGGCCGCGGCGTCCGAGGTCTCCAGTTCGCGGTCGAGGGGTGGGCCGCTGCTGAAGGCGTAGTTGGGGAGGCTCGGGGCGATGACGTGGTAGGGGAGGTCTTGAGGGGTGTAGCGGTCTTTGAGGAGCTGGAAGATTTGGGTGAATTCGAGGAAGGAGCCCGGCCAGCCGTGGTAGAAGGCGATGGGGACTGCGTCGGGTCTCTCGGAGAAGAGGGCCATGAAGTGTACGGTCACTTCGTACCCGTCGTCGCTCTTGACGGGGGCGGTGAAGTGCGGGAAGCTGTTGATATGGTCTTCGTGCTTGCGCCAGTCGAAAGCGTTGAGCCATTGGTCTTTGGCATTGACCAGCCAGTCTCTGGGGATGCCGGAGCTCCTTTCGGGGGGTGACATGCCATTCGGGGGTTGGGTCTTGGAGGTGTTCGCATAGGTCGCAGGGCCGATGGGGGAGATCCTGATCAGATCTAGCATTTGCTTGAGCTTCGCATCTTCGACGTGGACTTTAAAGGGTGTGGCCTGGATTGTGGCACCGTTGGGGATCTTGTCGTAGCCTGCCATAGTGGTCGAAGATGGGTTGGGGGGTGTTAGTATATTGTGCTTGACGAAGTGAGGTCCCTAGGGTATATGGATATATATATATATATATATATATATATGTACTATAGTACTGCTCTCAGCTGACTTCAGGGCCCCACCATGAAACTGAGCTCCGGCCCTTCGGTTCCCGATCGACATCTTCGACTGTCTATTTTGCTGCCATGCGGCCCTACCAAGACCCATGTGTCGAGTCCCTGGAATGCGAAGCGCTGAATTCACGTTGCTCGAGCAAGGTATACCTGGCAACGCCCGCGACATCGTCAGCCAAGCAAACAGCGACACATTTATGCAACTTGAACATCAAAGCTCCAGGCCCTGCATAAATCAGTCATGCAAGTCCACCACCTGCATCGACCCATACATGTACCGCCGCCTCCCAGCGCCCGCTCACCGATCCAACCCATCAAACTCCACCACCCTCCTCACAACCCCCACAACCCCCAAGCCCTCCATCTCCAACCCCGGCTCATCCACCTTCCGCGCCAAAACCTCATCCAAGCATCCCCTCAACCTCGAAACCAACACCCCAATCCTCGCCCACCCCCTCAACCGGATCCACCCATCCACCACTAACCCCCGCCCCCGCGTATCAATCTCAATCCGCCCCGCAAACATCAACGCCCCATACACGTTAAACGGCGTGGCCTCGCGGACGAAAATCTTCGACGTCGCCATCTTCGAGAAGTACGACAGGAAGACCGCGTTGCCGGGGAAGGTCTGCGCGTCGAACATGGCGGAGCCCGGGTGCACGAAGACGCGGCCGTTGTCTTCGTTGAAGTATTTGATCGTGTGGGCTTCCGGGTCTTGGGCCACGGTGCCCGTCGCGGAAGCGAAGTATTTTTTCTCGGGGAATCTGATCTCGGCAATTTGAGGCTGGAAGGAACCGGCGATGAGGGCGCGCAGGAGGGCGTCGCTGGCGTTGTGGCGGTTCAGGGATTCCGTGACGGCGGTGCTGGCGTGGCCGGGGCGGAGGAAGCCGATTTCTTGCAGCGAGGAGATGTATTGGGTCCTCGTGGTTGAGATGTCGAGGAGGGTTTGATGGTTGAGGAAGTTCTCGTCGCACCACCTGCGGAGGCTGCCGGTGGGCTCGCCTTTGGCGCGGCGACGGGACCATTCTTCGAAGGCACGGAGGTCGCAGAGGAGATCGCCGTTGCCGCGGCCGAAGGCGGCTTTGGCGGCTTTGGCCTCGTCGCGCTTGGCTTGAGGACTCACGAACGGGCTCTTTACCGTCAACGTCGCGGCAATGGTCAAGCAGGCATCCAGACAGCCGAACGCGGCGCCATAGACCATCAACTTTCCACACCGCAGATCCGCTGGTATCATGCTCAGGTGTCTACCAAGCGCCGTAAGCTCATTCTTATCGAGTGCACCTATCCGAGCTAGGAGCGTGAGTGCACCAGACACCGACAAGCTCTCCGGCGGCGTCAGCGCAGAAGCGAGGAATGCAGGCACGTCGTCCACGCCCATAGCCTTGACGGAGAGACAGAGTTGCTCGAGTGGTACTCGTCGAATCTCTGGCTCAGGCCTATCTGCCATCTTCTCTTCCTGCTTCTGCGTGTACAGCTTGTAGCATTTCCCGGCTCTCACACGCCCAGCTCGGCCACGTCTTTGCTTGCAGGCTGCTTTTGAAGCCCACTGCTCCATCAGCCGCACCATGTTGTTGGCTGGGTCGAAGCTCGTCTCTTTGACACGTCCTGTATCGATCACTGCGACAATGTCTTCAATCGTGATGGACGTCTCCGCTACATTGGTAGCAGCCACTACTTTCCGCATTCCTCTTGGCGGCCGAGCAAAGACGCGCTTCTGCTCTAAACTCTGAAGACCTGCGTGGAGAGGGAGAGCATGCACATTTGGTATGCTCTGCACAGCCCGCAACGTCCGATCAATCTCCATGGTCCCTGGCAAGAAGACGAGAATCCCGCCCTCGGTGTCCCCAAGTTCACGATCGATATGCCGGACAGTCTGAGCAATGAGGTCGTAGTCGATGAAATGCCCATCATGACCAGTAGACACCGGTAGCTTTCTCGGTCGAAACTGTGGCTTAGGTCTTGATCCTCCACCGACGCTGAAGTCGCCCACCACATCTTCATCCACATCCGACTCACCTCCCTCCTCAAAGCTACCATAACCAGTCATTCTGGTAATCTCGTCCATGTAAACGTCCTGCACAGGGTACGTCCGTCCAGCGATCTCCACCTTACCCACGCTCGACACACCACTGAAGTATCCTTCGAACACTGCAGCATCGAGCGTAGCACTCATAAGAATCAATTTCAGATCTTGCCGTCTCTTCAGGACATCTCTGAGCAAGACGAGTAGAAAATCGGTGTCCAGGCTTCGCTCGTGCACCTCATCGATAACCACATGGCTGACATCCGCCAGACTCTTGACCACATCTTCAGTACTGCCACCGGAAGTTTGCAGACGTCTTAGCAACACACCAGTCGTGACAAATGTAATCCTCGTGACGCCCGCCTTCGCCTTCGACTCCCCACGAATGGTGTATCCGACCTCGTCACCCACTCTGACGCATCGTTCATCCGCAACGCGATCCGCCAGACCCAACGCAGAAATACGTCGGGGTTGCGTACAGATGATATTCGCCTGCTCGCCGTAGCCTTGCTTGATGAGGTCGTCAAGCACGAATTGCACGCTCTGCGTTGACTTTCCTGAACCCGTCTCGCCAGAAATGATTGTAACCTGATTCGCCATGACCGAAGCGACAATGGACACCCGCAGCTGCCAGGCAGGCAGCTTCTGGCGTGCTTCCATCATGCGTTGCTGTCCTGGTGTCGCCTGTCTGGCCTCCCAAGTCGACTTGATGCGCGCACTTGCTGGTGTGTCAGGTATCCACGAAATCGGACCCGGATGCCGTCGCTGCTTCTGCCGCTTCGTGAATGGCTCCGGTGCTGCTCGCAAGTCTGTAGTCGAAGTAGCTCCGGCAAGGTCTCGTAGCTTGTCAGGCTTTTCGATAATCGCAGGTATCTCCTGCTCGAGCCAGTCGAGCATATTGAACAGCATCATCTCGCCAATTAGATTCTCTTTCGCATGCAGCAGGCACTGCCGCAGGATGCTTAGCTTGATGTAGGCTGGCAGATTTGCCTCGATACCAATGGCAGGTAGTGCATTGGGATACGACGGTGCTGGTCTTGCACGTAACGTGATGGATTCCTTTGCAGCAGTACGCAGCTCCAGCCGTATTGAGCAGATTCCATTGCTACTGCTGTACCGCTCCTCGTAGATAGCCTCCAACGTAGCCTGCTCCTCATCCCAGATTTCACTGCTTCCAGCATCCTGTGCGCTGAAGCCTTCGTCACCGATGAGCTTCTTCTGCAACGCGAACGCAGCTTTGCCTTCATCGCCGCCACAGGCATCCAGCAAATCCGAACACAGATCTCGAGAGTAGCCCGTGGATGCCAGTCTGCTGATCTTCCCTTCGCGCTGCAAGTCACTTGCAGCCAACGCCACGCCAGCCAAGTAGTTCTCAGGTAGCGCCCAGGATGGTACATCATCTTCAGGCAGGTGTATGAGCAGGAATTCTAAACATTCTTCTTCGTCTTTGCATATCTCAGCGGCTTCCTCAACGTGACTAGGCCGAAAGCCATAGCTTGACAGTTTGGCCACAATCGCTTGCTTCTCCTTCTCGCCTATGCGCACGTCGTGAGCGTTCCAAACTCCTTCTCTCCTGACCAGAGTCTCAACCTCGCGCCTCGTCTTCACTCCCATCTCAACTTTCGGCGCCTTCTGCCACTGCTTATCAAGTCTCTGCGTCGAGCCGTCCAACGTGACGACCGTCTTCTGCTTCTGATCCTCCTCCCGCTTCTTCGTCTTCTCCACCCGCTCCTTCTCCTTCTTGGCCTTGTCGTCTTCTCTATGTCTCGCCGCCAAGAACGGATCTGCTTCGTACAAATACCCTTGTCCGATCTCAACAGCGTCTTTCTTCAGATCCTGGAAGTCGCCTTTCCACAAGTCTCGGTACTGTGGCGGTAAGGCCATGCTCAGGTTCTTCATGTTACCCACCCTGAACAGCGCATATGCTGCCGCGAAATGCCGCGCCTCCACTGCACTCGCCTGTATACCTTTGCCGCTGTCGAAGTAGCTTTTGGGAGGCAGAATGGGCGGAAGACTCGTGATCTCTCCCGTCTTGGGGTTCTTCTGCTTGATGATGACCGCACCAGTCCAGCCGCCGTCCCTCCGATGCGTCGTATACTCGCACTTCTCCCACTTCTGCTTCTGGCAGTGCTCATTGAAGAGAGTCATGGGCAGCTTGCCGGTCCATGACGAGCCCGCGATTAGTGTCCTGGTATCCGGCTTCTTCTCGCCTTCTGCCTGCGCCGGCTGTCCATTCGTTGGCGCATTCTTGCTCTTGCTGCCTGATGCTACTGTCGGCGGATCCTGCTGTGGCTGCTTGCCCTTCTTACCCGGCTTGTCGTCCCCAAACACGATCCAGGAAGTATCTTCACCATTGGCGGTAGCAGCAGTGCCCTGCTTCTTCTTGTTGCCTTGCCTGGGCGCGTGCGGTTTGTTGACCATGCTCGTCGCGCTCAACCGGCGATCCCAACACCTTATCTGCGTCCTGCGCGGAGTGGTTGGATTGTCCTCGCGATGGGAGAGAGTCGAGCAGAAATTTGTGCATGTGAAAGTGTGGGATATGTGGGGTGTCCTGCTATGCAAACCACCTACCTGAACAGGCTATGCAGTATACATATAGGCCACTGCGAGGCAAGCGTGTCCAAGGTCGTGAACGGAGTCACGAGACGTTGGCATTAATGCGAAATGGCAAGGAGCGGACGGGAGGTACATGTATCATCACTCATCACCAAAGTCGAAAGTCTGGGGAGGCCGTGGGGCACAGAGAGACGCATGACTGTTTCGGATAGGTACAGGTACCTTGAGATATATATGCTCTCTAGATCACCGCGTCTATTCCCACGTGGTACATCAGAGACAAGACGCCAGCCGAACGAGGCCTTCATCAATAAATTCTATGCCGGAGGAGCAGCGAACATGCCATTCCCTCTCCGCCACTCCTCCAGCATCACCGTTGTCTCCACCCTCAAATCCTCCACAATAGCGTCGACCTTGATATCATTCCGATCATACCCAAATGGATCCTCCAGCTGCGCCCCAATAGCCTCTATCCCGTATAGCGTGAACATGATAAACGCCGTCAAGACCACCGTCCACCAACCCATCTCCGCCACCCACGCGAACGGAATCACGATCCCAAAGAACGCTAGCACCTGCCTCATGTGGATGAGGTAAGCCACAGGCAGCGGCGTGAGATGAATCGTCTCCATGCTGCCGTAAGACGAGACGAGCGTGTTGAGCTGGACGGTCAGTTGGCTGGCTTGTGGGGCGTGGAACCAGCCTCGGTCGTGACTGCGTTTGATGTACGCTTCGACCTGGATACTGAGCTGCAGCAGTAGTCCCAGGCCTTGGTCCTCATGCCCTCGAGTGCCACTGGGCAGCAGCTCGCCGTACTCGGGCTTTGCCATAGAGTGGCTCTCCCGTCTGCGGCGGTCCACTTCAGCTTGCGGTATGAGGAGTGGGATGGTCGTCTGAGACCACTCGGCGCGGAGGTGATGCTTCGCCGCGTAGATCAACGCCAGTAGTATTCGAATAGTCCGCTCAGTATCTGCTCTCTCGGCCTCGGTTGGAGGTCCGCTCTTCGCGTTGTACGAGCACGTCAGGAAAGTCCTTGTGAGATTCCGAATGCAAGTCTCAATACTGGTGAGGTGCAGATTTCCCTGCCAGAACCTGTCGTAACTCGTCGAGTTGCGAAAGACCAGCATTAAACCCACGACGATGGACATGCTGGGGATGACACTACTCGGGATTCCCAAATGACTTTCCATGCGTAGGTCCAGGTAACAGACGAGAGCCGCGAAAGCCGCATGCAATATCACTGGCAGTGCGACATCGACGTGGATTGCACCTTTGATCACTCGTAGAACTAAGGGCCAGCGTCGAGGCTTCTTGCGAGCAGTGTGGTACGAGGGAAAGGTCGGACTCCGCGAAGAAGGCCGTTCGCCCTGGATTGCCTCCTCATCGTCGAGGAAGGCGTCATTGCCATAACTCTGGTTCCTGTTCATGTTGGAATGCTGTCGAGACAGAGGTCGAATTCGCGGGCATGTATCTTTGGCTGCAAGGTTCGATATTTACAATAAACATCAGCCTACCAATGCGGAAGGCGTAGTAGAAGAGCTTTCGCGGACAAGCCCAAAGACGCTGGCTTGAAGCTCCTATACCCGGTTCCAAGGTAGGTGCTCCAGGTTACGGTGTGATAGTGCTATGGCATTGACCCTGCACACCGCCCCGAGCAGCTCCAATGTTACCAATAGCCGTCGTAAAGACCAGGATCGAGTCACCAGAACCAGCAAGATTTATCCTGGAGACCTGCAGCTACAACAATTGCAGAAACAATTGTCAGCTTGCAGGCAGTAGCAATCGCATCCGACGCGTTCTCGCAAGGTTGACCGCCAAGGTTGATGGCCAAGATAAAATGCGTTCCAGACGCTCCCTTGGTTTCAGATCCCCGGTGCAGCATCGGGCTTAAGCTCATCGGCGTTCGCCGGCTACTGTATCCGTGATCCAATCAGCGAGGGCACGTGATAACAACACGCTTGGCACAGATATTCTGCCAGCATATTGGGCTCTCACAGAGGCGTCTCGAAGCTCCCTAACACATCCTCAATAGCATCATCCACGGTCACGCCCTCCAACAAGTCCCTTACAGCCTCCGGATCACCTCCCCATTGTAAGCTCTTCTCGGTCTCTGCGGTCGCCAGAACCAAACGGTGAGGATAGACCTTTCGAGCTCCTAGCGCGACCAGCGAAGGCGTCACGAAATCCAGTCCATGTAACGGTGCGAGCGCCATTGCCAGAGCACGAAGGTGTCTTGACGAAGCTGCCGTTACGCCGCCTTTCACATATCGGCTCATTCGCATGAACACTACAACATTGTGTAGATACTGTCGCACTTCTCCCGACAGCTTGACTTTGTCGACCAGATTGCGCAGATTTTTGATCTCGTCTGGTGAGAACATGGGCATGGCCGGTTTCTCGATCGTGCCCTCTTCTAAATGTGGTAGACCATCCTCATCTGCGTGGTAGTGTGACATGGCGAACATGTCGTTGAGATGATGGCTCAGTCTCGCTACCGGCTTGGAGAGAATGACGACCAACAGAAAGTCTTTGGGTGCTACGTGCATCGAAGTCCGGGTGAAGATGCGCCTGGTCCGCAGAAGCTCCAGAGCCTGAACTTGCACGTTTGCATCCGCGAGGTCCAAGTGCGATGCGATCACGACATCTGCAATCCTTCTCTCGTCGAGTCCGTTGCCGATGCTTCCTAGCCGGCCGTAGCTGTTGTGTCGTAATGGTGAGAAGTCCACGTGAAGGCCGGGCTGTGGCGACTGGCGGCAGTCTTCAGGCGCATCGTCGAATTCGTCGACTACATCGACAAGAAGAGCCTCGTTAAAGTCATCGGCGGTAGTGCCTTTTGCACAATCCACGACGGCTGTCTGGAGGCCGAAGGTCTCGTTGCAAGTCAGTCGTAGCTCGTCCCTCAAGTCGGAGGTCGCTGAGCGTTCGGTGGAGACGATGCAATGTTGCGAGGAGATCAACGAGACCAAGATAGCCAGGTCTAGATCACTCAGACTCTGGATCTTCTCTTGAGTGAGGCCGTCCATTGGAGCTGCCGGCGTTGGAAGCTGGTGAGGAGTGGTGATGAGCCGCAGAAAGACCTGTGGTCACCCCATCCATCCTCTGCCCGTCAATCGTGCTATCAACCAGCAAGATGTGAGGAACAGAAGTGGAAGTGATGATTGAAGAAATGATCCAAATTAGGTATGTACTTGTATTGACTCGCATCATCCATGGGCATGTCATTCCCAGCCTCGGAGGGGAGTTTCTCCGGTCCTGCGAGCTCACACATGCAGTGTGCATCTAACATTGAAGATGGAAGCGACATGATCGCAAACATCGTGGTAATAGATGGATTACATGACGACGGACGCTCTACAATGATCACCCAGACATGTCCAAGCCAACCGCTGACTGGGAGCGCGTGGGCGACAAGTTCTATCGCAAGACGCAGCTGTACACGTCCGTCTTCGACGCCGACCTGGAACTCGAGAACTACGTCGTCAGTGGAGCTCCGTATAGCGGCGCTGTAGGTACGCACTGCGGACGTCGGGATCCTTCACTATGAGCTGACTGGACATCTAGCTCTCGTCCGCGATGAATCCAAAATCTACGCCTACCGCGGTGCTCAGGCCGCCAAGTCGACGGTCGACATCTACAGTTGCGCCGGGAAGCTGATCAGGCAGATCACGTGGGACCGGGACACGATCGCGGCTATCGGCTGGTCCGATGAGGAGCGCCTGTTGATCGTGACGGACGACGGGACGGTCAGGAGCTATGCAGACCTGCAGGGTGACTTCAGCCCGTTCAGTCTTGGACACGGCGCAGAGGAACATGGGGTCGTGTCGTGCAAGTTCTGGTCCGGTGGATTCGTCGCCTTGCTAGGGAACAACAACCTCGTGGCTGTCACGAGGTACGACGAGCCCAGGCCGCAGCTATTGGCAGCGCCTCCTGCAGGCGATGTGATATCGTGGGCCGTCATTCCTCCGGAGTACACGTCCTCGCGGGCAGTGGAAGTGTTACTCGCGATCGAAAAGACGGTCCATGTGGTGGATGCGGCAGAGTGCGAGGACCGTGGCCTGGAAGCTGGGCCGTTCAGGCATATCGCAGTCTCACCTAATGGTAGATTCATCGCCCTGTACACCGACGACGGCAAGGTCTGGGTCATCAGCTCTGACTTCCAATCCCGACTCAGCGAGTACGACTCGAAAGTCAAGACACCACCCAAGGACTTGCAGTGGTGTGGCAACAATGCTGTGCTGCTGGCCTGGGAAGACGAGATTCACCTGGTTGGTCCGAACGGCTCAGCTGCCAAGTTCTTCTATGACTCCTTCGTGCATTTGCTACCAGACGTTGACGGCATCAGACTGTTAACGAGCGATGTGTGCGAATTCCTGCAAAAGGTACCTGAACCATCAGAAGAGGTTTTTCGCCTGGGATCGACTTCGCCCGCGTCAGTGCTGCTTGATGCGATTCATCAGCTCGACAACAAGTCGCCAAAAGCAGATGACAACATTCAGCTCATCAAGTCGAGTCTGGATGATGCCGTGGACACCTGTGTCAGAGCGGCTGGCCACGAGTACAGCATCCACTGGCAGAAACAACTACTCAGAGCAGCATCATTCGGCAAATCAGTACTCGACCTGTACAACAGTGATGACTTTGTGGACATGACCGAGGTTCTGAGAGTGTTGAATGCCGTGAGGTTCTTCGAAGTGGGTCTACCAATGTCATACGAGCAGTACATTCGCTTGACGCCAGAGCGACTCGTGCAGCGCTTGATCAACAGACAGGAGTATCTCTTGGCCCTCAAGATATCTGAATACCTGCATCTCGCAGTGGACAAAGTCTACGTCCACTGGGCTCGTCAAAAAGTCCGCTCTGCCCGGACAGACGAAGACAGCATCTGCGACGAGATTGTCCGCAAACTGAATGGTAAGCGTGGCATCTCATTCGAAGAAGTCGCGCGCGCAGCCTACGACGAAGGCCGCGGCAAGCTCGCCACCGAACTCCTCGAACACGAGCCACGGGCCGGCAAGCAAGTTCCTCTCCTCCTCGACGTCGGCGAAGAATCCATCGCCCTCGACAAAGCCATCTCCAGCGGCGACACCGACCTCGTCTTCCACGTCCTCCTCAACCTGAAAAAGAAACTCCCTCTCTCCAGCTTCTTCCGCACCCTCAACAACCGACCCACCGCCACCGCCATCGTCGAAGCCTCCGCCATAGACCAAGACCAAGATCTCCTTAAAGACCTCTACTACCAAGACGACCGACGCCTCGACGGCTCCAACCTCCTCCTCTCCGAAGCCCTAGCCGCACCTTCCCTCGGCCCCGCAACCGACAAGCTGAAAATGGCCGCGAAGCTCTTACGCGATAGTAAAGAGTACACGCACCAAGTTGCGGCGCTGGAGGACGCGCAGAAACTGTTGAGATTCCAGGAGGTCTTCGAGCGGGATCTGCAAGGAGAGAGGTTTGTGGGGCTGAGCGTCAATGAGACGGTGAGTAAATTGATCCGGATGGGGCACATGAAGCGGGCGCAAAAGGTGCAGGTGGAGTTCAAAATGAGCGACAAGACATTTGCGTGGCTCAGACTGAGGGCATTGGTAAGCCGGCGGGATTGGAGGGAATTGGAGGAGTTGAGTAAAGGCAGAAAGAGCCCGATCGGGTGGGAGGTAAGAGTCTTCTCATCACATTGCACAGCTGTATGCAGGGCGAGGAGAGCTAATCGGAACGCAGTCCTTCTTCAACGAGATCCTCGGCGCCGGCAACCCGAAAATCGCGGCGTTGTACAT
The DNA here is from genome assembly GCA_010367425.1 of Teratosphaeria destructans. Lineage (NCBI taxonomy): Eukaryota > Fungi > Ascomycota > Dothideomycetes > Mycosphaerellales > Teratosphaeriaceae > Teratosphaeria > Teratosphaeria destructans. The sequence continues at coordinate 121,907 of WBMN01000004.1, read as the reverse complement.
CCCGAAATGCACGTCGTTGATGGTCGCCGAGAGGGCGGAAATGTGGGTCAAGGTCGGGATGCCGCAGCGGGCGGCGGAGGAGGCGCTCAAGATTAAGGATCGGAGGTTGTTGGAAGAACTGCGGGCGCAGGCGAATGGGCAGCAGGTGTTGGAGATTGATCGGATGATTGGGTTGCTTAATAAGGGGAGGTGAAGGAGAGAGGGAGAGAGAGAGTGAGAGTGAGAGAGCTGTAACGTATCTACCTACCGTGCTCAAGTGAGTGAAAGTCGTTCTATACTCATTATACCGTCTGTACGCTGCGTCGTAATCTTCATAGCCCATAGTCATGCAGTCTCCAACCCCTCGATCAAGAGAGAAACGCCCAGTACTGCCCCCCGCTAAGCCGCACATACACAAACAAATAACACCACCACCACCACCACCGCCTACTCTCGATCCTCCCCCACCACCTCCCCACCCAAAAATCTCCCCCGATCATCCTCTACCTTGCGCCGAAACAGCCCCAGATCCGCCAACAAACTCTGCACATCCGCCTGCCACACCTCGTGCTCAAACCCCTCGACATCCTCGACCCCGGAATCACTCCCCGCTCCGTCATCGACCGCCAACTCCCTCGGGATCAGAATCGGATCCCGCAACTCGCCGACGACGAGCCGCAGATGCCTCCGCAGCGCCTCGATCTCGTCCTCGAGCGCCACGCACCGCGGGCGCAGGTCCTCGAGCTCCGTGGTCAGGGCGCGGATCTTGACGGCCGAGACCTCCTTGGACTCCTCCATGGCGCGCTGCATCTTGGTCACCTGGCGCTGGTAGTCCTCGAGCTCGTCGCGGGCGCGGTCGGCCTCGTCGCGCTTGCGCGTCGCGGCCGTGTTGACGGACAGCTGGAGCTGCTTGATGGTCTCCTGCATCTCGAGGATCTTGGCGTCGCGCTCGGCGGCCGAGACGGCGTCCTGGTTGATGTGGGCCTTGGTGCGGATGCGCTTGGCCTGGTCGGCGTAGCGGAGGGTGGAGAGCGTCTCGTCGTAGTCGGTGGGCGAGATGCAGGCGACCATGGCCGTCTTGCTGTTGCCGCCCAGCGAGTCTTTGAGCAGCCAGGTCAGGACGGAGTCGCGGTAGGGGACGATTTCGGCGCGGCGTTTGGCCGTGTTGCCGGGGGTCGTCGTCGAGGGGCGGGTGCGCGGGTGGCGTTTGGGGTCGGCGAGGGCGGCGATGACGCGGCCGAGGGTCGTGAGCGACTGGTTGATGTTGCCGCCCTCGCGGAGGCGCTGGCCCGTGGCCTCGGTGCGGCCGGCGCGCTCGGAGCCGGCGAGGTCGACGAGGCGCATGCGGGCGAGGCGCTCGATGGTGGAGTCGGTGGCGAGGTCGTGCTGGATCTGCTTGAGGGTGAGGGTGAAGACGGCGTGGGAGCGCGACGAGGTGTCGTTCATCTTGGTGGAGGCGGTGGTGCGGTTCATGTCGCCGGTCTTCATGAGGCGCTCGATGTCCTCGTAGCTGCGGACCTGCTCGTCGGTGAGGTTCTGCACGTAGACGCCGTCCTGCTTGCTCTCGCGGATCTTGAGGTAGGCGGGCTCGCCGCGGGCGCGGGGGGCGAGGAGGTCCTTGACGTGCTCGTTGTAGATCTCGAAGTAGGAGACGTGGACGTTGTAGGTGATGCTGCTGTTCTGCTCGGCCTCGATGCGCTCGAAGAGGCCGCGGCAGGTGCGGGGGATGAGGCCGGGCTGGTCGAGGGTGCCCATCATGGTGTAGGACTTGCCGGAGCCGGTCTGGCCGTAGGCGAAGATGCAGGTGTGGTAGCCATCGAAGTTGTGGTCGAGAAACTCCTCGCCGAACGAGGCGTAGATGTCATGTTGGTGGGCGTAGTGGGCGTCGGCGTCGTTGTGGGACCAGAAGGACTTGTCGAAGGTGAAGGACTTCTCCTCGTGCTGTCGCCTGCTCGACTTGGCCTCGTCGGCGGTGAGGACGGGGGGGGACAGCTTGGTCTCGTTGGTGCGGGGGTTCATGGAGATGAGACACGGCGACTGCTTGTCCAGTTCTACGATACATGATCATCAGCGTCGACGGGTCAACATTTGATCAATCTCTCTCCCCAAGAACCAAACCCACCTCTCTTGACAAACTTGCGGACTCTTACGACGACCTTGACGTTCCCGCCGTCACCGTCCGGCGTGAAGGGTCTCGACATGGCGCTGGCATCGACGGGCGTCCGACTCCTCAGACTCGGGGCGCTGGCGGAGCTGACATAGTGGCCCAAGTCGGGGGTGGTCAGGGCCCGTGGGTGGTGGTGTTGTGCCATCATGACACTGACGGTACTGCTGTCTTGGTGAGTGTCTCGTTTGACACGGTAAACAACGATTAGGTCCTCGAATGCGTAACACAAATGGACAAGTTCAGCACGCGAGCGGAGACGTAAGTTGGTGTACATCGACTAGTCCTTGTCCATAGAGCATGTTTGCTTGATTAGTCCTGTTTAGTGCGCGGGTGCGGTGCCTGTCGCTGGCCTTTGCGTTGGATGTCCCAGTTCCACCCCCGTTTGCGGATTTACCTCCGTAAACTTGGTTGCTCGGGGAACGGAGCTAGTCTCCACACACATCGAGTCGGCGCATTTGATGGTCGCTAATCGAATCAGTCAATCAATCATCCCCCTATTGATTGGCAGCTCCGTCAATTGGGAAGTGTCTCAATCAAATCTCCATCAACACCTGACTCGTAAAGGATCTGTAGCGCGTCCACGACATTCTGACACTGCCATGCGCGTCATCACCGCGGTGCTGAGAGATGCACCATCACGAGTAGGACAAGAGTAAGTGGAATCTCTCGCCTGTCTCCTACATTACACCCCACATAACACAAGCCATCATGGCCCCGACCCGCACACCACCCGACGCCTCCCCCGAACGCCAACCCCTCCTCCTCCACCACCAACCCACCGACTCCGGCGAAGGCGCCGACAGCCGGGACCTCCTCACCCTCTCCGCCACCGACGCCGCCCACCCGCGCGCCTGGCCGCTCAAGCGGAAGATGACCAACGTCGCCGTCATCGCCCTCATGTCCGTCCTCTCGCCCCTCGCCTCCTCCATGTTCACCCCAGGCATCGACCAGATCGCCACCGGCCTGGACACCACCCCGGAGACCGTCATCGGCTGCACCACCGGCTTCGTCGTCATGCTCGGCGTCGGGCCCCTGTTCCTCGCGCCGCTGAGCGAGACCTTTGGCCGGAGGAAGCTGTATTTGCTGGCGTTCACGGCCTTCACCCTGTTGCAGATCCCGTCGGCGTTGAGCCCCAATGTCGAGACGTTGATCGCCATGCGCACGATTGCCGGGTTCTTTGGCAGCGTCGGGATTGCGAATGGCGGTGGGACCATCTCGGACATGTTTGTGCCTTCGGAGCGCGCCGGCGTCTTCGGGTGGTATCTGCTCGGACCGCTTTTGGGACCGACGCTCGGCCCTCTCTTCGGAGGCATCATCGTGCAGAGGGCCGGCTGGCGCTGGATCTTCTGGGTGTTGACCATCGTCTGCGGCATCAACACGCTCGCGGGCTTCATCTTCCTGAGGGAAAGCTACGCCCCGGTCCTTCTGGCCTGGCGGAAACAGAAGCTCGAGCGCGATGAGGGGAGTCCGGACAAGTACCGGTTCGAAGGCGAGGACAGGAGACCGCTGAGCAAGAAACTCGCGCATAGCCTGACCAGACCCTTTCGTATCCTCTCCCAGCCCATCGTGCTCACCATGTCAACCTACCAGGCCCTGCTATTCGGCACGACCTACAGCATCTACACCAACATGCAGCCCATCTACCAAGGCGAATACGGCTTCAACACGGAACAAGTCGGCCTCCTCTACCTCGGCCCGGGGCTCGGGTTCCTCTTCGCCGTCTGGTTCCTCGTCCCCCGCATCGACACCGTCTACAACACCCTCGCCGCCCGCCACGACGGCAAACCCCGCCCGGAATTCCGCCTGCCGCTCGCCAACATCGGCGCCCTCTTCGTCCCCGTCAGCTTGTTCTGGTTCGCCTGGACGGTCGCCGCGCACGCGCACTGGACGGCCTCGATCGCCGCGACCTTCTTCTACGGCATCGGGCAGGTGATGATCCTGAACACGACGCAGAATTACTACATCGATTCGTTTGAGAAGTATGCGGCGTCGGCCATCGCGGCGGGCGCCGTGTTCCGGAGCGTGATTGGCGGCGTGGTGCCGCTGTTTGCGCCCGCGCTGTTTGATCGCTTGGGGTATGGCTGGTGAGTTTTCTGCGTCTTTGTAAAAAATGTCTGTGGTGCTGACGTGGTGTTGCGGTAGGGGTATTTCGCTGTTTGGGTTCTTGGCTGTGGCGATTAGTCCCGCGCCGTTGGTGTTTTATTATTTCGGGCAGAGGGTGAGGGAGAGGTTTCATGTGGATCTTTGAGTGAGGAGATGATGGAAACGCATGGCAAGGCGGGCTGCATAGCGCTGTTTGGACCTCTTCGATGCGCTCGGTGTGATGTCTTGAAGGATCGAGATATCGCCGGCGGATAGGTGTTACGAAGCTGAGGCTGACTACATCGTTCGATTGCACGGACGCTCTTCATGCGTCTTGAACGCGTGTTAACACCCCGAAGCAGCATTTCTGCTACCGGCTTTTAGTTCTCGACCAGGTCGACGATCATAGCGCCTAGGAAGAGCGGATACCAAGGGCAGCAGATCTGACGACGCGAGATCTAGTTACAGAGCTCCTCTCCGGGCCTCGACCACAACCGAGCATAGACACCTCGTGAGGGCGAAGGAGGAGGACGGAGGGCAAGACCTTGTCAGTAGAGATGGCGGTAGGGTGAAGGCGCTTCTGGATGGGATGAATCACAGATTCGGCGGTGCCGGTTCGTGACATGATGGCTGGCGCAGTAGAGACAAGCGGGCGTGCTGTGGCCGCGCACTCGGTCCTTGGGGAGGAATCCGATCCGGATGGGGAGTGTCTGACGCAAGAGTTGAGGTCGAGAGGAGGGTGTAGGTTTGGGTGAGGATTCCGCTATGGTGGGAAAATATAGATGGTTCCAGTGCCGGGACCTGGATATTGGTGTCGATGAGATTGTTGTTGCTTGGAAGTGGTGTCGGAGTTGAGTGTGTTCCGAGGGCAGTCCCCTTATATGCCAAGCTGCTTGAAACTAGAACACTCGACCAGAGATCATTCAGCATCCGGTTCGCAAGATTGCTTATATCATGTCCATGTTGGAGACTGTAAGAGACAGCTGCTCCACGACAGTCGAGCAACACCGTCTTCTCGGATTGAGGTACTATTTATGAAACCTTCATTATCATCAATCATCGAGTCAAACCCTCATCATGATCATGTCTCATAGCTATAGCCCATCCACCAGCGCCATCGCTCTCCTCACCCCACCCGCCCCCCCTCAACTCCAGAAACCGCACGGCCCAACCCCAAAACCCCTCACCTCGAATACACCGGCTTCGAAGTCATGCTCCGCCTCTGCCGCTCCGTCATCTCCGGCGACCTGGTCCGCGCCCTCGACCTCGACCTCGACCTCGACCTCGATCTCGACCTCGACTCCGTGAACTCCGTCCGACTCCCGTAGCTCGACCGGCCCGCCCCACCCCGCCCGACATAACTCACACTCCGCCCCACACTCCCGACGCTGCGGCTCCTGGCCCGCTCCCGCGACACCGCTCGCTTGGTCGCCCGCTCGCGCGACAGCGCCCGCCGCGTCGCCCGCCGGATGCGGTGCCGCTGCCGCAGGGACGGTTTGTCGATGATGACGAACCAGGCGAAGAGGATGGCGGGGATCCAGCCGAGGAAGAGCAGGATGATGGAGAGGAGGAAGTAGGTGCCGCAGCCGGCGCGGATCAGGACGGGGAGCGGCGGGAGGAAGATGGCGACGAAGGCGAGTGTGAGGCCGCCCTGGGTGCGATGGAGGATGGATCAGCGGCGGTGATGCTAGGGACGTTGCGGGGAGGGGGTGTTTTACGAGTGTCATGGTCGCTGGTTAGATGTGTGTCTTATGATTATTAGGTGGGTGTCGTGTCGGTTGTGATGGGGCAGGAAGGCAGTGGTGGGCGAGTCATCTGCCGGTGTCCTGCCTACATGGTGTTTGATGATGTGGGAGGAGAGAGAAGCGCAGCTGCACTTTTTATACCTTTGCCATGTGACTTCACTTCGGCAACGAGTTCCATCGTCCGCGCCGGTCAGGCTCGTGAGAGCAGGGCCGCCCGCTTACATGTATGTATCACCGTACTTGTTGCCTCACCTCACCGGCACAACCACGCCAAGCCACGATGCAACGAGGATATCCCTGCCGATGGCGATTAATATTACACGAATTATACCCGAGCACGTCCTCGGCGCTTGACGAGTTGTACAATAAAACGATGCTCTCGATGGAACGACCACGATCCGACCCACGGAATGAGTCAGCAGTCATAATGCCGCCCGACGACGAAACTTGTGCTGCTGCGCCCCGGTGTTTCACATGCTACCCCGGACGGCGCTCGTGACAAGGGTCTGGCTGCTGTAGGAAGGCAGAGGCGTGGGAGGACACTTCAGGTGTCTATGGGCTGGCGATCCTGCTCAGACATCCCCAAAGCTGACAACTCAGTATACAGTATGCCGTACAGCTCTGCGAGACTTGAGTGGCCGATTCCCGCGATCTAGTCGTGTTCACACATGCTGCACTGCTCTCAAGCAGCCTGATCATGATCAACGCCATGTGTATTTGCCTCGGGCGCGTCCTCGTGCGCTTGCATTCCATCGCGGCCTTTCTTCACCCCTCGCTTCTCTTTCCCGACCAAAGACCTCGCCGTCGGACACAGCCACAGGTTCGGCCACACGTCATCTTCCAGATCCTCGAATTGCTCGAGATGAGCGTGCAGCTGTGTGACTGCCGACCGATTGCTGGTGATAGTCGTGCATCCAGAGGCCCAGCCGTACAAGAAGACGGAATTGTTGATTGGAGAGAACCCTGTGATGCCCTTGTTCGCATTGACGACTTGGGAAGGTAGCCTGGATAGACAATCATTTTCATTTTGGTCTATTACCTTGATAGGCAGCTGGAGATCTGATGGGACGTCGTATGCCGACCAGCCTTGCATTTCCTGCACAAGTTCCGGTGGCGACTTTGAGGTGCTGTCGCCAAACAATACGGCAGTGCGAGCCTTCTCTGATGCTGTCCCAATGGTCTCAACGATCTCGCGCATTCGCTTCGCTGCCTCTTTGGTGCATACAAGCGGGTGTCCGGTCAAGACTGGATACAACAGCGACGGAAGCAAGTTCTCCTTGTCTTCTAGCTCGACTTGCAGGCGTAGTCCAGAATGAAACCATGGCTGCTCGGTGACTTTGCCGTGGGAAAAGTCCGACACGATTGCAAGCAGGACGGTGCAGTCAATGTTCAACACGTGCGAAAGCGAGTCCAAAGGACTCGGGGCTATGGAAGGGAGCGCTTCCTCGATCGTGGGCGCTTTCTCACCATCATCGCCACACATCAGGGTGGTGCCGAACGCTCGACATGTCTGCAGCATACTGTCAATCTCAGCCGTCTCGCCCTCTCTGACTCTCGGCAGGATCAAGACTGCTTGCGGTATTCTTGTTCGCACGCGGAAACATTTTGCGGCACGAGCCAAGGCTCTCGCCGTCCTGACGAGCGGCACGTCGTGAGACGAATCAGGATCAGGGTCAGATTGGCCATCATCACCATCTCCATCGAAATCGGAGTCTGACCCATCGGATACCCATCCCTGCTTTGCTAGGTCGAACAGCAACCTTTGATTTGTTATGAGCGAGACCTTCACCCACGTCTTGCCTTCGTCAAGAACGGCATCGACAATGATGCCTTTCTTCAGCCCGGCAGTGTTGTGATCTGTCCGTGCTATGTTGATCCGACGCATATTCTGAGACAGTGACTTGACTTCGGAGTCGGGATAGATTCGCTTCCCAATGGAAACGACGCCTTTGGACTTCTTGACGGTGATCCATATGCGTTCCAGAAACGGCAGATTCGACGATCTCGCAACATGCGATCTGGACTCGCCTCCGGGTCGACTTTGAAGTCGCGTCAACATGTTGAGCTCCGACTTGACATTGCTTCGAAAAGATGCAATGTCGACTTTGCCATCTTGACGTAGGCGCTGCAGATGTGCGCACAAAGCGTCGATCTCGCGGAGAATGATGTTGGCTCGAGCGATCAGGTCTTCCAGGACCGTAGAAAGATATTCCTGATCCTCACTGTCCGTCTGGCCTGTGCTGGTCCATTCGTCCTGTGCCATGTTGAGCGTATACAATGAGGTCGCCGCCCAGTCCAGCGACCATTCTGTCGGACGCGAGGATGTTCTCTTATGTCTCTTAACTAATAGTAACAAGATGAGTGGTGGGTCAACACTCGAATGTTTCTGGACTCTTTCCGAAATTCATCGTGACTCCCAAATGGAATTCATTGTCGCCCGTTGAACGGTTCCCGACGCCTTTTGAGTGCTCGGAAAAACCACGGAGCCGACTGGCCAGTTGATTCTCGACCGGAGCACACGAGCAATGACAGAAACGCACCATTCCGCATCGACATCATGGTGTATCTGAGCACGAGTGAGGAGTGGCAGAGGCAGTCTGCTCTCCTATTGCGGGCGCGGCCTACGACGGTGAGTCCCCAAGAAAGCCCTCCGCCGTATCATCCACTGACAATTCTGCAAGACTCGCATCACGACGAAATACAAACTTCCCAACCTCAACGCGCCCAAGTACCGACGAGCTGCCAAGCGGAAGAGAGGCGGAGATGTCGCTGAGGAACAGCAGGACGACTCTTCGGCGCCAAAGGTACCGAGGGCCACGCTCGTCCTCAAGACGTACGACCATGAGTCTGGCGTAGTCTTGAAATTCAAGACGGATCGGGCAGCAGATGTTGGCAGACTCGTCGCGGGACTTGGAAGACTGGGTAGACATATGGCAGCTTTACCAGAGAAAACAGATGGTGCGGAAACTTGCTCGCCATTTCCGCTGCAAGTGCTGACATTCGACCAGCGATCGAGACAGCCGCAGAAAATCAGTCGACACTCGAGCAAACTACGGCTGGTGCGGCGGCCGCCTTGGCAAAGGACGCAGGAACAGTCATATCGGAATCGAAACCGCAGCAGACCGCCGGGAATAAGAAAAAGAAGAAGGGCAAAAAATGAACGGTCAGCGAGTGCTTCGCTGGATCCTACCGCGGCTTCTCTGCGGCAACGACTGCGCAAGCGAGATATGACGAATGTGCCCAGGTGGTTGTCGGAAGGCAAGTGGAATTCTGGCAACTCGACATGGTTCACCCAAGCCGACGCAGCGAGCCGTAAGCTGACGTGCTGTGCTCATATCGTTGGTTGTCAAATTGCGGCATCGGTTCGTCAGAGGAGACCTCGACACATGACCCATCGCAAATGGTCGTGTGCTCCACCAGCAATTGCTGGACCAGTCCTGTCATGGGAGGAGGAGCAAGTCCTCCCGCCCCCAGTTGCTAGAGGCTCGTTTAATAAGGGGGCCGTAGAAGCCGAGGGCTTGCCCGAGCGCCTGGCCGATGACAGACTGTGTGTCTGGACGTCTGACAGGCCTTCATCCGCCGTTATGACGCGCCTAGACAGAAACGAAGGACGCCTTTCGAATGCAAGCGAAGTTGCGTAGCACACTGCTACTGTGGGGCTGACGTGGTTGGCCTCCTAGTGACTGCTCTGCTACAGTATGCAGGGCGTGTGTGGGTTATTAGGACGATGGCATTTGTTGCCCTTTTTGTAAAACTCCGAAATCCTACGGTGGGGCACATACATGTAGGTTCGGATGAGGCAGGTGGGGTCGCTCCTGCCGCATCGAGTATCCATGAAGCTATAAGCCAAGATCTACTACTGCGAGTGTGATGCTCCACAGCCCTGAGTGCCTGAGTCCTGACTTGGACCATTTTCCTTTCGTAGTAAGCGTCCCACAGTATGGCAGGGTGCGTAGTACTAGTAGATCAACAGAGAACCATGCTCGCCGCCATTCCGCTCGTCTCATACCTGGTAGTGCATGGGAGCACAGTATCAAGACTATCAGGCCTCGATTTCTCTCATTGCACCTACTTGGTAATCTTGTTAATAATGTATGGATCCAAGAAAGGATCCTATATTGCTGTGATTGGCAATGGCAATACGTATGCTGGCGCGATGCGAGTCCAATAGCGCACGTGGCTCGGTCGGAAAAAGTCGCCCAGCTCACGGACCCACGGTCATTATATTATTATCCTCGGCGTCGGCTCTGGCACGGCTCAAGGATAGACCTGCAGCGAGCATTTCATTATACGCTGGTCGGATGAGCTTCAGGCGAAGATCATTCCCCGTTCTGCGACCGTAATTGCCCTGCTTGCTGAGAGGCGTTAGTGGATCTTGGTCTCGCCTTGAGACTGCGGCAGTCACTTCGGCATCAGCGAGGCTGGAATGATGATCATGAGGGTGGTTGGTCGAGGCTGGTTGAGTGGATACGGAACCTTCGGGTTGATGATTATTCGAGTCCCCATCACGCCCCGAATGCTCGAGCTGCGTGCCAACCTGGTTGTGGCGTTTATTACGATTGTACTCCACAGCATTTCCGGCGGCGGCGGCGGCGGCGGCGAATAGCAAATAGGAGGTATTCCGTACGCGTTTACCGGCCAAGTGGTTTGTTTGACTTTGTCGCCGTTGCTCGATATAGTCTCAGGCCATCAGACGGATCGACCAGGGGGAGTCCTCAGAATAGTCAACTAATGCCTCCTGCTCGTTCTGATCTGGCGCCTCATGAAATCACGGGTTGCCCGGCACACAACTGGTGGTCGGAACATCGCGCCGGGAACAGATTGATTGACGGTCGGTATGCTTGGTCCACTATCATCCGATCCCGTGTGTGCATGTGTGGCACGGACACGATCTCGACGTGATTCGCTTGAGCAGAACCATGCTCGCCATGTATGTACGTACAATAATGCTGGGATGCAGCGGCAACGCAGCCTGCGCACGCGACGCCCATTCAGATCGAGACTTCTTACCGAGAGGAGACTAGCGACCACGGAGAACCCCAGATCTGCGGAAAACGCTGCTGCGCTACCGCTGTCTCAGAGGCACAGCTTTCCGTAGGTAGGAAGTAGCTTCTGGCTTGGAGAGTCTGATGAGAGTACTAGAGCCCGAGCCCGAGCCAGAGCGGCCTTCCAGATGGGAGTTGCGGATCTGCCTATAATAGACGGCGCCACGGCCCACCAGCCTTTCTCTCCCCCAACAACATGAAGTACTACTAGTAGTCGCGGACACCGTACGCATCGCTGGCATTATTAATGATATTATGATGATTGGCGAAGCAGCACCTGACCGTGTCGGGGGTAAGCTCACAAGCAACCTAGTGCTCCAGCTTGCTCGATGCTCGATGATGATGATGCGCTACTACGGTTCTGACGGATGCCCAATTCCTTGGTGGCTTGTTTTATTAGAGAGAGATCACGAGTGCGCTCCACCAATTTCATGCGCTGGCGCTGTGCCGGACGGAATTGCAGCGAGCTGGCTCGGGCAGGCAGGTTGGCAGAGGGCGCACTGCCCTGTGCTTGGCGACGCTTGGCGAACTGTCCATGGTCATCAATCATCAGGACTCGGGACTCAAGACCCTTGATACCCGTCTTGCAGGCTCTCGTGGTTGCGGATTTGGGTCGGAGCGGTGCTTGGGAAGGATCGGATCCGCGACACGAGATGATCACCACTGAATCGTGGCCAGGTCATTAAATTAGGTGGAGCGGATGAGTTTCGCCACAGCCTGGAAAGCAGCCCACATGACCCGGCCGAGGGCTCAAGCTTTCCTCGTCCACCTGCACCGTCCACGACAGCATCTTCGGACTTCTCGTCTCGGAAGTGGCTAGTGTGACCATGTAACGCTGCTCCACGGGTTCCTGCCCCAGGGGTCATCACCGTCTCCACGTACTTCCACGTTAGGTACGTGCTTGGCTCCGGCTTGTCCTGTCGAGACGGATCACGATGACATCGCCATTCGTTGGCGAAGTCGTGGATGGCAGAACATGAACCCACCACGGCTGGGCGTGGAAATACGCATTGTGAGATCGAAACGAGTTCCTTGCAGCACCATGGAAGAGCAATCAGAGCACCCCGGACGCGTGCCACAGACAGCTTGGTGTAGCTCATCATCATCATCTCACCGTCCAACCTGCAGGTCACGGCAGAAGGCGAGCTCTCGAATGACCTGAGCTAGGACGGGAGCGGTATAGCGGTAGCGTCAGGGTCCTGTTGCGGCCAGCCTGCAGCATGGAGATGCAGCAGCTGGCGGCCAGTCGGGCTAATCAGCGCCTGATGAGCAGAAACGACCTGCGCGGCGCACGGCATCTAGGCGCAATCATGTGGGAGAGGTGGCCCATGGCCATGCTGTCACTACGACTGGGGGCTCTTGTACGAAGGCAGAGACAGGCGGCACTGGCAGTAGTCGCCGTGCTACATCAAAGGTACATACCTACATATTCCGCAGCGTTGTTCCGTCATCATGGAACCATGGTCAGTCGTAGTACGCACCAGCTTGGAACATAACGGCGGGCGCCTGGCGACTCTCTCACGAGCGAGCGAGCGAGCGAGCTTCCAAGCATTGTCCGATTATTAAAATCCGACATCCCGAGCCTGGGAGCCCTGTCGACGAGCCAGGATCGCGCTCTGCCCTACCCTCTTAGAGGCCGCTGCGCTGCCACACCTTCTCCAGACCCCAGATTTTCCTACCCCAAGATCATTGGCGACCTTTCATGCTGCCGACTCTCGCTCTGTCCAGATCCTCCAAGTCAGCCGCGTACCGTGGCGGCACAAGCGGCCGTCCCAATCACCATTAAGCGTTGGCCATCCACCTTCGCTCCCGTTAGAGTTGGAGCTTGCCCGCGAAGCGCTTGATCTGCTCTCGATTCGTGCCTCTACCCTGAGCCAGTCGCGCCGGTATTACACAACCCTAGCATATTAGCTCGACGGTCTAAGCCAGCTGACGAAAGGTTGTTCGCTAACAGTTCTTCCAACCCGTGTGTGTCTCATACGCCCTCGCCGTGACACACTACTACACCGCACATTATCATTCTTGTCGCGACACCTCCCGCCAGACCATCGGACTTGTCGGCGTTCTCGAACGTCGAGGGACCAAGTCGGGCCTCTCATTGAACTGCTGATCGCAAGGGCCTGCCTGGCCAGTGTTGTCCGACCAAGGTTTCTCATTGGGCCACTCAAGAGCTTGGAAGCAACGACCTCGTGATCCTGGAGATCGGGCGCGGTATTACTAAATCACGAGCATTGTTTCTTCCTTCGACGTTCGGGGTTGTCCACGAGGCGTAGCAAGGGCTCTATGCGCAGTCCATAGTAACTAACCACCTGGAACCCTCCGCCACCTCTCTCTTCTCCCCTCCCGCGGACCAGTACACCGACAGTAATTTCGACCCCGCCATCGTGCATCCGACAGGAGCATGCAACCCGAAGTAGTGACGAAGCAAGAACCGGAAACAGAATCTCCCGGTAACCTGTCCAGTGATAGCAAAGGCGCATCAGCGAGCGGTATGTCCTGAACACATAACTGCGTGACATGATTGTGCGCGTGGAAGCTCATGCTATACCCTTGCAGGTCGGCCCCAGGCCAACGGGAAAGCCAATGCTGCACAGAATGGAACTGCGAATGGCACCTTTCCTCCACCGAAGACGGACAAGCCCAGGCCGCATGTCTGTGGGACGTGTGGTCGGTCTTTCGCGCGCCTCGAACACCTGAAGAGACACGAGCGATCGCACACCAAAGAGAAGCCCTTCGAATGCCCCGAATGTACGAGATGCTTTGCGAGGCGAGATCTGCTTCTGCGCCACCAGCAGAAGCTCCATATGACGAACACGACCTCGTCAAGACCGAGGACTGGACGTCGCGAGAGCGTAGGTGGTGCGTCGTTGTCGGGGGGAAGGGTGCGCAAAAATTCGATTGCCAGTGCCGGTGTAGGCGGTCCAGTGGGTCCCGCCGGTCCGCAGCCGGCATCAAGAAGGAATACAATTGCTCACATCGACCTGTCTTCCATGGGTTTGATGGACAATGGGAACGGCCTGCATCGTATGAACGCTCTAGGGATTAACCCAGGGCATCCAATAGGCATGGCAGGAGTGGGCGGCTCGTTGAACTTTGATTACCGTGGCATGTCTAACACCACGGGACATCTAGGACACCCCAATGGACTTCCAAAGCTAGACCTGTCGAATGTCAATAACCTGGATCAGACGAATTCCTTGCGGACGGCGCCGCCATTTGGAAGCTTTGCCCTGCAAACCGGCTTCGATCTCGATCAGCTGTTCAGTCCTGGTACAACAGTCAATCCGGCTCAGTTGCACTTCGGTGGCGCAGCACCGCAGACTGCCGTTTCTCAGTATCCCAACTTTGAGGCCTTTACTAGCCAACATCCAATGATACCCGAGGGCGAGGATTTTGGATGGATGCGCAGCTGGAACATCGCGATCCCGAATGGACACGAGAACAATGAAAACGCGATTGACGAATCTTCTCCGTCCCGAATGAGCAGCTCCGATAGTCCCAACGATTACAATGAGAGCCTGGCTGGCAGTCAGGCGGCGATTTCTCTGCCCAACGGTCATATGCAATGGTCGCAGCAGGAGCTTCAAGCGCAGCAGTCGATGCCCTCGGATGGTCCGTTCCAACTTGATGCTCTGGGTACGGGATTGCCGAACATGGGACAGTCACAAGCTATGGTTTCGCCCAATCACCTGCATGACCAGACAGCCACTACTGATGGGTTTTTCGATCATAGTGCCATGCACCAACGCAATGTGCACCAAACAGACCCGCTCCAACAACAGCAGCAGCATGCCTCCATAGAGCTGATGCGTCACGGCCAGATGCAGAGCCAGCAATCCAATTTCATCGCTCCCTCCCTGTCGAACTTTAGCTCGGATAGTCCGAATATGTCGTCTTCTCCTATGAATGGCAGTGCTCGACAAAGCTCCGTGACTTCGATCTCCACCGACTCCATCACAGACGCAACACGACAAGCATTGTTGGCGAGCTTGACCCAACCCTCCGTGTTTGGCGCTGCGTACCGAAAGTTTTCACAGCCATCGGTCAGCTCTCCGCTCTCGCCAGGAGCCGCTCGGACTCCCTTACAAGGGCCCAACCTCCCTCCCACAGCCGACCTCCGCAGATACGTAGACGCCTTCATGCAATTTGCGCTCCCCCACATGCCTGTCGCACATGTGCCGACTTTATCCTTCGAAGGCCTCGACCTGTCCTGGACGATGAAACCGGGCCCGGTTCGCTTGGACGAGAAAAGCATCACAGGAGGTGCAGGCTGTCTCATCTTGGCAATGGCGGCTATAGGTGCATTGTACGAGTACGACCATCCGGCATCAAAAGATTTGTTCGAGGCTGCGAAGAAGATGATTGGGATTTACTTGGAAGAACGCCGGAAGGTGGACATGTCCACAGCGATGAATGGAAGTCAGGACGTGCAAGCGCATCAAACGCCACTCTGGCTTGTACAGGCGATGTTGCTGAATGTCATCTACGGGCATCAATGCGGTGACAAGATCTCCGCAGACATAGCCAGCAATCACTGTGCTGCCCTTGTGAGCTTAGCTAGAGCCGCGGACTTGGCTCAGCCTCCGAACGAGCCTTCGTCGCCAGCTGGAAACGGCGCGAGAAATGATCGAGGCTCTGCGGACGTTGAGATGACAGATACGAATGGCAGTCCTGTCAATGGCCACCGCAAGTCGCTTCACAACCTGGACTTGCAAGCACAATGGCTGCAGTGGAAGGAGGGTGAAGAGCGCAAGCGGACACTATTTGCCATCTTCATCATCTCGAGCTTGTTGACCACTGCATACAATCAGCCCCCCACGATCATGAATTCCGAGATCCTGTTGGATTTGCCCTGCGACGAGGACCTATGGACCGCCGAGACTGCACAGAAATGGCAAAGCAGGGGCGGTCTCGCTGCAGCTGAGGCCGACGCAGTACCTTTCGCAGATGCGCTCAGTACGCTCCTGACCGCCAAGCAACGGCAATGCAAACATCAATTGTCCAGGTCACACAACGTCAATAATCCTCTCGGCGCACTGCAGGCTGGTGACGGCACCGCGGACGCGGGTCTGAGGCCAAGCACTTTCTCATGCCTCGTGCTCATCAATGCATTGCACAACTACATTTGGGAGACCAGGAGCCGGCACCAGGGCCGGGAATGGACGACGCAGGAGACCGAATCGATGTTCTCACACATCGAGCCGGCGCTCAATGCGTGGCAAGCGGCCTGGAAAGCTACCGACCATCATAAGCTGGAGCGGCCGAACCCCTTTGGATTCGGGCCGCTGTCTGCTGATAGCATCCCGCTCTTGGACCTTGCATTCGTGAGGCTCTTCGTCAACCTAGGGCGAGCGAAAGAGGCTTTCTGGAAGAGAGATTTCGATGGCATGGCGGAAGAATTGGCTAGAGGCAGTGAGATCGTGCAGCATGCAGAGAGTGGACCCACGAATGGAGAAGTCGCGAACGGCGCACTACAAAGCTCTCCAAATGGTCTTCACCCACGGGCATCGCAGGCACCGCCGCCGGACCAAGCGTCGTCCCGTCGTGAGCGCCATCTCCGCAAAGCTGCGTTCTACGCCGCAGACTCCTTGACGATCGCCAGCAGCTACAACCTGACGTACGCAGATATGGCTGCGCATGAGCTCCCGATCCAGTCAGCCATGTGCTTCTTCGACTGTACTCAAGTCCTCGGCGAGTGGGCTTGCACGGTTCAGGAGCGCGTCGGCCGCTACCTCGGTGTGCTCGGCAGAGATAACATCGACTTCACCCAAGTCCCGGCCATCATGCTGCTGGAAACCGAAGATGTTGAGCTCCTGCGCAAGATCGAACAGATCTGCGAGAGCTTGGAGGCGAAGCGATTCCAGCAGGAGAATCTGCTGGCCATGGACCTGCAGAATATTAATCCCGCTTTGCAGATGACCAATGGCATGGCACACGGTGTGAATCTGCACGCTTGTGGGTACGGCAGCAAGCTCTTGAGGGTGGTGGCGTTGATGCTAGAGAAAGCTGTCATCTGGCCTGGTAGGTTCCATCTCAGAGACTTGAATTGTGAGATATCGCTAATGATCCTCCAGTGACCCACGTCATGGCCAAAGCACTCGAGACACAGGCCACCCATATGGACCGTCGAGCAGAGATCAGCCGTACCCAATGACTCCATCTAGGGTGAGCTGCACCTTCTGCAGTCGGCGGCAGTCTAACCGTCGCCACTGGCTGCAAATCACGGCCATCGATGTGCGCTTCCGTTGTCGCACACTCTTAGCACTTCCTGATTGCTCTTTCAGAAACACCTGTACATTGTGAAAATACCGTTGTGCATATGACGAACCAAAAAGCGTCACACAAAAACGACGCGTAGGGGCGGCGGGCGGGGATCTGCTTTGTGATTCGCAACGCATTGAGCGCGAGAGGCGTCTGTCATGACCAGTGACATGATTGATGATTGAAATGAAAGAGCCGTGGTGCTTATGGGGATTGGATGGGTTGGGGCTTGGTGTAGGGAGAGGGAGGGATGCCGGATCGATACCTCGTTCAAGTTTGCCATCTGGTTGATGCGGATCAGTGCTTGAAACGGGTTTGTTGAAAAGTTGCACAGAGAGCCATGATTGCTGCATGTGTGTCGTACATACAAACACAACAGTGGATCTGAAGGGAAGAGTCTTTTGATCGTTTATCATCGATACTAGTGTACCTTACACTTTACAGACGATGGTGTGAGATTCAAAGCATATTGCGCCAATGACCACGTGACCAAAGTGGGTCCACATCGACATTTCCCAAGTGCTTCCTCTTCTCGATTCCAACCACCTCGGCGTCGGGACACACTTGTGCAGGTCCATCGACGGACCGCTGCCAGTGAAGCAGACACCGGGAAGTCCTAACACCCCATGGGCTGCTCGCGCCATCTTGCCGCCAGATCGACCCCTCACGCGACTCCTCACTAGCCTTCCTCTCTCCCACGTTTCAGTCCCACGTGGAGGCCAAGGCACAAAGAGGAGAAGGGCACCCGACCTCCCGGGCGCCCATGTGCCGCTTCCTGATCTACTCCGGGCAATCGCCCATCCTGCTCTCGCACCTCATCACGATCCCCACGCACAGCATCCTGACGCAGAGCTACGATTCGAGGTTGAGGTTGGACCACACGCGGCCGCACAACGGCGATGGCTTCGGCGTGGGGTACTACACGACGAGCCTGTCGACTGGACGGCGGCGTCGGCAGAGCGATGCGGGACTGATGGATCAAGTGGTGGAGCAGGAAGTGATTGATCTGGGTCCCGAGCCGTGCATCTTCACCAGTACGATCCCGGCGTGGAACTGCAGGAATCTGGAGCGGTTGGCGAGCAAGACGGTGAGTCCGCTGGTGTTCGCGCATGTGAGGGCGAGCACGGAGGGGGCGCTGAGTGATAGCAATTGCCATCCGTTCAGTCGAGGCGCGTTGATGTGGATGCACAATGGTGGCATTGGGGGCTGGAAGCAGGGGGTCAAGAGACGGCTGGTGGCGGATGTCAAGGACAGATTCTTCGAGGCCGTGAATGGCAACACGGACAGCGAGTGGGCGTTTGCGCTGTTCCTCGACTCGCTGGAGAGTCTGGGTGTGGACGCGGATGATGCCGCGAAGCATCGGACGGGCTTTGGGCATTCTATCCTGCGGAAGGCGATGCTCAAGACCATCGAGCGCATCAACGGCTACCGCAACAGCCTACCCGAGGACGTCCGACGCAGCAACGACACCAGGAGCCTCCTCAACTTCGCCATCACAGACGGCAAATCCGTCATCTGCACGCGCTACGTCTCCAGCAAAACCGACGAGGCCGCCTCCCTCTTCTTCAGCTCCGGCACCAACTGGCGCCAGCAGACGTCCCCTCACCACCCGGCTCCCCCGGGCGTCGGAAGAGGCGAGTACAAAATGGAGCGCCGCGACAAGGGCGCCGACATCGTCTTGGTGGCCAGCGAGCCCTTGACCTTCGAGCGCGACAACTGGGTGACTGTGCCTACGAACAGCGTCCTGACCATCCATAATCAGACGGTGCTGATCCATCCGATCCTGGACGAGTATTACAATCACACGCCGAGTTTCACGCGGAGCAGCACGTTTGCGGCGGACAAGGGGCAGACGACGGAGGATGGGTTGGCGGAGCAGATGAGTCCGCGGGCGAGTGCGGTGGGGTTTGGGCGGGAGGGGGTTGCGGAGGATCTGGCGGCGTCTACGGCGAGTTTGGGCGTTGCGGGTGCGTGAGGGATGTTGGGGGATGGGGAGAGTGGGATTTGTATAGGGCTTTATCGGCAAGGAATGCTGTGTTTGGAAGGTGCGAATCTGACGTTGAAACGGCTCCTGCTACTTTGGATCACGGACTTCCTGGACGGAATTTCCACTCGAGCTGGACCTACCATTCAGGAGCTCTTCATGTTACAATGTCTATGAAGCCGAAGCAAATCTTTCAGCGCGACACCCGCGAATGCTATCTTCATCGGGAAGATCCAGGGTTTTACCAGGCCGCCACTCCATCGGCCGAAAATAGCGAAACTTCATATCTAACAAGTGCAAGGACCCCCATTCGCGGGATGATATCCCGTCGAGAGGCACCTGCCTTTGATAGTGGACGTGTCATCCGCTGTACAAGACTCCGTCAGCACATCAGCACATTCTCTTCCCTCTTCACAAAGCAACGTCACACTTGCGCCGCTTCTGGTATGATTGGTGTGAGAGGGCGAGGACGCCCGGGAGGAGGTCCGTACGGAAGCATTGCAGCACGAAGCCTCTGTCGCAGTCGCAGCATTGGATGTTGCCGGTGCCGACCTTGCATTCCCCTGGAAGCGAGCAGAGGTGAATTAGTGGTGGAGTTGTGGAGGATTGGGAAAGGGAGGAGGGATGGATATACCGCCGGTGCCTCTTTTGGCGGTGGTGAAAGGGAGAGTGAGGAGGAGCGGGAGGAGTGGGCTCAGGAGCTTTGTAGGGTGCATGTTCGTTCGCTGGTGCAGAGTCTTTGTGTGTTCGAGGGCTAGTGAAGGAGAGCACGACTGGTGATATAGAGGAGGTGGGCGGTGGGCGCCTTTAGTCCCTGCATCATGTCTCGGATGTCGACGGGACCACGCGCATACGATGGCCCTCAGCTTCTTGGTTCGCGAAGTTCGTGTACGGTGTCGCGGGTCGAGAACACGAGGATCTTGCTTGGCGGCTTGGTATGGATTGCATGTGGGAGAGCTTTGTGCATAGCTTGAAAAGGGCTAGCAGTCCGAGCCGCTCTGGCCTCCATCACGGTTACCAGCAGACCTGTCAGGAAGGTCATGCATGTCCTCGTGAGAGCTGGACTGCTGAGGACGTCTTCTTCCACCGCCCTTGGACATCTTGCTTTCGAAGGATGGAGTCCTGTTGGCGCCACCCGGAGGACGGTGCTCGCCACTGGCGTTGCTGGGCGCCTCGTCATCGATGTCGTCGTTGCCGCTGAAGTGGCCGCCGTAGTTGCTACCCATGCGTCGGCCGCCATCGCCTCACATGCCGCCGCCCCCGCTGGCGGACAATTGTGGCGGGCCATTCACAGCTTGTCGTATCACAATCGACCATTCTCGAGCTCATCAGTCCTCTGCAACGCTGATATGCGCTTGAGGCATAAGTGTAAGCGGGCGCTTATGCTTGGGGGAGTCGACATGTCGCTGATGGTGAGCTGCAACATGCACCGACATCTATAGGTGCCAATGTGTGCGTAACATCGCCATCAGCAATGGGTGCGCTCGATGGTATCCACTACGTGTGGCGAGTCCAAATTGGCGCGTCTTGTTCATCGTGGGATCTTCCGACATTGTCTCGGCATCGACATCATGGTCGTCTCGTCATGTGACAACGGTCTCGGTCTATTTCGCGCGGACGATCGCGAAGCAGCGTGCAAGTTGATGCGTCCACGGTCAAGATGATGGGACGAGCTTTTAAGTCCTACTCGGGTGCTGGCCGTGGGGGCGTGAGAAAGCCCTCGTCAAGATCAAGGTCATTCGCCATTCATCGATCTCGTGAAGATCCAGATGACGGAAGTCAGTGATACATGTACCAGATCAATCTCGGTCGCCGATAATGATCCCACTCGGCCTTTTTGTGTACGTTCTTGGCGGCTCACTCTGCTACCGGAGCCGCTAGGCATGTCGAGATGTACTCGATGTATAACACCGCGATTATTCCCAGTCCATCCCTACCTGTTCAGAACCACTCCGGCTGCCACCACTCCCTCACGACCATTTCCATTTCAACTCAATCAACATGCATCTCTCCGACCTCGTCGCCCTCGCCCTGCTCTGCGTCAGCGACGCCACAGCATGCGACACGTACAGGGTCTGCAAGTGCTGGGACACAGACCCGGAGTACCAGACATACGACAACGATATCACAGAGAAGACCTGCCCATTCGCAGGTGGCTATCTGGAATCAGGGTCTGGGGTACGAAGCGTCTCCATGTCTGCAGGAGCATCGCAAGTCGCGCATGAGTGCTGGGACTGCCTTCGGCGGTCTCGTGTTAGATGGGATACTGATTCTCTCTGGTCTTTGCAGTGCGTCTCGACGTTGGTCAACGGCTTCGACAGCTGTAACTTTGCGAAGAACTGCAACAACCAGGCTGGCTTGGGATTCGACGCGAAGAGGTATACCCACAAGTGCGACGAAGCGTTGGGAAAACACAAAGGGCCGCGATCGGTGGCGTGATTGATCGTATTGGCTCGCTAGGATCCAGAGGCCCGACAAGAGCCATGCTTTAATGCATACGTGGGTGTTGATTGCGACTCATTCGGACCATAAGCAGCTAGGAGATGATTAGTGCCATCCCCTCCACTCATCCCTACCCTCGAGCATCACAGCAATTTTCTGGCCGTCAAACAATAGGAGGAGATATTGGCATATGACGGTAGCCCCAGAATCTAAAGCACAGGTAAGGCCACCATATCTTCAGGTGGTGGCAAACCATTCAATCAAACAACTGCCTCAACTCAGAAATGTCCCTGGACAGGCACCGTTTGCAATCGGAAGGCAAAAGAGCGTCTCGAGGTGCGAGCTTGAACGATACCCTGGAGCAACACATGACAGACCCCCTGATGTGACCCCTGACCACACTGTGATGCTGTGGGAGGGTGGAGTAGGGCGGACTAGGATGTACAATGATATTCGGCTCGTTCACTCGAACGCCCGAGAAGGTTGAACGAGGTTTGCTACCCAGTGTCCCCGTCGTAAGGAGAGATGGGCCTCTTTGCTCATCTGATGAGCGGCCAGGGGTTTCTGGTTTGCATCTTCCACTTCGCTGTTGCATTAAGGATTTTGACAAGGGAAGGCTGATGGCTCTATCTGACCACATTCTGAGACTCAGTATCACTCTATTTTTACAACGTCTACAAACCAAAAGCACCAACGCCCGACGCCAAAAACAAACGCCTCAAATGCCATAACCATTGGTGAATCCCTTATGAAACGTTGCCAAAGGTAGGGCCGCTGTACTAGTCCAAGTCGTCTAGATCCATTCTCTCGCCTGGGTCAAGCGCAAGGGTAGGATCATCCTCGACATCAGGTCGAAACGCCTCAGATGCCAGGGCGTCATTGTCGTCGAAATTGAAAGATTCGAACTCGTCGTGTACAGTGGTCTGTTCGCCCGAGTCCGTGGCAAGGCCCGAGCGGTCCCGTTCTGCGCCGCTGTTCCTGGACTGCATCCAGATTTCGAAATCAGATTGCGGGGGCGCGGGGGCCGGGGGAGAGTGTTGCTGTTGTTGGAGGACAGGGGCTGCGGTTGCAACGTCACCTATCCTATACTCGTCATCTGCCGGGGGAGCCGATGGTGCGGCGGGAGCTGGTGGTGCGGCCAGTTGGTCCTGGTGGTTTTGCTGCTGCTCAACCCCCGGTGGAGGCCACTCGAAGTCGATGTCAGACCAATCGAAGTCCTCGATCGGTGCGGCTGGAGCTGGTGGTGCGGCCATTTGGTCCTGGTGGTTTTGCTGCTGCTCAACCCCCTGTGGAGGCCACTCGAAGTCGTCGTCATACCAATCGAAGTCCTCGTTCGGTGCGGCGGAGCCTGCCTGGGGCTGCTGCTGGAACGGCGCCTGTGGTGCGGCAGGAGCTGGTGGTGCGGTCAATTGGTCATGATGGTTTTGCTGCTGCTCAAATCCCTGTAGAGGCCTCTCGAAGTTGAAGTTTGACCAATCGAAGCCCTCGTTCGGAGCAGTGGGGCCTGCTTGGGGTTGCTGCTGCAACAGCGCCGGGTCGACACTGTAGTTGTCATTATATGTCTGCACGGCAGGCTGGGGGATATTCTGACCTCTGGCGGCTCTGCAAATCCTGCACCGGCAAGACCCGCCAACTGGCTCGCCATGCGCCTGGTGCAGATGCGCCATGTACTCCTGTGCATCTCCAGACCGGAACGTGCAACGGGCTGGGTCGCGGCGGCAGATGTGCATCACTGGCTGGATAGCCCGGCGTCTCCGTTGTCTACGTGGTGCAATATCAAAGCCTTGGGCGTCCGTACTGTCATCTTCGCTCTGACCTACTTGCTGCTGCCGCTGCTGCTGTGCGATATCGAAGCCTTGGGCATTTGTTCCGTACCCGTAGTTCTGACCCACTTGCTGCTGGTGCTGCTGCTGTGCAATGTCGAAGCCTTGAGCGTTTGTACCGTAACCGTAGTTCTGGCCCCCTTGCTGCTGCCCGCCAGCGGCTAGCCCGCCACCCTGCTGGAGCATGTTTGAGGTCTGCGAGAAGGGGTTTACGTAGTGCTGCGGAAGGGGCTCGAAAGGCCTGAAAGGGGGAAGCGTCAGCTGAGCATCCATACCCGGCGTCGCCTGTGGCACAAACCCGTCATTGACATGATTGGCAATCGCACCTGCCTTACCTTTCCTCAGAGGACCATCGTTCTGCGCAGGTTGAGCCCTCATAGTCTCCATATAGGCTTCGATGTCTTCCCTCCTGTTGGTCGCCTGAGGTAGAGGCTGGTTTTGCGCGTCCTGCTGGTCCCTACGCCTCTTGGTGCCGCCTTTGCCCGGCGCTCTGTCGATACCGTGGATCGTCCTCTCGTGGCGGTAGAGCTGCCAAGGCCGAGCGAAGCCCCGGTGATCGGGAGGGCAGAGGTTGCACTTATGGATCCTGCCTTCGT
The DNA here is from genome assembly GCA_010367425.1 of Teratosphaeria destructans. Taxonomy (NCBI): domain Eukaryota; kingdom Fungi; phylum Ascomycota; class Dothideomycetes; order Mycosphaerellales; family Teratosphaeriaceae; genus Teratosphaeria; species Teratosphaeria destructans. Next base: position 97,783 of record WBMN01000004.1, on the reverse strand, counting down.
CGCCGAGGTGGTGGGCCCGCACGTGCTGGTTCACGCTGTGTTGGTCTCTGAATGTGCGCCGATTGCCATTTGCGTCAACGCAGGTCTCGTACGTACACTGATACTTGTAGGCGGGATTGTTGATGTGGTAGCTTCTCATCGTGGTGACGGTGAGGGCGGTCGGTTGATGTAAGGGGTGTTGTGTTCGTTGTTCGGTTTCTCTGTGAACGATTCTTGTGTTGCTGTTCGCTGGAAGTGATGTGATTTGCAAGCTTGTGTTTGCGACGCGTGCACTTCGTGTATGCGAAGAGTCTGTGGAGAGAAAACAGAACATTACCGCTACCTCGCCTGGATTTTATATTGCGCAAGTGTGCTTCGGAACACATCCCCAAACGCACCATGGCATTCAACTGGCCATCGTGGTGCATAGCAGAATGCATTGTGAGGCATGTGGACATAGAAGTGAGAGGAGAAATAATAGTGTTGTGAAGTTAGGATGAAACAAGGAACGTACAATGCTTTGTACTTGAACGTTGCTGATTGCGTGACGGGCTGACCGCCCACTATACGTGAATGAATTGTTTCGTAACGTGATGATCTCAGTAGAGGTCATTGTGCCAGTAGCATCAAAGTGTTTGTGGAGTATCCGTGAAGGCATTAAGACGGCTTGCTGGAGTAAAACTATTGGGTTGGACCGGGTGCAGAGGTAGGGACTAGCAGCCAGTAGCAGTGGCCGGAGAGTATCGGTCCCGCGGGTTGGCTACCGTGGCCATTGTATCGTGAGGTGTCGCGCACGTGAGACTGCGGTCATGTGGAAGCGATAATAGTGGGCTCAGACATTGCCAGCTCTCACAAAGGTAGAGAAGCACGACTTCCTGTGGTCCAGATGTGTGCAAACACCGCCGTATCGACGCAAAGCTCCGACACCCAGGCGCCTATTGCTCCTTCGAATAGAAAATCTCATGATACCGATGCGTGGCATCCACCACGGCCTCGACCGCACTGAAATCTATCGCTGGTTGTCAGCACCGAACCATCTTCACCGACCTCGCATCTAGGGCCGTTGATCGACTCACCGATATGACTCTCGGGCCCCATATCAGTACTGGCCATGACCTTGACACTCAAATCATTCTGCACCTTCCCAATGATCTCGACGGCGTGATTGACTTGCAGATTTGCTTCCTAGTGACAATCATTACCATCATGCTTCCACGACATCGGGATCTGTGCACCTACGCGGTTCAGGTGCAGATTGATATTGTCGTTGTTCGCATCCTGGATGGTAGCCTGCTCGCCACGAAGTTGCTTTACTTTGCCCAGGATGCGGACGGTCTGATGCGAGAACTGCTGGAGGTAGCCGGCATTGATGCGGGGAGTGGACTCGGTCATTGTTCTGACTTGGTGAAGTGTCTTGGTCTTGATGTTGTCTGAAGTGTCTTTGTCTTGATGTTGTCTGTGTGCGCCTTTGAGCCGGTTAGACGTGAACGCGTTGGAGTCGCGTAAAGCCGTCTTGGCAATCTCGCCATCACGTGACAGTCATGTCATCCTGTTGAATCTCTTTTCGGTCTGCAAAATGAGCCCATGGCCGACGACAACCTCAACGATATATGGGCCGAAAGGTGTGGAAGGATGCGTTGCGGTCAATAGGCATTACGCAAAGGGCTTCCTTCTACGGTCTACCCGAATTTCCTCGTCCTATGTTCTATGTTCCTCTTCAAACTATCGACAGCGCCTTTAGGCTTTCCGTTCATCGTATTCTCCTTGCCCCCGCCAGGCCAGAGCAGTCCAGAGACACTAGAGGCTGCAGAGTCATGGCTATCGGATCGACACAAATCAGGCGTCCCACTTCTCATCAGACCTCGTATACCTCCTGCTTTCCTGGCCGGCAACTCGCCTTCTCCAGCCGTGGCCACGTAAAGGAGGTACTTGAGGTTGGGAAGCGTTTGACGAATATCCAGGACGCGAATGTTATATGCTGATTCGAGGAGGACCTGGATATCCTTGTTCAGGAGAAAGACACCATACTCGAATCTGAATCTGGGTACACCTTTTGAAAACAGCGGGTAGGTGCGCAAAGCTTTGTCGTCTTTGTAGCTCTGTGTGGTCGAGCTCGTGGTCTTGAGCAAGCTGATCGGGTCTTCGATTGTGCTTGTGCTGCTTCGAGGGTTCACTGGGTAAAGTAGTGGTTGGTTCATGTAAAACGACACCAACAGCAACACATGTGCGACAAAGCCGAATGCCGTGGCGATCTGGTTCGGTGGCTCGGTGTCCAAGTCCTCTGAGTTGGGCAGATGTATGTCGCGGATGGTAAAGGCTAGACTTTTGCCCGCAACAGGTTGGACAGGATATATCTTCTGCAAGTCCTCACAGATACGCCGTCGCTGGTTCTGAGTTGATTTCTTCTTGACTTCGTATTCATCGCGAAGGCCGGGAAGCTCTAGTCGCGATTGTTGCATGTGAGAGCGCTCGGCATTGCGATGCTCACCATCTTGCTTCATGAGATCTCGACGAGAAGCTAGCGCAGCTCTCTTTTCCTCTTGCTGCTTGCGAGCCTTTTCAACCTGTCGCTGCACAGTCTTCTTGGCATAGTCAATGGTCTTGAGACGGTCACCGGCTTCCGCCACCAGATCGCGCTCAGCCAAGACAGATTTATTGGCTTCTAGGAGGGCATCGAGATCTATTGCAATCTTGTTGCGAGTCTGAAAAGCATCTTGTATGCTTTCATCTAGCTTCGATAGCCTGAGGAGTGTGTCAAAGGATGACGTTGATAAGACTTTGGTGGTCGATGTCCGAGATAAGGACGTCGCACCAGGAGGCGCGTAGTCAGATAATGATTGAAAAGCTGTATAGACGCCGTCCGTGAGATGGAATATCACTGCGTTCCTTGGAAGCGCGTGGTGATATTGATCGAGCTATTGCTGGCATTAGCCTCGCTCGTGGTAGGCGTTTATTCTGCACTCACACTCTTCCCAAGATATTGCAGACCTTGCAAAGACAGACTGAGCTCGAAAAGCTCTCGCCAACTATCCATCTTTGCGCTCTTGGTCCAGAATTTTATCGTCACGCTGTCCAGCCGCATGATCCCGGGCCCACAGGGGCCCCAGTCATCATGTCTGAATGTCGGGTTCATTGTGCGCTCGACCACTTCCGAAACATACACAGGCTCTGTGAGGTATCAGCGTTTCCTCTGCGGCAAGGTGGGCACGCAGACGTACCAACCTTTGAGTCCTGCCACGTGCACTGAGAAGAACACATCCGCCATGCGATCTGCAGTGACATTCTGCAGCTTCTCCTGCCGTCTTTGCGGCGTAGCATTGGCCCATTCAAGCGTGCTGCCTCGTCGCAACCTGCCCACGGTCGGTCGAGAGGGCGTACGCGGGGTTCCGTTCTCTTCCAGATGGCCCGTTGGTATGTCATCACTCGCATCACCTTCGACCCCATCTTCTGCCACACTCCTCAAGTCGCTTGAGCTTCTCGAATGGCCTAGCGCATGCTGCTCTCGCAACGCAACCAGCTTGGCCGGAGACTTGAGACTCTGAGGCACTGCATCGTCATCTCTGGCCTTGGCTCGACTTCTTTCCGGAGACGTGGGGGCTAGCGACAAGTTCCGTAGTGAGATAGAGACCAGGTTCCGCAATTTGCGGTTCGAGGGCAGAAGCCATGATCGGTCCCGGCGTTCTGGTGCGTTGGCTGTGGGAGCCGGCGGTGGACGGGTCGACGAGGATGCCATACATGTCTCATGTGAGCATTTTGTTATGATTCCTCACAGTACACTACCGTGCCATTGGACGATCATACGTGTATCCATCAATTGGCATGTATTGCCGCTGTGCATGTAGCTGTCGACCTCGCGACCCGCTGTTGCATCGGAGCTCGGAGGTGTCTTGCTGCTTCGGGACTTCGTCAATGGGAGACACAGCCGGAGACGCTCCATCTCATCACCCGACCCCTCCACAAAGGATCATGGCGCGGTACGCACTGCAAGATTGACACCGCGCAACAGTCAAAATGCGTCGCCCGGGCCCTCGAGGGCTGCCTCAGGGGATTGGGCGCTACATCTACGCCTACTGCCACGTCCGCAGCAAACAGGTCGTCTACTCTTTCACCCACATTCCCAACGAGTATCGTGCGCTCAAACAACTGCCCGACCTCGGCGCCAACAACAAAGATGCCGCCCTCCGCAAGGACTTGTGGAAGCCGCTGTATACCCTGTGCCTACCTGAAGGCCCCGTCGGACAAGCACAGGGCCTCGCCGTCTTTCGCAAGCTGCGCGAATGGCGCAAGCTGCATGAGCTACACTGGGAGATGCCCGAGTCGCTGAAGATGCCCTTCACGGAAGAGCATATAGACGAGAAATTCAAGAAGCGGCTCGAGAACCGTGGCGGCAACAAGAAGGAGCACCCCCATGATCTGGCCAAAAGGGCCAAGAAGCGGATGCGGGTACGCTTGATCCAAGATCAGAAGGCCAACTCCGTCGCGGATCTGGCGGCGGTGTTGTTGGAGCAAGACGACATGGGTGATCAGATGGCGCAATGGAAGGTGGCGACACGTGCCAAGGAGCGAGCACAGGAAGTGGAGGAGATGCGGCGTTTGGCAGAACAGGCGAGGCAAGGTGGCATTGAGAAAGTCGAGGCTGAAATCAAAGAGCTTGGGAAGAGACTGGAAAAGGTGTTGGCTGGCGAAGAGGACGTCGAGGGTCTCAACCGAACGCGTCTGAGACGCGAGATTCAATTGCTGGAGCTGAAGCAAGTGCGCATGGAATTTGCGTTCAGAGCAGTGACGAGAGCGGAAAGGGAAGCCCAACACGTCAAGTTTCAAGCGTCTGAGCAATCAGCTCAGGTTAAGGTCGCGCGTGAATTTGCCGAGCTTGCTGAGATAGCTCCGAAGTCTGAGGTCGCGAGATATGAGGCGAAACTCGCCCGCGAGTCGATCGGCGAGAACGAGCCTACCTCCGCGGATGCAGAACAGAGCACAGAGGCGCAAGAACTTGCAAAGTTTGACCATAAGGCACGTCTTCATCAGATCCAACTGGCTCGAGCGAAAAAGGGTGACCGGACATTCGATGGCAACTGGCTCGCTGCCGTGTACGATCTTCAAAATCGCCTGCTAGACTATAAGATGCAACTTGCGAAGGATACAAATGAGCAAATGAGGCAATCAGTCATAGATGGCATAAAAACAGAGGCGGCTCAATGGAGAGCACTTCGCGCGAAGCCTGATTTCGTTGTAGAGTCCAACAATTTATACAAGGGCTCAAAAGCAGCAAGAGCGCTAGAGTTGCAATATCTGGCTGAGGTCGCAGACAGAGATGCTCTCCAACACATCAGGTCTCGCATTCGGAAATGCCAAAAACTTTTGGAGAAGGATGCTGGTCCAGGGATTGAAGCAACTCAAGCTCACCTGAACATGCTCAGGATCATGGAACGCTATATGCAGCTTGCGGCTACAGCTGCGGCCAAAGACCTTTCCACGGACATGATGGCCGAGGCCAATGCTATTCGGACCTCTGTGCTTGAATTCGCAGTCAGGCGAGCCGAAGAGAACATTCTGACAGCTCAACGGGCTAAAAGGTCCAATGACATACCGCGACTGGAGCGGGAGCTTGCTGAGGCCCAGAAGGTATTGCAGGAAGTTTGCGATACTGACGTGGCCACAGCCGAGCGGAATGCGGCCGAGCGAACGCATAGGCTTCCCGATAACGTCCAGGCTGGTGCTGTACCAGAGAAGCCTCTGGACGGAGAAGAGCTTTCTCCGAATTCGCTAGAGCAGTCCGCAGGACATGAGGATCCCGCAGCAACAACGATTGAGGTAGACTGGGCGAGCAGATTGCCCTCGTTTCCCAAGCACATCACAGAGCCCCTGCGAAAAGGTTCCACAGTGGAACCAAGGCAGAAGAGACTGAAAGCACCTGTCTTCTCGACCGAAGGCGTCACTGTCAAGTGGCAGAATATCTTTGACGCCGAATTCGCGGAAAGCTGGCCGGAAAACGTGAAGCATGAACGTATGGGCAGGGCGCGATCCACAGAAGGAAGGAGGAGCACGCAACACAGTGTCTCCGCGCCGCTGCCTGAAACAGCTGCTGCTGACGAGGAGTTGGCAAGTCAGACCGAGGAAAGCAATCCATACGCCGAGGGCGAACAAGCGCCCGAGACGAGAGCGGAGCACAGAAGTGCAATTTTCCGTGTTGCCAAGAGTCAGATCTTGCGAAAGGTCAGGGAGCTGGCACAGAAGACAGTCCGGCATGGTGGGGAAAAGGGGCGGCATCAGAGCAATGCCGCGAAGGCAGACAGACTTGGGAGAGAGGTAAAACCCATGAAGGAGTCCTCCGCACAGCTTGGTTGAGGTCAAGAGCGCATGGCGAGAATGTGCAGGCATAGAGTGTATGCGAGCTGCCCAGGACGTGTTGGCGACATTGTACAATACAGAATAGCCATGGCGCATGACATTGGCCATCTCGATCGGCATTGTCGGTAGTGATTGCTCTTGACTTGCTCGTCGTGGAGCGCGCCTGATAAGCACCTCAGTCGAGGCTCGACCTTGCAGCCCAGCTGCACCTCTTGGTGAGACTTGGCTACACGCCTTGCCTATCGACAGACCACGTCCAATGATTGACTACAACCTGAGCATTCGAAACACAAATCACTCCTGCATTTCTGATAGACAAACATCTTGGCGAACCTCCAAGCAGCCAAGATACTGTACCTTATCTTCCGTCTTTGAGCCGCAGGCGTGCCTCCGCCCATGCGAAGCTAGACCCGAAGCGGTAGCGAGCTCTGTCATTCCCAGCCCCAGACCTCGTCCATCTCCACCATGCATCATTATACTAATAAAGGTACATGTAAGGTATTGCGGTGCGGTGACGAATGGCGTCGCAGCATCGCACCGGTAGCCTGGCATAGTCTGGATGTGCCCTCTGCGCACTTTCGATGTCCTTTGTGTGGACAGCGGGAAGTATAAGTATCTCAGCCATGGCTTGCTCCTTGATTTCATCTCTAAGAGTCGCCAGTCCTCGTGTCGTTTCGAGGGTTGTTACGAGATCGACAGTGACGACACAGCAGCAGACCTTCAGGGCATTAAGCACTACAGCATTCAAGATGGCGCAGCAGGGCACTTCCAGCGGCTTCCCCATCGCGGTCCTGAACGTGAGTCCCATGACCTGAAGCCCGAGTCCACATCCGAGGGTTTGACTGATATGGGAGACCAACAGCAAGACATCGCCCCCCGCCTCCCCTCCCACTCCACCCTCCTCTTCACCGCCAAAAAGTCCAAGAACCTCTCCTTCGAGACCCTCGGCAAGGCCATCGGCCGCGACGAGGTCGCCGTGGCCGCCATCTTCTACGGCCAGGCGCAAGCCACGCCTGCCGACGTCAAGGCCCTCTCCCAGGCCCTCGATATCCCCGAGTCCAACCTCTTGGCGACGGAGATCACCGGCTACCCGGATCGCGGCAGGCAGATGGAGATGCCGCCCAAGGAGCCGTTGGTGTACAGGTTGTTTGAGATTGTGCAGAATTATGGGTATGCGTACAAGGCGGTGATGAATGAGAAGTTTGGGGATGGCATTATGAGTGCGATTTCTTTCACGACCAAGGTGGAGAGGGAGGAGGATGATAAGGGGACTTGGTGTAAGATTACGCTGAGGGGGAAGTGGTGAGTGCTCCCTTTTTCTTCCTTTCTTACCCCGATGATTCGAGTGTGTGTGGGATTGTGCTAACGATTCTGGTTTGGTAGGCTTCCGTTCTCGAGGTTTTAGGTTGAGCCTGAGTGCTAGGAGCAAGTAGTCGAATCGCAGATGTCCTCGAGTGCCTCACCTCCTTTTGCGGGCATGTTTCTCCTCGCTCGAGTCAACGAGTGTGGGAATCGCGGACTATGTTGATTGTCACTGTGATGGTGAGCCAGCCATCATAAGTCCATTGATGGGCTTGATGAATCATTCTGAGGTTGACGCGCACCTGGAAGCCCATGTTGACACTCGAGGGCTCACGGTCACACACTCGAGGGGATCGCTCCTTCCTCACACGTCAAGTTCGCTTGTGGCTGTGTGACCTTTTCTCAGCTTCGAGTATAAATTCAACAGTAAAAGTCACTGCTCACCGAATCAACACCAACAGCACCAGCACCAGCACCAGCACTATCACCACCATCACCACCATCACCACCCTCACCACCCTCACCACCCTCACCACCACCATCAGCCTGTCATGGACGGGCGTCACGAGCACAGTAAGTACAATTTACGTTTTCTCATTTTCACATATGGGCGGCGGTGGTCGTGACGGCGGAGGTTGATCTATGACGGGGCATTGAGGGCGTTGACAGAGGCGGTGACTGAGATGAGGCCGGAGATTGTGGTATCACGGCGGTGACCTGGCATCACGAGGTGAGAACGTGATAGGTACATGACAATTGACATCAACAGACGGGGCCAAAAAGCCCATTTCCGGCCTGCTCCGCGCCAGGAGCACGCCGAACTTCGACAAGACCAGGGCCGACGAGATCGTCCCGGCCATGCCGCCTCGCCCACGCGCCGACAGCGTGAAGATCGATCCGTTCGAGGGCCACTCGAACATTACGCGCGCCCCCCTCCCACCGCGCAAGTACGCTCTCGAAGAGCTCATCGATCCCAACGACATCCCAGAGAATGGGCACTGTCGGTCGCCGAGCGGCGACATATTGAGCAAGCACGAGTTCCTCAAGCGCGAGGACCGCCCGATCAGCATTCGCGAGCGGTAAGTCTCGTTCTTTCTTACGTTTAGGAAATGCTCTGATCATAGCACAGGCAAGAGAGAATCCTGCAGAAGACCCGCAGCTTCAGCAATCTGAGCCAGCTGGGCAAGGACCAGCCGCTGCCGCCGCCGCCGCCGACGGTGGCAGACATGAAGGCCCTCCCACCATTGCCGGTGGGCAGAGGCAGATTCGGCAGGGCTGCTCCCACCAGCAGGAGCACGCCCGTGCGGGAGGTGATCCCGCTGGAGAACAGGCCGAAGGTGACGGCGTTCAGAGGGACACCAACGATGGGTGTCAGGGCTGAGGAGGCGAGGATGAGGAAGAGGCGTGGGCAGCGGCGTCAGCGCTTGACTTGCGGCCTGTGCAGCATTCAGTGAGATTGAGGGTGACGGGGGGGTCATTGGGATTGATGGGGGAGCCACCGGGGTTGATGGAGTCATTGGAGTTGATTGGGGCGTCACTAGGTCGTGATAGATGATCTGGTGAAATGACACGAGTGACTTTGCTGTCACAACTGATCGAGGACTCAATGGTTGACTAACTGCTCTCACTGCATTGACGGTGACAGCATTATCTTCATATGTTGAGTGACGACACGAGTAAGTCTGATATTTGCACGATCGTCATTGCCTCATTGATGTGGCACCTGCAGATGCTGAGGCACGCTCTTGCCTCACTCGACTGGCACAAGCAAATCTCAGAATACTTGCGGCACTTGACAGCACATGCCATTGCAGACGGCAGTCATAGACATCTGCTGCAACCCTTTCTGCCAGCACCATTTCTTCTTCTCCGACAACACCAACACGTCCCGGACCAGCATTATTCAAGAGCAGAACCATCACCCACAATCGACATATCATAAGGTACCACACCACACGTACGCCAGAATGAGCGTCGCTGGCCTGCCTCGAGGCTCCCGCCAGGAGGTTGGGCAACTACCTCCGATCGAGTGCACAATCCCGGGCTGCAGCAAGCGCTTCAACAATGAGAAGGACATGAAGCGACACAAGAGAGACGATCCAAACCACTTCTACTGCAAGAAATGCGATGTTGACTGCACCGACTGGGAGGACTTGACCCAGCACAAGGTCGCCCTGATGTCGCCATTTCTTGACAGCCGTACGAAGCTCATCGAGATGGGCAAGCAGCCGGAGCACATCACCTGCGAGTTCTGCGGCGAGGACTTCAAGTCGTTTGGCGGCAGGCGCAAGCACCGCGAGCAGATGCACCAGGCAGATCAGAGCATCGAGTGTCCAGCTAGAGAGCAAGGCTGCTCTCTCATCTTCTTGAAAGCGGCCGCGCTGATCTCTCACCTTGAGAACGGCGAGTGTCTGTACATCTCTGCGAGCGACTTCAAGGCGGCGGTAACGCAGAAACATATTGTCAAGGAGCTGTTTGCTCATCATCACACGATCCAGGAGAAGTTGGCGGAGTACAAAGCTTATACGCCCGGAAAGCAGCAGGGGGTCATCATGGACAGTACAGAGGATGACGATGACGACTCGGACGGAGGTGTCAACATCCTGGACTACGAGGACGAGGCACAGAAGAGTGGACAGCAGCCACTTGAGGCCGAATCTGACCTCATCGATATGCGTATACCATCCAGTCGCGCCCCTGTGGAGGATGCGAAGTGGCCGAGTCTGCCAACGAAGGGACCTTCCACGCTGGAGCAGGGTCTGAGAGCGATGTCAATTGCATCGAATGGTTCTGGTGGTGACCACGGGAGCTCGGTCACCAGTCCTCGCGGTGGCAACAAGGTATACACCGAATCCTATCCATCTCTCGGTTCTCCGTCGATTGGCAGATCGACTCCGGGCTACGACGACGACACTGCCTCCGAAGCAACGACGTGCGCCACGGGCCTGACTGGCGTGCTGCGAAAGCCAAATCGGGGCGTAGCGAAGACGGCCTGGACGACTGGCATGACAAGCGAATCGCTGTTCCAAACCAAGCCCATGGCGAAGGCAGGTGACTGGGCGGCCATCCTGAAGGCGGTTGAGGAGGATGCGCTGAGGAGCGAGAAGAAGAATCTGCTCCACTGCCGCTTCTACGATCCATACTCGCCAGACTACGACCCAGAAATCTTCTTCCACACCCTGTTCGAGAAGTACTGCTGCCCCTTTCCTCAGTGCGAGGATCAAACGTTCGATTCTCCCAGCGATATTGCTACTCATTTCCTGGACACCCACATGAAGACCGATTTCAATTGCACCACGTGCGGGAAGCGCTTCAAGGCTGCTGCACCGCTTGTCGCGCACATGGAGAGCGTCGGGAAGTGTCAGGTCCAGCACAGTCGTGGGTACAAGAGTGTAAGGACTTTGCCTGTAGCGTAAAATTTGAACAGGATATATGCTGATTCGGAACTAGCTTCTCGACGAGATCACCGGCGGCTTCTTGGCGGCCAAGCTGGTCCCAGAGCCCAAGGTGTTCAAGAAGGGGGACGCGTTGGTGGAGTTCGCACGCCCGTTGAATGGTGTGACGAACGTGCTGTTTAATTCCAAGATGCCGAACGCGTATGCTGAGCACTAGGACTGCGACCAGCGAGTGGCCTGGACGAGGTCAAGCGCCTGGGACGGGTGCATTGTCTCTGGGCCGAGCGAAGATGCCTAGAGAGAAGGTATGATGAGCCGCGAGGCTGCGGTCAGCAAGTGGTCTACATTTTACGAGCTGGCTGTGCGGATGCTAGGGCCGCGGTCAGCTGGTGGTCCGCAGAGGGGGGGGATGTGATGTCCGCCAGCTGATAAGACTCCTGCCTGCATAGATAGGCTGCCAAATTGCTCTTGTTGCTTCGACTATTCAGCTTGCTGGCGGAAGAGCAGCCTCTCACCGCCAGAGGCAGCGCGCGTCACTCGCCACGGTGCGGTCGGCGGTACATGTGCAGCATGACGGTCTCGGAGCGCGACCCTCACGGCCCAAAAGCATAATGATGCTTCTGGTTTCACCTTTCGGGTCAGATCCTGGGTTCTAGAAGGTATGCGCGAGGGATGATGCTGGCATCAATGACTCGTTGAGGACAGCCGAAACCACCTGGTATGTACGGTCAACATGCGCGCGTGATCCACAACAGATTGTTAAATACAAGTGGCACGCCTGTTTAGGTGTTTTGACGTGGTTTGTCTGATGCGGAGGTATGTCGGTGTGGGTGTGGGTGTGAGTCTGCTCCTCTCGACTTGCAATCTCATATGACAGATGTTATCGCAGCATTGGCCGAGATGGAGGCTGGGGGTCATGCACACACATGCTTTGGCCCCGTCGTCCATGGTGGGTGTCACGTGCGAGGAGGGAACGGCCACGGATGGGTTCGTGGCGGACGTGCTTCTCAAAGAATCATGGCACGCGGGTGGGAGGTCGGTAGGTGCACGCCGCACAATGCAATAATCATCGATGGGGTTCGTACGTGATCAATTGAAAAGATGATTTCGAAATGTGTCGCAGGCTGGGGGCCGTTGAGGGGCCGTTGCTCCTATATGATCGGGTGTGGGAGATGATAAAAAGATGTGATGAGACGGACGGTTTTTCATCCGTCGTTGACGGTCATCATCATCATCATCATCAATCTCAGAAGAATCATCATAATAATGAGGGTGGGGTTCACCTGTTTCATCGGGTGGAGGTGGAGTCAACAAAGCCGGCAAGATCGGGCTGGGCGCGGTTGGACCCAGTTCGGGAAGGAAACGCCACATCTTCGGGTGAATCATAATAACAACAATAAGCACGGTGGCATATCCGAGAGACGACCAGGCTTGGCCGTGACTCTCCTACCACTGAATCATCCGATGGCCATCATCATCATCATCATCATCATCATCATGGAGGTCAGTAGTCTGTACGGAGGACGGAGGAGTCGTGTGGTGTCGAGTGTCGAGTGTCGGTGGAGACGATGATGAGGGATTTGGGCGAGTCTTTTGATTACATGTCAGGAGATGAGGTGGATGTAGGGAAGGACCTAGTTTCATCCGGCATCCGACCACGCTCGAGGCTCTTCAATCTCATCATCGCGTCTCACTCAGTGATCTCCAGCTGCCTTTTTCCCATGTGTGTGCTGGCTGGACTGTAGTTCTATGCCTCCTCATCACACCACCTTGACTCTGATTACCCGACTGCTTCTCCCCCTTTCTGACAATCACGTGAATCGTTTTCACCACCACCACCACCACAACATCACAACCCATCGCGCAGCAGAGAGTGATTAGATATAAAATTGTCGCATTCTCCATCATCATCATCATCATCATCATCAAGGGTGCCAGAGAGGGGTGTGTGTGTGTGTGTGTCTGTGTTTATATTATTATTATCATTATTATTATTATTATCATCATCATCCTTCGGAGAGGCGGCGCGCGCGGCAGGAAGCTGGAGCCGCTACTTTAGTACCTCCAACCAGCTGCAGTGACGAGGCTTCGACGGGGGGCAAACATCTGTCAGCACGACCTGCCCATCATCCCATCCCTCGACTCACGTCGACGACTGCTATTGCTCCTCCCCAGCCAGCTCCAGACCTCGACGTCGACGACGACGACATCGACGACCAACACACATACATGCGCGGCGGTGTGATTCCGACGTCGGCGTCTGTGTCTGCGTCTGCGTCTGCGACCTCTTCAGTGAAGGCCGGGACTGCGACAGGACAAAGAGCGTCAGGAGGCAGGCAGGCTGCTTAGCGTTGCTGCGACGTCTTCCGACCACCACCCACCGCCCGCACCTGGCTCTCCCCCCTCCTCACCCCCCTCGGCTCCCACGCTGCCACGACCGGACTCTCCTCTCCGGCCCGAGTCCGCACACGACAACAAAACACCCGCCGCTCCTGCACCCACCGGTGCGGCGTCGCGTGCGTGATTTCAAGCCTGGTCGCCCAATTGCAGGCTTTGCGTTCTCGGCGTCGGCTGAGCTGAGCGCCAAGAGAGGGAGAGTTTTCTGCATCGACTCTGCCACCCAGCTCATCTCACACCCACCCCCCGAGACAAACCCACCCGACCTGCTCGCCGAGCCCGCGCAACCATGAGGGAGGTCAATTTCAGCATCCCGAATGCGAACAAGGCCTCGGTGAGCATCACCCCTGCCCTCTATGACCGTCGCGCCCTCGACTGCACCTCCACCCTCCCGCTCATCAACTCGCTCAACAACCTCGCCTACCTCACCATGTCGTCCGGTCGGATACGCGACATCCTCACCGTCGACGGCGGCATCGAGCGCCTCGTGTGCATCCTCAAGGAGGGCAGGAGCAAGGACATGATGGAGATGTGGAAGTGGAACCTGGCCTTCCAGTGCGTCTTCAACATCGGCGTGCGAGGCTCCGAGGCCGTCCGCACGCGCGTGGTCGAGGCGGACATGGTGCCGGTCATTGCGACCGTGCTGGACAACTACTTCCAGGTCCTGGAGAAGTGCAAGGAGCGCGCCGAGATGGAGAACCGACGGAAATGTCCTTTCGGCGGCTCGAGGGGCTTCTCGCGCTCGTCCAGTCGGCCAGAAGCCTTCGAGTCGCGTGCGGCACGAGCCCGGCGTCATGCTCCCCCACCCATCTCCATCCCTGAGCCGCGCGAGGACCCAGACGACGAGCCCGCGAGCGAACTCACCCCGACTGGACCCGCCGCGAACCTGTCGCTGAGCTCGCCGCCGGAGCGGACGACGTTCCCTCGGCAGCACCACCATCACCGGTCACAAGGGGGTCGGGCGCAGTTCTCGTCGCCCAGTCTGGGACGAGGGGTGTCGCCGAGCGTGAACCCGCCTCTCTCCGCCGCACAGATGCCAGCCGACCCCAGTACGACCTTCGGGTTCAGGCCGGTCCGTGACATTGATCGACTGCCGTCGATGGTGCCGACCCCCTTCGCAGACCTCAGCTCGCAGCCACAATCACCGGCCACCCCCGTCGCCCCCACTGCGCAGCCGGGCAGCCCATCGACCGGCGCCAGTGGCGCACGGCCGAGGAGGAGGCCGTCGATACGCCACCAGCTCACCATGTCTGGGTCGGATGACGATGTCGCCATCGAAGAGAGCCCGTCGGAGGAGTCTGCCGGCAATGCCCAGCCCGAGCCGGTCGTCGGCTTTCAGGCGGACATTGTCATGCAAGACATCAACGACGAGGACAGTCTGCTTCAACCACAGAATGATGCCGTCACCGTCACCGCCCCGGACGGATCAGGAGACAACGATACGTTTAACATCACCCACCGAGCATCTGTGGACGGCAGCGCTGTCAACCCTGCCGTGACCCCCACACAAGGACAGCTGCCGTTCCCACAGACACAGATGCCCCCGCCGATCAACACCGTGAATGCCACGCCGCCCAACTTCCACCTCTATTCGTCACGCAACCTGCCCACGACCCAGCCGACGCCGCCGAGCATCCTGGCAGCGATGCCCCGAGATGAAGACGTTCTCATGTCACTGCAGCTCCTGGCATATGTCTCGAAGTACTGCAACCTACGTTCCTACTTCCAGCAGTCTCACCTCGTCCCCAGACTGCAGATCAAGGACGAGCTCCGCCTCCTGGACCCTGACTACAACCCCGCCCAACAGCCAGCCATGACACAAGCAGAGCTGGACGACGAGTGGGACAACGAGTTTGTCGTCAAGGCCGACGAGGAGCCCTTCAACATCTTTCCACTGATCGAGAAATTCACCACCAAGCCTTCTTCATCAAGGTCTTCGTCAAGTCAGCAGTTGCCTCAGTCGGGCGACATGCAGTATTGGGCCGGCGTGGTGATGCGAAACCTCTGTCGGAAGGACGACAGCAGGGGAGGCATCCGACAGTGCGCGTACTGGCAATGCGGCAAGTGGGAAGAGTATACCAGGCAGTTTGCCAAGTGCCGGAGATGCAGGAGGACCAAGTACTGCAGCAAGGAATGCCAGAAGGGCGCGTGGGGGAGTCACCGCTTCTGGTGCGTGGCTGCAGACTCGGAAGGTGAGGCTGGCAGCAGTGAGCGGAGGCACCGGCATGGCCACCACCACCATCACCACCATCACCACCACCACAGCCACAGCCACAGCCATCACCATCACCACCACGCGGTCGGATCCAGCGCGAGTGCGGTGGCTGGACGAAGCAACCACCAGGCCATCTAAGCCGAGTCACGAACGGACGTCATTGATCTCTTAGGATATGCATAGCCAGGGCGTCGGAACATATTTTGGGTGGCAGATCTCTGCCTTGGGTTTGGGCGCCGGCGCTGGACGGGATGGCTCTTGAACGATGGCACATTTAATCATGACCAGCAGCATTTTCCAGCCAGCATCGGTCTGGATCATGGAATGGAAACTTACACTTCACGAACATCGGCTTTCCTCTCCCTTCCGAGGGCCGAGAATACGACACACGCGGGAAATTTCAGAGCTTCGGGGGACAGATTGAGTGCGCACGTCGGGAGGCGGGGTTTGTTCGTTCTTGAGCATAGTTTTAGAGGAGTAATGCTTAGTGAGGAGTCTCGTTACATATGACGGCGATGTCCTGGAGCATGGCGTGGCGAGGGATGTTGGTTAGGCCGGCTGTCTGTAGTTGCGACAGCCTTTTTCACAGAAAAGACCTTTCTTTCTCCATGCGTGTCTAGTAGTACGGTGGCTGTCTAGTCTCGCTTGATGACTCGGGGATCAATAAGAGACGACATATGTATCATGGACCACACGTGGGTCTCCCGGGTGGAAGGATTTAGGCTCAGACCAAGCTTTGTGGGGGCGCAAATGCTTGTCCTTGCAATGTTCGAGATATCATGACCTTAATACGCTCGAGCTCGAAGTCTGTCATCCCGAGTCGACACCTACATGTACCTTACTCTGGCATTTCTTGGGCGCTTGTATCTTATTACCTGGTAGTAGTGTGTATACACTGTCGTTCGTTACCATCACCATCCACTTCTTGGCGACGTCCAAACCTCATCATAAGGCGGTGTTGGCCTGCCGGTCAGGTCAGCCAGAGCGGATTGTCTAATAAACCTCACGACCCGCGCCATCATGTCCAACCCGCAGGTCTACGACTTTGGCTCCCCCGACAGATCGTGGACCATGCCGCTCCCCGAAGGTCAACAACCACCACCACCACCACCACCACCACCACCGCCGCCGGCGCACTCGCCAACATCGCCAGGCACGCAGCCGTTCCCGAGACTCGATGTCCCGCACTCGGTCGGTGCCCGGGACTTTTCACCGGATATGACGAGGCGAGGAAGTCATCTCTCCCGACGTGGCAGTGCGTTGTCGAGATACACCACCGGATCGGTCGACTCGTCGCAGATGCGCCATCGCCGGAATCGACGGACTGATACGGTCACCAGCTACAAGCCCGACGAGTTGGAGCTGGATATGAATTCGGATCAGGCGCATTTCCAGCCCGGTGCCGAGCCGGGTATCGATACCTCGGCGGCCAGCGACACTCAACCGGCGCACTTGGTCAATCTGGTGGCGGACTGCGACATCCATATTGTGGACTTCTCGGATGATGGCGAGCCATCGCATCTGCGGACGACCAATGCAGGGTTGCTGGACGAGCTTGCGAAGCCGAGGCCTGATGAGATGCCGGTGCGGTGGATCTCGGTCAACGGGCTGAGTTGGGATGTCATCCGCGCGATCGGGAACAAGTACAACCTGCACCGACTGGCCATCGAGGACTTGATACATACGCATACGCGGACGAAGGTCGATTGGTATGCAGATCAGGCGTTTATCGTGCTCACACTCCAGAAGCTGGTCCGGCTGCATCAGCATCGGGGCGATGATCAGATGTGCGGCTGCGGAGATGTCGAAAGCCCGGGACACTTTGACGAGAAAGGCCGGCGTATCAGCCAAGACTCTGGCTCCAGCTGGTGGCGTCGTGGGAGGCGGAAGCTGCAGAGCAAGAGGTCGGAAATCCTACCGCGGTACTTGGATCAGACGGATGTGAATGGCAAGCTCGACGAGTTCGTATCGGCGCATAGTGGCGTGTCGCGTGAGACTCCAGTCAAGCCTATCCGCACGCTGCATAGGTACGAGAGCGCGCAGAGTCCCGAGCACACGGCTTTCATGGAGAGACATAGCGTCCTGTCCAAGGAGGAGATGGCCGTCAGCGTGGAGCAGGTCTCGATCTTCTTACTGGCCGACAACACCGTCATCTCGTTCTTCGAACAGTCGGCCAGCGAGATCGAGAATCCCATCATGGACCGCCTTGCAAGCAAGGAGACGATGCTCCGACGGAGCTGCGACGCTTCGCTCTTGCTCCAAGCCATCATCGATGCGATCGTCGACCTGTCGGTGCCGGTCCGCGATGCGTTCAACCTCCAGCGAAAAGTCCTCCAAGTCGACGCCATGACCAATCCCGACATCCGCACCTCCAGGGCGCTGCATATCTTCGGCGAGGAGATCGACATGCTGCAGAACCTCTTCAAGCCGATCGTACACCTGGTGAATGCGCTCCGAGATCATCAGGTCGAGCCTCTCGTGCCTACCACGGCTGTCCAGAATGCTGCCCATGAGGCCACGGGAGAGAGTGGGAATGTGAATGCTGCGCCGCGACCGGCCCGGACCATGCGAGATCGCGAGGGCGCGCCCAAGTTTAAGAGGCAGATCTCGGAGTACAGGCGGATTCCCTACAAGAGGGCGGAGACGGCGACGAGCGTCATCATCACGCCGTTGGCGCATACCTACTTTGGAGACGTCTTGGATCACTGTATCACGATGATCCAGTCTCTAGTAAGCCCCCCACCCCCCCCCAAGATCAACCCCAACCCGCCACAAGTCGCTAACCCCTCGTCCCCCGCCCCAAAAAACAGGAACAAATGGACGCCTCGGCCTCCAACATCAGCACCCTCATCTTCAACACGGTCGGCGCCAAGACCAACAACTTCATGATGATCCTCGCGGTCGTGACCGTCTTCTTCGCGCCCCTCACCTTCATCAGCGGGTACTTCGGCATGAACTTCGCCGCCGGCGCCGGCCTGCAGCACCCCTTCGCCTTCTTCTGGGTCGTGGCCGTCCCCGCGCTCGTGGGCTTCATGCTCGTCGTGTTCGCCACGATGCTGTGGGATAACATCCGCGATTTCGTCGCCAAGAGGGGCATCCGGGCGCATCGGCAGGTGTTGAGGCGGAGGAGGAGGGGGTCGTGATGGGGGGAGGGGGTCGGTTGTTGTAGATGTAGAGTTTTATGGGATGGTGGGGGAGAGAGAGAGAGAGAGAGAGAGAATGAGGTGTAGATAGATGGCGACAGGGTATATTCTGTATCAGAAAGGACGGACGGGGGATTCGTCTGAGGGTCCTCACACCTGAGCGGACGGGACCTGTTCGATCGAATCATGACAGATTGATTGTCTAAATTGTGCCGAGCTGGGACCTCTTCAGTAGTCCATGTCTGCCTCAGCCATCTGGCTCGACCGCTTCGAAACCAGACTGTCCTGCCTCACTCAACGACCTCGGCATTGGGTGGGTCATCTCGACCCGTGGAGCGCCAGCACGGGAGACGAGATGGGTCCTCATCCTCTGTCCTCCTCAGCCGCCGCCGCATCGGAACAAGTCCGTACCCAAGTCGCTTTAGAGAGGGAAAAAAAACAAAAAAATTCAAGACCCCTCGCCGCCGCTTCTATCCTCTCACATGACCTTCGATCGGATCTTGCCCCCCCCCACCCCTCTCGCGCCACCACCTGTGCCTGCTCTGCCCTTCACGCCAAGTAGCCGGGCCCTGTGGCTCTTTGCGTGAGGTCGAAGTGATCGGTGTCATCGTCTTGCTTTTCCTTAGCAGGCAAGTCTTGTGTTGCGGCTCCGCGATCGTCAGAGTGCGACGACCCGTCTCGGAACATGGCACCAGAGCCACAGACCCTTGCCCAGAGCCTCGACAGCTGGCGCTGATGCCTCAGGGTGTTGTCGATGGGGTCCAGACCCACTTTTCCGCCCGCTAGCGCGCGACGTCTCTCGACCAATGATTGCAGGTGCTCTGCCGTTCTCGGATCATCACGGCGTCCGCGAAGCGTTCCTTCCGTTTTCAGCGAGGCCCATGGATGTTTTTGCACCGGTCGCGCTATCGCTGCGCTCATGATGCGGGGGCATGCGGGGTTTTGGAAGGGGCGACCGGGACGTCTGAGAGGTGAGGTTCGGCCCAGGTCGTCTGTCCCTTGGCTCACGGGTGGTCTCCGCCCGTGGCGGCTGCTTTCGCGCAGCTCGTGCCTTCCTTTTACGTTCAAAGTCATATTGGTTGCTGTTTTCGGAGCAATCCCTCCGTGCTCCGAATAAGTATCAGCCCAGGGCCTGGAGGGTCGGCTTGAGCAGCAACGTGAAGGCGCGTCCTGGGTCTCGTCGGGTTGGGAAGGAACGAGGAACGGAGCACCTTCTGTGCAACAGTCTAGAATCTCTAATCATGCAGGCCATATCGTAAACAGCAAACCACGGGTATCTCCACTCTCTGAACTCCAGCTGTCAACACCACACCGCATGATCAATCAACCCACCTCATCGACACCCCCCTCACCCAAACACCCCCGCCCTCCTCATCACCCCCTCAAACTCCTCAAACCCCACACCCCCCAAACCCCCCCCTTTCGCCTCCCGAACCATATCCCTCAACACCCCCTCCGGCACCTCCTCCCTCAGATCCCTCGCCACGCGCCTCAAGTCCTGCACCGTAATCTCCCGCTCCTCACCCCGGGTGAACAACCGGTACGCCTTGGCCACCTCCCGCATCCGCGCCTCCTCGTCCCCATCACGCACGCGTTTGCTCAACTGCAGCGCCGCGACGGGGAAGAAGTGCTCGTAGTCGACCCATCCGCTGCCGTGTGGATCCGCGATGGACAGGAGTTCTCGGAGGCCAGAGGGGGAGGCGGGAGGCGCGTCGAGCGCGATGAGGGCGCGGCGGACGTCGGCGGTGGAGATGGAGGTCTCGAGCGGGGAGTTGGGGTGGGTGGGGGATTTGACGAAGAGGTTGAAGGCTTCTTGGATCTCGGCTTCTTCGTCGGCGGAGATGGAGTGGTCTTTGGCGAGTTTGGAGCGCCGAGCCTTGGGCGCTGCGGGTGTCGCCGCGGGCTGTTTGCGTTTGGGGGCCATCTCGACTGTGGCACGTCTGCTGAATGCTGTCTACCTCATGGTGGGTGGTCGTAACAATGTTGCCATCGAGCGTGAGGTGTACACAATGACGTAGTGGCGTGCAGCACGTGATAGGAGTTTTGGACGCTATGTATATGTACTTCTCACCTCTTCTGCAGACTTCACCTGTTGGCGACATACGCGATGCCCGTACAATTACGTATACTTACTGTGAACGGTCGATAGTTGTTGGTCATGATAGAACTACACGCGCTCTCCCGATACCATTCACTTGGCCGAAACTTTGAAGCTCCCGCCCAACAGAGGGTCCAGCACCTTCCGACTCCTCCATCGCATCAATGATACCCGTTCGTCATCCCGTTCGCCCCATACATTCCATGAGAGCCATTCACTCCATTGACGGCCCCATTACTCTTCGCATGCACCGCCGCAGCAGGATCATCATACTCCAACATCAAATTCGTGGGATAGGCCGACTCCTTCGCATTGGTATCCAAGTACTTGCTCACATTCACCGACGGCGCGATCGGGCCCGAAATCCTCGTAAAACTCCCTGCCTTGCCCTTCTGCCTCCTCAGATCCTTCAGCTTAAAGATCTCCTTAAGCATCGCCGTGATCGCTGGACCGGCCACCTTGGCCAAGGACCCAGGGAGGAGCAACGCGTACGACTCCGCCGGTCGACCAGGGTTGAAGTCACGAGGCAAGGGCATGCCGGCGGCATCCATAGCCGCGACTGAGGTTGCGGCCAACACCTTTTGCTGCGCCCTGACGTGCACCATGCCGCGACGGCCATCTACGACAGTGGTGTCCTTTGCCGCTGTACGCACGATACCGGGCGTGGAGCTTGCATATAACATGCCCTCGTAGACATATGCTTGTAGCTTCCTCATGGCAGTCTCGTCATTGTCGGCTTGATGAGCGAGCGCCACAATCTGCTCCTTGTGGATCTCGTAGCCTTTGCTCAGGAACAGGTCAATCAGCAGCGATGTCTGTTGCGTGATCATGCTCGCCATTGGCGCTGCAAACGCCAAGCACTCTTCTACCAGCTCGCTTATCCCTCTCCTCCCCTTTGAGTTGAGAGCGTGGTATAGCGCGTCTGCTTCGGCGCCAACCTCAAATGCCGACCCCTTTTCGAAATGGTCGGCGATCTTAGATTTGACGTTCCCGCCAGTGCCACGAATCTTTAGATGCAGCTCCAGGACGTCCCTAAGTCCTTGCGAGCCCGGGTTCTCCTGCGCACCGTGGCGTAAGGCCCATTCATTAGCCGGCAGCAGGTTGAAGTTCTGGTATCCGGCAATGACAGCAAATATGTCATAGAGCTGAGGCAGTGTGAAAAGCCCTCTAGGTGTCTCTGCCGATTTGACGGGGATGGCGAAGCGATGTGCCAGCCAAGCGATTGGTGTTATGTTAGCGACGTCGCGGACGATGTCGATCGCGCGGCGAGATCCCGGGTACTTCAGCGAGCAGTATTTTATTTGATGGGAAGCATGAGCACTGAAGAAGTGCACGAGTTTCGATTCGAAGCGATCTTCAAAGAAGACTGATTCTATTGTCTTCGGTTCGACGTGATGAGCGCGGAAGCTATTCTCATCCATCAACACGTTTGCGCAACCTTCTACAGTGTAGACCACAATAGGGGCCACATCGTGAGGAGGTCGATGCAGGTCGTACCGATCGTAGACCTTGTTGTTCTTGAGAATGCCGCGCACAGCCTTGTTGGTGTAGAAGGGCAACAGAGCATATGATGAAGTGCCGGTGAAAGAATTTGGTAGGCCAGTAAACAAGAGCTTGGGCAGCATGCCGCCGTAGGCACCGCCGGGTAGATCAGTCAGCTTCGAGGCACCCCAATTGGTGAGTGTACTGCTGTTGAAGTCGTAGCTCAGGAAACGATCACCGCGAACGAGAGCCACGGCGTCATCCAGGATACCTCTTCCAGTCGTCTGGCCTGGACAAACACCACTTCCTGGCATTGCTGGCTTCGTGCATTCGGCCATCAGACCTGGATAAAGCTCCATGTTGTCGATGTGCGAATACAGCAATTCAGCTGCTCGAGCGGTCTCTTTGTCTTCACACCACTCCTCGAAATTGTCGTATGGCTTGAGGTTCAAGTAAGCACGGAATCTCGGAGACTGTTAGTGGAGTACAAGAACAATCAGGGAGGCGCAAGCTTACTCATTCAAAGTGCACACATTGAACACTTCCCTAGCCTGCAGCATGCCCATGATGTCAACCACCTTGAGACTGGCCGGCGTGCCGTGGGGACCGAAGGCATGTGCAGGTTCTTCAATGCAGTCCTTGATCAGCTCCGCCAGGTCACTGTCATTGAAACGGCCGTCCTCTCCTCGCCGCAAGCCATTGAAGGTCCAATCTTTCGGGAGCACAGGTGGCATGAGCTTGTGGCCCTCTTGCATCACGACCTTGTAGAACATTTGCGGCGTAATTTCATCAAGAGACCCAAGCTCTGGTAGATTGGCGCGCAGCAAGTCCTCCATCCATCTCGCATCCGCAGCACTGAGGGCGGCATGCCAATGATACAAGACAGCAAATTCGACAGAGACGACGTTGCCCGTTCCTCGCTCGATGCGGTTGCCTGCCATCTTGATCTCTGCCCCGAGATTCAGCCACCAGTTCGAGTCCGCGCGAGGTGTATTGAGAATAGCGGCAACATAGTCCTTGAGTACTACGGTTGCGAAAAAGCCTACGTTGATGTTGCGCGCAAGTTGGAAGACATCGTTGTCCTGCCAGTCCTGCTCCTCCTTGTCCAAGCTGTCCCAATCTCCGTACTTCTGTGCTTCATTGATGCTTAGCAAGTTAGTAGCAATCACGTTGTGATTCCGGGAGAACATGACCAGGAGCGCCACGACACCAGGAGGCATCAACATGATCCTCTCAGACGCCAGAGAATCCGGCCAAATGAGACCATTTTTGTAGGTCCGGACCCGCTTTTGCTCCTCATTGGTGTTGCCATACAAGGTGCTCAAATCGACGTAACTTGATGTCTCGTTGATCCATTGATTCTTACGGTTGGTCTGAAAGCACTCGTGAATGACAATGGTCGCGAACGAGAAGAAGAGTCTGTTCAAGCCAGAGGGATGCTCCTTGAACTTTCCCTCGGGCCGTTTGAGCAGATTCTCGAACACGAGCTCTGGATCCGGCAGATTGCCTCCTCTGGGTTTCATGGGTGGCACGTTTCGAGCGTATGGCGACCCGGCCTTGCCCATCTCAGGATTCCAGATGTTGTTGTTGCCACCGTCGTGTCGTCGGTACCTCGTCGTAGGGCCTGCCATGGTCGTCGAAGGATGAGGCAGGTCATTGTAAAGCATTTTGATGAAACCATCGGAGACCAGGTTGCCAAGTCCACTATTAGACGGCAGGGACTGCAGCATAGACACGCCGTGTTCGAGTAACAACTCCTTGTCGTCCAGCGGCTTCCCGGAAGTGATTGCTGGCAACGCCTCGGCCAGAAAGCGAGTTTGCTTTGGGTTGCCGTGAAGTACATCGTGGAGGATCGAGGTGTTCGCCTCCTTGGCTCCTCCCGCCTCCGTGTCGGTCTTTTGGTCGGGTGCAGTAGGTGGTTTTCTGCGGATGCTCCCAATCAGGCTCCTCATCTGCCCGGGAGCCATGACTCTGGTGTCGCCTTCACACAACCGAACAAGAACGGAGGTGTCACCTTCGTTATACACCGAGGAGTGTCAAACAGTCTCAGGCAAGAGGCATTGATAGAGGTCAGGACATAAGGTTCTGTAGAATCGGTAACGAAGAATAAGTCGACTCGATGCACCAGATCGGCTCAATAGAAGGGGGAGCACGAGCCCATCGACAGGTCATGACATTCCCACCGCGTCCACCTGGAAGAGGCTCGTGCAAAGAGACTCTGCATGACTGCCGTGGCTCGTCTCGTCCCTCATCGTGATGGCGGGATGCACGGCTGGAAGCACCAAACACCGCATATGATCGACATGTGGTTGAGGGAATGATGACCGCTGGTCCGGTCCCCATGAGCTGCGGTACCTCCTACATCGTGTCCAGGCCGCCTCGCGGGCAGAGAGGTGTTGTTGGTGTTGGGTGGTGCATGTTTGCTGCAGGGCGGATATCCACCTAGGGAATACAGGGATGGATAGGATCGGCCAGCAAGGTTGTCGGCTCTCGCCGTAACATGGGGAGATCTTGCATTTGCCTGAATGGGGAGGTTCACTCTATTGTACACCTGCATGAACGATAAGCGGCCTACGCAACGCCAATGTTCCCTCAGCTGCGCGTCCTACGGTCCATCTCCGTATAGCGTTCTACCATCGAGGACGACATGGATCTGAATATGAACGGCCTGAAGGTATTAGACCTTGCTGGATGGGGAGGCATCCCATCACGAACAGATCTATCAAAAAGGTCTGGGTAGCAAGGAAGCTGTATAATAAATATGATCAGACCCCAACTCGAGACTACTTCAGGCACACCGGGATGTATCCTCCGAATCATCGCCCCGCCCGCTTGTCGATCTCCTCCATGAGGGCAGCACCAACGGCTCACAGCCGTCCGTCTCAAGGTTCAGCCCACCATTGGTCCTGATATAGCGCAGGATTCTGGTCGAGCTGTGCATCTGCGTCCTTGACCCGACGTTGCGGTCGTTTCCATCTTCTCATTCAACTGCATCCTTGCTCGGTGCTGTGACGGAGGAGACACAACAGGATCAGGCATTCCGACACAGCAACATGGGTCCTGCAACGACTCCCGGAGGGCGGAGGTCATGGACTCCAGCTGTATATCCCCTGCAGGCTTCCCCTCCGCCACCGTTGCCTCAGCTGCCGCTGCAACAACCAATGTCGCCGAGATCAGAAAGGACCGAGTCCACAGCTGCCTTCTCATCCAGCGTCGCCGAGGACGTCAAGGATGATCTTCCAAAATTGCCTCGGAACATTCGCGCCCTCCGAGATGGCAAAAGTGGCAAGGTCTCAGGTCGAACAATCGTGGTATTGCTCGATGGTACCGGAGATAAATTCGACGCCGACAACAGCAATATCGTGCATCTAGTCGGCTGCTTGAAGAAAGCAGATCCAGCACAAGTCAGTTACTATCAATCCGGTATAGGCACATACGACGCCGGGGGTCTCTCGAATGGCATGAAGGCAGCAATGGACATGGCTGTGGGCAGCGGACTGGGTGTGCACATTCGGGACGCTTATCAATTCTTGACCCAGAATTATCACGATGGCGACCGCATCTGTCTTTTTGGTTTCTCCAGGGGTGCTTACACTGCTCGCTGCTTGGCTGGCATGATCCACAAAGTCGGCTTACTGCCAGCATACAACTCGCAGCAGATCCCCTTTGCGTACCAGTATTACAAAGACGATTCCGAGACAGGTTGGAAGATGAGCGGCGAGTTCAAGAGTACGTTCTGCATGGATGTCTCGGTTCACTTCATTGGTGTATTCGACAGTGTGTCCAGTGTTGGCTTCATTCCGAGGACCTTGCCACTGAGCAGCACTCCATACAACAAGTCGACTTACTTCAGGCATGCCATGGCCCTTGATGAGCACAGGGCGAAGTTCAAAGCCTGTAGGTTTCAGAAAAGAGACAGCACCCAGGCCACGGCTCATTGGGAGACTATGGCCGAGATTCACCAAGACGCAATCAATGGAGAGCCTGTACGAAGGTTCAGTGCGACTATGGGAGCACGCAGGCCATACGCCAATGAATCCGAAAAGGATCTGGAGCTGGGAGGAGACGCTTTAGCGAGAAGAAGAAGGATGCAGGCAATGCAGAAAGAGACTGACGTCAAAGAGGTCTGGTTCGCGGGAGCGCATTGTGATGTCGGCGGAGGTGCTGTCAAGAACGAGGTCAGACACAAATTGGCACAAATACCATTGAGATGGATGATCAGGCAATGCTTTGAATGCGACACTGGGATTCTGTTTAAAGCGCATGCTCTCGCAGCTGAGGGATTGGATGTTCACACGCTGTGGCCAACATATCGCCCGTTGGATCGGCCCCACGTAGGTCCACCTCCAGCTTTGATGGATAGGTACGAGGGCGGACAAATCCATCCTATTGCTCGGCGCTCGACCGCCCTGAAGCCGGTCGACGACGATGATCCCGAGGGCCTGCATATTGTCGACGTCCACAAGGATGAGTCAAGACGCGAATTGCATGAGCACTGGGTTCCCGAGCACGTTGAAGATTACTTCGATGCGATTTCGCCCATTAACGATCAATTGCAGCAAAGCAAAGCATGGTGGATCTTAGAGGTTTTGCCAGTGGAGGTGAGGCTTCAGAACAAGAAGACCCAGGAATGGTGCAAGGCAAAGAAGATGAACTTGGGTAGGTACCGTCCCGTGCAGGACGCGTCTCCGAGCCTCCACTGGACGGTACAGCAGCGGCAGCAAGAATTGGGATACAAGACAAGAGTGCGCCTGGATAAGAATGCCTCTTGGAATGTTGTGGTATAATTGGTAGAAGACGGCATATATTCAGCCCGTGTGCAGCTCCATAGTCTGGAAGAACCGAGCATTCTACTTCCGCGAGCACCTTTCGGTCAATCCGTGGAGATTGGAGATACGACAGCAGACAGATTCATCTCAAACCATTTATATGCGACTACCCGTTTAGGCCTGACGTCTAGCAGATCGCCAACGATGCTTCGACGGGCCGCAACAAATCAAGAATTGGTTCCGTTTCTTACGCTACTGCACCTTGCCGAGGAGTGGCACTCGTTGAGTAGTGCGGCACCACCATACATCAACCTCTCTCAACAACTGTGGTGTGACTGCCAAATTGGACAGAGGCGCACACTTCATGTCGTAGCTGCTGCATGGCCTCCGCACGATCAGCGTCGGCCGCGAGGGTCCACGGTCGCTTGGCTGTCCAACCTGAAGCGAGTGATTACATGTAGGCTGTCAGGACTTGCATTCTGTTACTGGCTCTCGATGATTTCTACGACAGTGGCGAGCTATCAAATGTCCAGCATTGATACTGTCATTGAAGACAGATAGCAGACGACACTGATCAGTGCAGCGATGGGGTTGATCAACAAAGTCGGTGGCACTTTAGTCGACCTGTCCGTCATTGCTTGGGACAATGTCATTGCTGTTGCGAATCTGGTAACTCCTAAGCTCAAGGAAGGCCATGTGGTGCCTCAGGGATGTCCAGGGCACAGAGGTGTCTGGCCGGAGTATGTGCCGCCCAAGGAAGGAGACTCTAGATCAGCTTGTCCGATGATCAACGCAATGGTTTGTCGACGAATCTCATCGACCGACCCATGCTCATGCTCGAACAGGCAAATCACGGCATTCTCCCACATGACGGCAGGAACATTAGTTTCCGTGAA
Source organism: Teratosphaeria destructans (assembly GCA_010367425.1). Taxonomy (NCBI): domain Eukaryota; kingdom Fungi; phylum Ascomycota; class Dothideomycetes; order Mycosphaerellales; family Teratosphaeriaceae; genus Teratosphaeria; species Teratosphaeria destructans. Next base: position 69,759 of record WBMN01000004.1, on the reverse strand, counting down.
ATGAACAGAACGATCAGAGAGACTTTCAATTTCGCCGCCAGCTTCTGTTTCTTCGTTCCGAACTTCTCTGCTCGATTTCTGAACAAGTCCTATTCGAGGGACCGCTTCGACTTGGCAGACTTGAGCCTCCACGCCGACAATGCAATCGAGCATGACGCCAGCTTGACTAGGCAGGATGCAGCCCTCCAACCAGACCAGGGATATCCAGATATTCAACTCGTGCACGAATTGCTCAAGGAGGCGACGAGCAGAATGCCTGATGGATCTCCGAGACTGACGAAGGCCGACCTGTCCCGAGCGTTGTCGAAGAGGAGGGCGGATGCGAGGAGGACTAATGATGAGTACTCTGAGTCTTTCTTCCACAACATGTTTGGGAGTGCGAAGTAAGTGACGCCTATCGCGTTTGAGTGACTACGTCTGCTAACTGGTCGATCGTAGTTCCTCTACAATGCTGACCATCTTCGGAGGAAGAGTTCATGATTTGGAGCCAATGCTCGTTGAAGAACGTTTCTCTGAGAGGTGGGAGCCTAGAATCCTGGACCGATTTGGGTTGACGATGGCCAAGTTCAATTTCACTGTCTTGCCCGTTGAGAGAGCGGTGGATGTGAAGAAATATCAGTAGGCCCTGTCATAGTCTGTGAAAAGGACAAGCGAGTGGAGGCACGGCGGCTCGACTCCAAAAGCAATGTCGATCCTGATTCTCATGTCAGGCCGATTTCCTGTGCAAACTTGAGAAACGCACTTTCGCTCTGTCGACTCGATCGACACCTTAATGCGTCTCTTGCCGCTGACACACGTGGTCTTGGCGCCGTGCGGCGTTCGTCACGGTCGCGACATGCGCAGTGGATTTGGCTCCTTCGCAGGACGTCATTGAGTGAATGCCTGCAAATGGTGCATGGCTAATTTGTTATAGGCAAGGCGACTTTTAATCTGAATTATCGATTCTTTGATAGAGCCTGGCAACCGTGGATCGAGGCAGCAGCAGCAACCATGCACTTGAGTGGGAGGAGCCTGCGAAAGGTAGGACCTTGCCTCCCTGAGTTCTGATTTCGCGTCGGTGGGAAGCGATCAAACGGATACGACGCAACGAGCAAGAGCAACGACAATTGCATGGCTCAGACTCAGCTCGTCCGTTGAACCCTCGGACTTCACCAGTCCACTTCTTGCACGCTTACTCGAATATCATCATCAATAGCCATCCTACCACGTCACGCGTCAGCCATAGCTCATTATGGATAACACACCGCTAGGACGCCTCCCGCCAGAGCTCCGAAACATGATCTTTGTACCCCTACTACTCGCTCCGCGCGGGAAGATCTGGCTGTCCGAAGGAAGAGTGCGCACGTTCGGGGACGACATCGAGGCGGTCAAGAATGCTCGCTCGTTGGCAGCGACGTGTCGGAAGATCAGACAGGAGACAGTCCCTGTATTCTATGGGTCGAATGACTTCCTGTGGTCCGTGAACGGCCTGTATACACTATGTCCGCAGGGTGTCCACTTTGAGGTCACGACTTTCGCACTTTGGCTACGCCGCCTAGGCGCAACATCACAGCTTGTTCGTATCTGCAAAATATGGTTGGGAAATTGGGATCCTTCTGATCATTACCAAGGGCTCGGTGGCAACGGAGGCTTGCAAATCGCCCATGTGGCCAGTGGGTTCTGGAAAGTGGTCAGAGCCACGAATGTGCGCTTAGAAGTGGGCTTCTTCTTATCCTGGTTCAGTCGCAGTGCTCGGCTAGGATGGACGGATCATGTGGTAATTCAGATGCCTTTCCGTCTCGACGCAGCAACACTGCTGCATTCGGAATTAGCAGCCGTGGAACGGGCTATCTGCACAGAAAGCAGAACCCTCGAAGAACAGCGGCATTTAGACGAGAGTGCGGACCTGAGTTTGATGGGCCTTGAAAAGATGCTTACTGCGATCAAGCGACTGCAAGATGCGTGATCAGTAGCAAGTGCCGGGGTGGAGATGGCAAGATGCGGAATTGAGCGGACCACTCACTTCATGCTTTTGTGCGTACCTTATTCTGCAAGACTTGACTGCGCTGTTCTTGAGCGATGAAATATTATCCGACTGCAAAATGCTACGATGAAATTGGTTGAAGTACCGTTGCTGCGCGTCTCGTTTGCGAGTCGTTTTCACGGGTAGCGCATTATCACATGTCAATTTAGAGGCTTCAGCTTATCGCTAAAGAATTGTGATTCTCCACAGACGTAGCTGCATTGACTGTCTCTCAATGAACATCACCGAAGCCGCAATATCAGCCGTACTGAACGCCGTAACGCATGCTCGTCCAGACCGACTAGCACACCCACCACATTGCTGCCGCCATCATTGGTCGCTCGTCGTGTCCACATTCATGCCTTGTCATTCGCGGTCTAAGTCCAGTTCTTTCGCCCAAAATTTACCGGTGCTGCCAAGAATCAGCATCTCATGTCTCCAGCGCCTGGGATTGATGTTGATGGTACAACGTACCTTGGTGAAGCCAATGTCGCTGCTCTTCTCGCGGAAGCACTGACGACAGATGTTCAGGCCGTACTTGCGGATGAGACCGGCCTTGTGTGTGCAGACGCGGCTACGGCATGTGTCAGTCCATCAAGGTCCTCTCTGTCCATCAATGTTCCAAGACTCCGCAATTTCACTGTTCTCACTTCCGCGGCCATCATCATTCTCCTTCTATTTCTGCTACACTGTCTGGACCGTTACGTACCAAGCGCGGGCGCCCTTGCCGTAGGTGCGCGGGCGTGAGTACCAGACGGACTCGTGCGACATGTTTGCGGTTGTGGTTGAAAGGCTTTCTGGGTCGGTTTACGGGAGCTGCACGGTCGGTTAGATCCTTCCATTCGTTGCGCGAAAATGCCAGAATATATTCTACCTCTTTCGGTGTCGCTGGGCGTCGGGCTGGGCGTCGGGCAGTTGTCGTTAAGCCGGATGCTGCTTGAAGCTCGCGAAGTTCGTCGGTGGAAGAGCGCCAAGACGAAATTCGTCGATGTCGGGCCTGAGGCCGCCCGGAGCGGGCTGACATTGTTCCGAGAATAAGGTACACTGCATGTGGTGTTGACGCTGTCACATCACGTGAATGTCCTCAAACCGCGATGAGTGGTATTTCGGGCGGACCAAACCTCACTGCGACGGTGGCACAAGTTCAAAGGGCTCCACTCTAGGCGCGTCATCCATTAAGATGTGGTGAGGCACTCTCTGGTAACAGCACACGCAAGTGTAACATGCTGTCGAAAGATTCAATTCAGCATCCGTTCAAGGGCGGCAACGATCAGTCTCAAAAAGGAACACCCAAAGACTTCATGACGAACATAGCAAATAAGCAGAATACTGGAAGTGCAGGCGATGGCATGTCGTGTCGCAGTGCATTGGAAGCAACGAACGACACAGCTCTCTGCTTCTGCTTCTGCTTCTGCTCCAGCTTCAGCCAGGCGGATTCGTTGCAGGTTGCGGCCGATGGTCAACTGATTCTTTATAGATGCCATGACATGGGAGAATATTCGCCGTCGCATAGCACTCCGATTGCCGCTATCCGCACATAAATTAAGCTACAAAGCCGCAAAATATCTTGATGTGAAGCGAAGCGTAATAGGGTCTGGTTTCGTCCTTTACAACATGAATGCCGCAGCTGCACCGATCAATCCTACGACACCGTAACCCGCGAGCTGAGTCGCTGCAGCAGTGTACGTTGACGACGTCGCCGAAGTTGCCGTACCAGTCATCGAGGTCCTGCCGCCCGAGGCGGTGGCCGTACCGGTCGCTGCACCAGTCGGCGATGTCGTGTTCGATGTCGACGATGCATTCGCGCTATTCGACGATTCTACCAGCGTGAAGTTTGCACAGGTAATCCTGGTAGTGTTCTCTGTGTGAATAACCACACTCAGGTCACCGAAAAAAGCGCTAGAGTTCAAGTTCGTGCTCAGGAATTGATCTGTGTAGTTCGACTTGAAGGGCGAAGCAGTGATGTTCCCGTGCTTGCCGCTCAAGTCACCGACTTGGCAAGTGTCTGGCGCTGCAGCATTGCAAGGGTAGTACTCTCCACGGTCTGTCGGGTCGAGGTGACCCATAGTAGCAGTGCAGTTCCCATTCGACGGCACGGGCAGGGTGTGGATGTGGTAGACGAACGGTCCGTACAGCTCTTCGGAAGGGAAGCCGGAGAAGTCTACGGAGACCATAACACCGGGAGTTCCTGGAGAAGACGAAATAGTGATGTTGCCGATCACAGTTGAGCCGGTACCATTGTCGACTTGAGCAGGTCAGTATGAATGCGTCTACCTCTGCTTGATATGCGAAGTCAGTTGCTTACAGTTTGTACTTGGCAAAAGAGCCTGGTAGGTCGCGGCTGGGAGGTTCGAAGCGGTCGTCGCAGGACCATACACTGGCATGAAACTGCTGGATGTCAGCACCGGGCGATACAAAAACCACTTGATCATCCGCGTACCTGGTGTTCGACGGTCCATCGTAGATGATAGCGCCTTCCTCAACCGCGACACCCGTAAAACCAGGCGGTAACACAGGTAGTACACCGCTCATGGTGTGCGTCAGAGTCTGAGCTGGAGGCGGAGGATAGCCCAAACCCTCACCCTGAGCGAGCGCCATGGTGGCAAAAAGACCGATGGCGACGACTTGCGCGAACATTTTCGATGCGGACTTGTCACAAAATAATGAGGAGTGCTGTTCAGGCCCTTGGAAGGAGACATGCACCGATATTTAATGTGCAGGTGCGAACTACACAGTCCTGTAATCTTGACGATCATGACATCTTACACTTGCGGCGGCAGCACGTCCCAGGACTCTGCATCCATTCGCATGTGCGGAAGGCCGTCGCCGCGTAATCGTGAGTTGCAGATGGCTGATTTGGTCTGCAGGCTACCCGGCGCGAAGGAGAGCCGTATCTTCGCGATGAGGTGTCTCACGGCCATAGCACTGGTCTTCCACACCATCACAGCTCATGAGGGTCAAGACTGCTGAGGTGTCGCTGCCATCACTAGGAGAAACATGATGTAGTCGTCTCTACAGTGTGCTGCGTAGGAGGCTGAAACAGGCTACTAGCGCTAAGCTCAAAGGCAAAACGTGCGACTCACGTGGCTTTCTCCCCGCACGTTCTCGACTCATGTCATTTGTTTGCTGAGCTCAGCAGTCTCTTTCGAGACCCACACTGTTCCACAACCAAAAGGAATACTACGACCACTTCACACCCAACCCAACAATGGTACACCCTTACCACCTCTCCACTCCACACTCTCACTCGTAACTAAATCACCTCCCTCGCAGTCTCGCGACTCCTCCTTCAACCCCCTGCACCTGCACTCCCCCCACCACGCCGACCTCCTCGAAGACTTCACGCGAGGCGCGCTCAAACTCCCCGCAGAAACCATCTCCGTTGCACCGCAACACCGTCCGATCAACCCCGACGACGAAGATGACGTAGTGCCGGATCAACATGCGGCGTTTGGGATCCAGCGCGCGACGCAGAAGGCGAGGGAGCCCGCGTGGAAGGATTTGGGTCTGGAGAGGTTGATGAGGGAGGGACCGCCGGTGAATCGTGGTGGGACTGTGGGAGGGATGACCGGTAGTGGAGTTGGCGGGCCGAGGTGAAGCGGTGGGAGTTGTTGAGACAATTAGCGAGGCGTTCGGAGTCCCAGTGTGCTGGGGCTGAAGTAACGAAAGGGTGTCGTACAACGTGACGAAGGATGGGCCTGGCATGCAATACGATGGCAGGGCTAGGGCAATGGAAGTCAATGCCTATGGTGCAAGAGGTGACTTGTGCACGGCTCTCCCTGCTGTTCGTGGACTCTGAGATACTCAGCAATACATTCCGTCTATCCCATGGGACTTCAGACCCAAACTTCTTTGCAACCTCTACCCTAGCAGGCTCCAGCCCAGACCCTTCGCATGCATTTGCTTCTCCGTCTATTCTCCTGTAACCTCTCACTTATTCTCCACCTCCTCCGTAAACGCCTTGTAGGCCTGCCCATCCATCAACCCCTCCCACTCGCCCTTATCAGTTACCTTGACCTTCGCAATCCACCCGTCCGCCTCGGGGCTGCTGTTGATAGTCCCCGGCTTATCCTCCAACAAGCTATTGACCTCCGTCACAACACCAGATACCGGCGTCATGATATCCGAAGCCGACTTGACAGATTCCACGGCACCGATCGCGTCGCCCTTGGAGACCTCGAGGCCGACGGTGGGGAGCTCGACGTAGACGACGTCGCCGAGGGCTTTGGCGGCGTAGGTCGAGATGCCGATGGAGGCTGTTCCCAAACTTGGTCAAAAAATCACATGCGCGACACCATATGTAGTTCGTCCATACCGCTCTCAGGGCTCGAGGTATCAATCCACTCGTGGTCCTCCGTGTACTTCTTTTGCCACCCTGCGCTCGGATATCAGCTTCACCACCTCTCAACACACCTTTTAGCCGAACTGCTTCATACCACTCGCGCTCACACCAAACGCCCTCTTGGACTGCACCTGCTGCGCCCTGAACCGCAAGTACTGCTGCCGACTGCACCTGGCGAAGCTCTGCGCCGGCCTTTGCAGCGTCTTGGCCAAGAACAATCCGCTCTGTGCTACAGCCGAAGACATCGTGACCCTCTACTCAGACTCCAATTTTGGATGGAAAGTTCCAATGGCTCGACAGAAGGCAGAGAACATGATTTGAACTCTCGGCCGGCGAAACAATGCGCTGATGCGGCTATCGCGGGCACACAGGCATACACTCTGCGGGGCAGGATCGGCGCGGTGCCGCGTTAGTCCGTCGCAAGAAAGTCGGTAGGCACGACCTCACTTGTGCAAGTGCGACCCCAATCCCAGGAAGGGCAGATGATACTGCGATAACACATAAGAAATGCTCTACGAGCTCATCGGCGTCGTAAGTCTCCATCAGCTCCATCCTACATCCACCACCAACAAAATGCTGATACATACTAGTGCCGCCCCAACCGGTCCCTCCGCGAAATCAAAGAGATCACCCGCACCACCGGCTCCATCATCCTCAACTCCCAAGGCGTCGTCCGCGGCATCACCAACTGGGGCACATTTTTGCTCCCCAAACCGGCCCGCAAACAAGGCGCGACGTACACGCAGGGCCACTACTTCATTGTGAGGTTCGATAGCAGCGCAAAGACACAGCATGCGGTGAGACGGACGCTGGGGCTGGACCCGAGAATGATACGATTCAGTTTGTGCAAGCTGGGAAGCAAGTTGGAGGACGTCAAGGGAGTGCCCGGGAAGGTGGCGTGGGACGGCATTTCGCAGGGGACTGGCCTATAGGAGTGCTGCAGATCATGTCTGGCGCGTGCGGTAGGGAAAAGGAGAATGGAAGTGGCACGGTGAGGCTGTAAGATAGAAGGGATGGTATCTGTATGCACATCGTTCGCCTGGATTGCGGTCGCAGAGAGAAGCTACACCGCTATTGATTTTACAATGGCCGTATGATTGCTCGTCAATTTATCGTTCTTGGCCATCACACCACCGAGGTCTTCCACACTATCACAGTCCTTCACAACCAGGAGCCCGCACAGTCTTCGGTGCAAGCTGGCTCTCCCGCTGGATTCCTTTGGGCTGGCCAAAAGCGGGTTAATTTTGTCTTCCGCAGTGACGTTGACGAGGTGAGCAACCAGGTTGAGAATGAGCTTGCGATACGCCTTCACGAGGGTGCCCGATCCGTTAGAGCACACAATGTGGTAATTGCCTACCATGCGCTCTCCAGTCCCAACAAGCTGCCCTTTTTGAGCGTCCTCGGCCACGTAACCGAGATAGCGACTTGTGCTCGTGATCTTGTCTCTACTACGAACGCCAATGCTTCTTATCAGATCAGCATGCGCAGGTTCGAAGCTCAATAGCCAAAGAGCTGCGTCAACTTGAATGGCTTCTGGAATCTCCTCGAAGTACCCTAGCTCGCTTGTTGCGATCTCGTGCTTATTGTCAAGCTCGAAGTCCGTGCTATTGTAAAACAGCTGAAGCGACTTCGAAGCCATAGGCAGGATATGGGCGAGACCCAAAGTGTATTTCTAGCCAGGAGTGCTCACCTCGCTACGTGACTGGGAGCAGACCTGCGCCAGTGGGTGCTGAAAGCTACCTTTGCCACGTAAGCAGGCGCTGAGATCCAGAGGCGACGCTGCAGCGAACGTCAGCTCGTAGATTTTGTTGCGGAGCTCAGGTGACAGACGGTTCAGTGGTGATTGCTCCATGTTGGACTGGAGGATGCCGGTTTGCCTTGATCTTGGTCGACGCTGTAGCAGACGAACAGGCTGACTCAATCTGGTGATATATCAGAGGATAATCGGTCATATGAGAGGAAGGTGGGAAGGAGCACTCTTTAACTAGCTGTATTATCAATCTATCGTCACTCGAAAAGCTCAGGGGTGGCAACACAAAGATCATGGCAGCATGAAAAAGATTACAGCAGCGTGACAAATCCGGCTCAAACACCCTATCGTGAGATACAGCTTCAGACTCGCAATACTCCATGGATGTCAACCCACTGCCGCCGCTTTGATTCGTCGACCTAACATGAAAGCCTCATCCGGATCCTTCTTCCCTGCTTGAGTCGCTGCTCCACCGTGCTTCAACGCTTCCGCGACAACCTCAAGATTCTTTCCCACCACCATATGCGACCTCTGACGGCCCACACGGCGCTGATCCGCTCGCCCATCCGCTCATATCTTGACCTCCCTCAATCTCAAAACCATCTGCAAGTAAGTCTCTGAAACAGGCCGCATCCCTATATTGCGAAAATTCTTTCGCGGCTAGTACTCCTGCCCCATGGGTTCGTATTACCTGTACTTGGTATTCCAAGAGAGATTGCGACGCAAGTGATTCATCATCCCCTGGATCTCTTTGCACATGCCCTGTCGCTGAAAAAGTGGTAGCCGAGATTGCCCAGTGCGCTGCAGTCGTTCGGGCCAAGGAGACGGTGCCACGAGGAGAGATTGTGATAGGCAGCCTCATGGACGTCCCTGTCTTTGAATGTGATACCGTAAATTCCCAACTCTAGCATGCAAGTCTCTAAGCGGCATAGGCGCGAGACGCATGGGAGAGCGTGGTGATGGTCGGGCGACCGCATCAACTTGAGTCGACCTTCTGGGAGATTATACCGAAAGTGATCTTCTGCATATTGGGAGACACGTAATCGTAGAGTCGGCCCCGGGCCTCACCTGGTAGGGCAGAGGACAAGGACACGATGTTGCTGCTTTCTTCGCCAGTCGTGACTTGGATCTCACTCGTGAGTCGGGAATTTTCGCCTGTGTTCAGGCGATCGGTGCTCGTGGTTTGAGACATGTTTCTGATATGGCGCGAACGTTGAGACGGCCGCAGCAGTCGAGCGAGCGATGAAAATTCCTTATGTTGTTGCTCTGTCGCACATAGGCATTTTTAAATGGCCGAATTGGTGGTCTTGTTGTTCTGAAGCCAAGCGCCAAAACCAAAGAGTCCTTGGGTAAGCGAAACCAAGTCGCGCGCGACAGAACGAATATTTAGTCTCTAACAGTCAATAGAAAGCTCAAGCGTCATTCACCAGACAATGATTTCACGTTATATGCCCTTTCAACTCGAAGCAGATCCGAAGCCTTCATCGTCAACCATACCACCGTCTTGTGGGCGTTCGTGCATGTAGCAAATGGGTCGACTCTCGTGACATTCCGAGCAGCTCCAGGCGCAGCATTGATCAGGTTGGCGTCAAATCAATCTGGTACGCATGCACCTATGGAGGAATCTGGTGCCAAATCCATGTAATGATGAGATATTGACCGGCTATATAGAAGTCAGCACAATGATCTTCGACAAACAAAAATGGCCAATTATATAGATCCACCGACCAGATCAATGCTCCATCACTTTCCAACCCTCCTTCCAGAGCGACTTTGCGAAGAATATAGCCCCGAGCACAACGCCTAGTACGGAGAGTGCAACTCCAGTGTATCGAGCGCATTGCACGCCCCACGCATCTGCTGCAGGAGTCGACTTCCTCTGGTTCACTTGCACCTCCACCGTGCCTGCGACACCAAGAAAAATGGACACAGAGTAATTGACCAGCGCGTTGACAAGTGATGCGGCCAGCCCTTGATGTTCCGCAGGCATCTGGTTGGACATGATGACCGTGGCAGCAGGAAACGACATGTCCATGCCGAATGGCATGATTATCTGCTGCTGTCAGCAATATCCGACAAAATCTAGTCAATTTGCTTACAATAGATACAAACATCTGCGCCCAATATGTCTGGTGTACCGGCTGAAACGCGGAGATGGCTGCACCGGCGCAGAATGCTACCATGGCGAGCATCATGACGAAGGGCACAGGCGTGTGGGTGATCAAACCTCCAGTTGTTCCGGCAGCGAGTAGACCGCAGATGATGGCCGGAATGTACTCGACCGATACAGTCAAAGGTGATAAGCCGCGGACGTCCATCAAAAAACGATATGAGTACCAGATCCAGATGCCGAATGAGCCCCAGCCAATAACTACTAAGAGCATGGCCCATCCAATCGTGCCGTTGAACACTCTGACCGGGAGCAACGGTGACTCAGCTCTCAGCTCAACCCACACAAAGGCACCCAGGACCAGGACGCCGATGATGAGGATGAAGTACACGTACGGCACGCCCCAGCCGTACAAAGGACCGTTGTTCCATGCCACATTGACCAAAACAAGGCCAGCAACACTAGTCACCGACCCAGACCAATCCATCCCGGGCTTGCGATGCCGGCCAGCAAATTGTGCTTGGTACGACAAAGCCTTCGGAATGACCAGGAGTGCAAGAACAGACAGGAACCAGGAGGCCAAACCATATGACCAGAATGTCCAGGGCCACCATAGGTACTGGGAGAAAACACTCGAAAAGATCGCTCCGAGTACGAATCCAAACGGACTCATCGCACCAAATGCCGCGAAGCACAAATTTTTCTTGATGCCAGGCGGATACGCTCGTCCCAGCAGCGCAAGCGCGTTAGGTGCCAGTATAGCTGTACCTATGCCTTGCATTGCACGGCAGACATCGAAGAAGACTTGTCTCCCCAGGTAGACACTGAAACCCGCAAAGCCAGACCAGACGCCAAGAAAGAAGTATCCAAACACGAGCATCCGCTTGTGTCCGAGGATGTCGCCGATGCGACCGGAGATGAGGATGAAGGTGCCGCTGGTCAGGGCATAGGCGGACGTGAACCACGCCTCTTCGCCTGGCCCAACAGCTCCGAGCGCCTTGGCAAAGATGTGCATAGGCGGAATGCCCTGACCAAGACCACAGAGCGCCATGACCTGGGCGGCAATGACCACCCCGATGAACAGCGCCTCATGAAAGGCGGTCACCTTCATAGGTGGTAGCTGGCCGGGAGGTATTATCGGCTGATCCTCGACAGGGCTGCAGAGTGATTGTGTATCCCAAAATCCTTCCGTGTTGCTGAAGCCTGCCATATCCATCTTCAACGCAGCCGGAGGCATGGCTTCATGGCCCATGGACCGAGGCCGGCTGGCATTCGCGACGTAGGTAGTGGACGACCGCTTGGACCGAGCCAACGAATGCCTGCGGGTGTAATCCGCCATGCTTTCAGCCGCGATGTTATCAATGAGTGGTTGGAGAGACACATGTTTGGCTTTGGGTCTTGACATGTTGTCGTCCATGGAGTTTCGTTCGTTCTCGGGGTCCACGACCGAATATCTTGTCCATTCCGCCATGACTGCGACTACTGGACTGCGACACTGTCTTGATCCACTGGCGAGCGAGAGAGGCCTATGACGATTAATGTGCTGGCTCCGGGACTTCTTTCAACCTTCCCTGTTGGTCTTGCTTGTCGACAGGTATCAGTACGCGTGTGCGTAAACAAGACCGCGCGCGCGATATGTCAAGGACGAGACGCGGGACTGCATGTCACCATAAGACAGAGGACTGACGCCTGCTGTCCGATCATGAATAACCTTACGCGGGCCATGTGCTCAACCTTGTGGATCGAAACGGCTATACATAGCACGATCTGTTAAAGGAATGTGCCCATGGCTCTCCAGTGGGTGGACGTCGGACATTGTCTTTGGCGAACTCCGGCTGTCTGCCTACCCTGGACCTGGGCGAGATCAGCCTTAGATCTCATGTCCATCAGCTTGGGTTCCGATGCCGTTAGAATTTAGAGGCTCATCGTGGCGGCCTTTGCTGTCAATGGACACCGTGAAGCTGCCGATGCGCCAGCCTACGTCCGCTGCGCACTCGGGTTGAACTGCATATGCCAGGAGCGACGCGCTGCTGTCCTTGCTCGTGTGGCTGGTATGAGCTCTGCTCGAAGAACGGCTACACGGGATTGATTGCGTGTGAAAGCTTATATTTTCTGCAGCACAGACTGTGTCGTGTTGTCTGCGACGCAATTGCATTGGCGAGAGTCCCGACAAAGTCCAGAAAGTCGGCGCAGCCGTAGCCATTGCTTCTTCCTGAAATCTGGCAGAATCTCTTTCAGCATGATTCGGTGTCCATGCGTTAGCACATCCATAGATGCTTGCGATGTTGGCATGCGCGAGCTTGGACTCATGAAACCCCAAGTCGTGCAGAAACCAGGATTTATCAAGAATCTCGTTACCAGCCGAAATCAAGCTGAAAGAAATAACCATGAGCACTGGGCAGGAAGTGCTCGGTTCAATTTGGTATCGCTCCCGCCAGTCCATACTAGTCTTGTCTGCTGCCCATGTTGCCGTAACTATTGCATTGCGCCGAAATATGCCAACACAGATATAAACGCCGGAATGTTGCAAGAAAGACAGAGGTGAAGTCGAAGTAGGCACAAGTACAGAGCCTATAGTCCATGATCCTTGCCCCCGGACGTTGACGCTTCTGTACCTCTAGTTAAATTCGCGTAGCAATACAGAAGATTGCCAACCACACACATGTTGCAAATGAGGTTGTGAGGTGTCTCGAGGATATGTCCAGCGTCAGCAAAGTCAAGCTGCGAAGCCTGCTCATCTGCCTCTCCAAGAGCCGTTATAGCCGCTCTGGCGCCGATAGCCTGTCTCGACACGGGATACGAGCTTATCTGCATACTCGCGGAATTATTGCAAGGAACCTGCTTTGCTTCCAGTTCTTCGGCTTTGATATGCCGACGTGGTTCGAAATCCAGATGCCTGGGTTGTACAACGGTAAGATAAATTTAGCGTTCCGTTCATGGGCCCTTCATCAGTTCGGACAAGCAACAATGCGCTGTCACCGAAATTTGCCTGGTCCACGTGACCTGTCATGAGTGTCAGTAGTGGTATGCGTTTGAAACGCCCTGCAACCCAATGCCAACTCAACGAGCAGAAGAATGAACAACATGAACTCTGTATTACGGAAGGAAATAAGCCGCCTGATAGTAGAAGGACCTAGCACCCAAGAACTCTGCCAATATTCATTCATTCAAGCAGCCTCCATTGCAGCGACCGCATACCGAGTGCCTGTACTGTTGGCCAAAGCCAAGAATGCTGCCGTATGATTGAGCCTCCGTAGTCTCCCAACTTTTCTGTATAAAAAGTCGCCCGAGTGGTATCATGCATATGGTATCGAACGCAGCAAGCACACAAACAATCACAAACAAAAGAATGAAACCATCCGTCCCGGCACCGGACAACGTCGTGGTCGAGGACTTCAGCCTAAGTATTGTCTTGCAAAAGAACCGTCATGCCCATGGGGTATCCGTGCAGAACGCCAAATTCGTCAGAGCCATCTCAACGTCGCAAAAATTGGTCATTGAGAAAAGCCTAGACTCTGCCTTGGAAGACTGGGTTGTTGGAGCCGAGGGTGGTGTGAGTGCTTCCGGAACCGAGAGTGGTGCTACCAGGTGCCGATGTGCCTTGGCCGACTGGGCCGTTGCTGAGAAGACCACCGGCGAGGCCACCCGTGGTGCTGTCGGTAGTGGAATTGTCAAACGCGTTGTTGACCTGGCTCGAAAAGCCGCCATTGGCACCGGCCATCGCGCTGCCCGAGGTGCCTGTGAGACCGCTAGTGCCTGTGCTGCCAGTATTGCCCGTGAGGCCAGCGGTGCCTATGTTACCACTGCCGGCGCCCGTCACGTTCGAACCGTCGTGCCTCTTGCGCTGTGGGTGGGAGACGGAAGGCAAGTTGGATGTCTCCTTTGCAGAGCCGATGCTGAACACAGGTGACTCCCATTTCTCGCCCTTGGCAGCGAGCTCCTTGTATTCAGTAGCCTTGGTCGAAATGCCACCGGGCAGGGCAATGTTCTTGAAGATCGAATCGTGCTGGGTGACGGCGACGTTGACTTGGGTGTCGCTAGTTTTCTCCTCGGTCTTCGTCTTGCCCTTCTGGAGCTGCTGCTGGAAAGCTGTGAAGTAGCGCTGGTACATATTCTGAATGTTCTCCGGGTCAGGGTTGCTCTTGGCCTCCTCGGCGGCACGATCAGCCTCGCGCTTGACTTGGTAGAGGAAGGCATCAGCCTTGTGAACATTGTCGCGGATCTGCTTCTCGATGACCTTCTGCAGCACCGGGCGCATGACCTTGAGCAACAACGGCTTGAACAAACCGAAGAGCAACTTGTGGTTGGACTGCTTTAACTTGATGTTGAGGTTCTTCACGTCAACGGAGACTGTGTTGATCTTGAAAAAGTGCTGCTTGTCGCTCTTATCGGCAGTCTCCATAGCTACCTTGAAGCTGAATCCGGTGCCACCCAAGAAGAGATCCATGACACCTTTGTCAGTAATTGACGGGAAGCCTTGCTTCCTCTTAATGTAGTACGACACATCGCGCAAGTCGGCCTGAATGCCAGAGACCGAGAGCATGACCTTGTTCTTGTTCTTGTTCTGGATGCTCTTGCGGCCCCAGCGCCAGTAGTTGTCGCTGCCGAACTCGAAGAGATTGGGCGCGAGGTTGTCGCCCTCGAGCACCAAGTTCTCAACAATGGCATCAATCTGGCTGTCGCTGACCTCAATGCGCGGAATGGGAACGTAGCGCACGTGCTCAAAGAAGCCAGGAATGATAACATCGGAGAGGTCCTTGAGCAAGTGCGGCTTGAAGGTCGGCTTGCCGTTCTCGTCGTTGCCAAGGTCCTGGAAAAGCTTGTTCATTGCATCGGCAAAGGCCTTGTTCTGCGGGTCCCGGTCAAACTCGCCGGCCAGGAACTTGAGCTCGTCGACAATCCGGTCGGTGTGGCCACGGTACTTTTCGCGCAGCAAGAAATTGCCGCGGTCATATAATCTGTTCCACTGTTCATTCGAGTCGTCCTCGAGGATGTAGCCCTGCTCTTGCAAGCACCTGCGGATATACCTGTCGATATCTTTGAACCAACCCTTGAGCTCCGGGTCATTATCAGAATCGCGGTAAATCTGGTTAACGGAGTCGAAAACGTCATCGAAGGAGGTGCTGTTGGCGAAGCGCTCAAGCAAAGTCTTCAATGAAATCAGCGCCGGTCGACTTTCATTGACAATATCTATGTTCGTAACGCACCTTGAGGTCAGCTTCAGCAATCTGGAGTGAATCCTGGTCGTGGGCACCTTTAACGGCGTCCTGGCTCTGGCCAGCAACGTTCTTGGTGTGGCCAGTGTACTCTTCGGCCAGGCGCAGCAATGTGTCAATCGCTTGGCGGTCTATAGCAAGGTCAGTACTCAGCCGTTCGAATGGATCTTACGCAGAACACATACAATCTTGGTGGCCCTGGATCTCAACAACCATCTTCTTCAAGCGGTAGATGATCTGCTCTCGCCTCTCCTTCGGCACCTTCTCCTTGAAGTAGGTGTTGGTGCGTTCGCGGTACTCGCGGGCTCTCTGCTTCTGGTCCTCATCAGTATTCGCAGACAACTTGTTCTTCAAGTCTTGGGCGCCGGCCTTGGCACCGCCCACAGCGTTGACACCAGAAGCGCCGCCTGTCTGCTGGTCTGCGGCCGCCTTGTTCGCAACATCGGCTGGATCACGTGAGCCAGAGGGGTCTGCCGCCTGGGTTGCGTTGCCGGCAGCGTCCTGCAAGTCCTTCTTTCCAATGGGCAAGTTGGACTTGATCCTGCTGCTGATGTTGTCCTTTGAAAGATCGGGCTTCTCGTGCCAGGTGTTATCCGGTGCTGGGTGGTCAAGTCTGTTGAGCTGCTCCTCGGATGGGTTGACCCTGTCAGCTGCCTTACTGGCGGCATGGCCAGCAATGTCGCGCAGGAGAACAACGGCATCGCTCACTGGAGAGTCGTCAGCAGATGCACGCGTAGAGATTCAGGTATCTTCAGACGTACGGAGCTTTCGGAATTGGCCGTTAGTGATCAGCAGCTCGCCCAGGGTGCGGAGACCCTCAAGTGCTTGCTGACCGTGCTGCTTGGCGGTGTCCTTGTCGAGCGGCGCATTCGGAGAGCTCGCGTTGCCCTTGCCAATCATCTGAGTTTGCCAGATGAAGTCTTGCAGAAGATTGCCATCGTTCTTGGATAGCAGAAGAATCTTTGATTGCTCAATGACTCTGCGCAGATCTTGGACGAGCAGCTGACCCTCGGCGGACAGTTTCTTGGACGGGCTCTTGAGTTGATTCCATTCAAGCGCCGTATTCAGAGCAACGTCGATTTGCTTGTTCTGCGATACGGTTAGCGACGAAGCAAAACTACGGCTGTAATACGTACGGATGGAACCTTGCCATTTGCGAATGCTATGCAGGACGTGTCAGTACAGTCGGTCGAATCATCACCACGCGCGTGTGCACGTCAACGTGCCACGGCGAACGTACCAGCGTAGATGCCATAGAGCTGGAGCTTGCCATTGACGTCCTTCTCCTTGATGGCCTGGTTGGTCGGCACGTTTACGGACATCTTTGCGACCGTGGATGATGATGGTGGTGCTGGTGACAGAGAGGAGTTGCGAAGCTCCTGAAATGCTGGTTGGGGCAAGCCAATACTATTACGAGTCGTGTAAGGGGGGTATCAAGGTATTATGGGTTCAGTATGCAAAAGGTGAGGTGGCTGGATTGCCTGCAGATGTGCTGTTTGGGAGGGTGCAGGAGTAATGGCGACGAAGGACAGAAACTCAAAGATCAAAGAAGTGTCCAGGCGCGAAGGCAAGCACAGACACGGTTATTATTAAGGTATGTGATGAACCATGACATCACGAGGAGGTCCTGGCGCGTGGCAGCAGACGCCACCATTGTGGCATGCAGCTAGCGGCTAATAAACAATAATCTCTGTCATCATTGAGTAGTGTTGTCGCACGCGGCGGCTCCAGGTTGCTGTCCTGCTTCCTTGATCTCCTCACTCACGTCCCTGCGGACTGATGGGCGACAGGGATTCTGCGTCATAGGTCGATCACAATCCTGGCTGCGCTCTCGCAGATCCCTTTTCGGCCATTATTACTATTATCATATTGTCCGCACACGTGACAGGCCGCGACACGCTGATGACTGTTTCTTTGTGCACGCTGGCCGTTCGCGGCAGAGTTCGATATTCCTGGCCATGCATGATGCACCGCGTACGCGGCGCAAAACGAGCGACTACTCCGTAACACACGGTTACACCTCCGTCCCCGGGGCAACTGGGAAAAGACCAACCAAATTTCCCATGAGACGGGAGTGGCGCTATTAATCGCTAGCACCCCCTACTGAGCCACAACGGCACAGATTATTTCATTGAGCTGCACACGCTCCGTCCAGCGGCTCCCACCTCGGACGACGCTCCAAGGGGAGACGAATGTGTCTTCCTGGACGACCTTTCCTTGCACTGGGGTGCAGCACCAGTGGATCTCCGATGTTCAAGACGCGTCCCTCAGACCTGCAAGGATAACGCGTTGATGTGGAGTGAACCTCCAGACTGCTCCAGCACCTCCTAGTGTTTCGCTCTGACTCTCCGGCTGAGGCCGCGCGTGCGCCCGAGCTCGGATGCAAACGTACTGTCCGTGAGCGGAAAAATGGAGCTTTGCACACCCTGCGAACGATAGTGTTGACTTTTCAGAGTCGATCTGAAAATCCACTCAATCTTAGCGCGCGTATTGTTCGGACATTTCGGGACGAGTTGATGGCAGGAGTACGGCAACGAATACCGTGTGACTGGAGTGAGGTTGTGCCAGTGGCCATTGGTCGCCGAGATGCTATTACGCCTGGATAGATTCGCTAGCTGACAGAGAAAACATGGAGTATACATGCATTTCAAAGTCGCAGAAGCGAAGCACGGTGTACATGTAGCCAACACCTCGGTCAAGCATCATGAAGCCTATTGCCATCACCTGACTCTTGGACTGGTCGGGCAGCTGACAGTTCGGCCGGTTGACGTGGTATATCTCGAGCCGCTCGATATGTTATATGCAGACGTGAGGTGTCATAAAGGCAGCAATGCATCCTGTTTCGTCCTCTTCGAGATCTTCGATTGATCTAGACGCTGGTGTTGCACACGTATCTGTTTGTTGAGTTGGTAATGTCCATAGCTTGTATGCTGATTCATTCCTGTATCGAGCCCTCCTACAAGCTCATATCAGATAGGCAGGCTGTTGACTCGGTACCCACAAATGTGACTGCCCAGCGTCTCGATTTCCAGGACATGAGCGACATCTAGTTGCCTTGAGGCGTGGCAACAAAGGCGAAGACTCTGCAATTTGTAGAGGTCGCATGTATAGCCGCTCTCAGCGAGGATGTAGCACACATACCATCTATCTCAAGACCTACTCCTCGTTCTCCTCCCCCTTCCCAACATGCGCCTCCACATACGCCTTCGCCAACGCCTTCACCCTCTCCAAACCCCTCTCATCGCCCTCCTTCTCCTCAAAGTCCAACCATTTCTTGAACACAAACTTGGCCCGTCGCTTCTTCATCTTCTGCGCTGCCATCCGCTCATACAGCGCCCTCACCTTTTCCGCCTGCTCACTCCTCTCACTGCTCACTCTCTTACCCTTCTTGCCCTGCACCGGCTGCTCGCCTGATGACAAAGCCGAGAGTCGCGAGCGCTCAAGGTCCACCCACATGTCCCATCCGCTGCTCCATTTTGCCCACTCAGAGACCAGGCCCTCGAAAATAGTGCGACCGCGTTCTGGATCGCCGTCCGCCGATCTGAATTCCAGAGCTGCGAATTTGGCGGTGAGCAGACGGTGCTCGTTGCCTGGCACAGACTGCAGAGCTCGTGAGAGCAATGAACGCGCCTTGGCAGCATCGCCAATCTTGTCGAACAAAAAGCTAGCATAATTGACCCACACCTCTGGACTCGCTCTGAAGGCTTTGTTACCCACGATACGCTCAAAAATACCGTCGGCCTGGTCGTGCTTCCCAGAATCGATATAGATTGACGCCAGCCTCTCGTGCATGGTCAAACTGTCCTGGACTTGACATGCCTGCTTGAAGACCTCCTCGACGTGTCGATCATCGCCATACTCGACTTCTAGATTGAGCCAAGCGATCCAGACATTCAATTTCTCGTCCGTCTCGCGAATGTGGATGCTGCGCAGCGCACGTTCCGCGAGTTCGCGAGCTTTCTGAATCTCGGATAGCTGGAGCTGGAACGCCATGTACTGAATCCACAGCTGGCTGTCGTTTGATGAGCCAAGGAGCAAGCGCTCGAAATCAGACACGCTCTGAGGACCATTGTTGTCCAGATCACCAGTCAGATCAACCTTGATTTCAGGCTTGTTGCGCTTGCGTTTCTTGGTCGCCGTGCTCTCGGCCTCAGAATCTGACGCCGTGCCCTTGTCAGTCGATGCGAAGGCGTCACCGCTCCAGTCGAATCCGCTAGTCTTGAGGCCGCCGGTGCTAGATCTTTCTGATTCTTCCTGATCCTCGTCATCAACATCAACGTCCATCTCATCAGCAACTTCAGCGCTGCCATCGGCCTCGCAATGCTCCTGAAGATCTTGAACGTCTGCGAGGTCAACGCCGCCTTGCGGTTCCTCGTCGTCCGCTTCACTCTCAATGTCAACCTCTACCCCAGCGTGTTCGCTCTCATCATCTCCGTCCTCTAAGGCACCGTCTCCATCTGTGAAGTAGCTAGCTTTCAGTCCCAAGCTGATCTTCCTCTTCTCTGGGTCAACAGCTAAGATCTTGGCCTTCACAACGTCACCCTCACTATATAGCTTTCGCACGTCTTCGACTCGCTTGCTAGCAACTTCACTGCGATGACAGAGACCAGAAAGCTTTGGCTGGGTGTTGTCGATGTCAACGAATGCACCAAAGTCCTCAACTTTTCTAACTTTACCAGTGACCACCATGCCAACCTCCAGATCTCTGACAGTGAGAGGTGGCACGTAATTGACGTCAGTATGGGAGGCCTTTAAGCTCATGTTTGCATGCTTGGCAGCAGCGTCGACTGACAGAATTCGACCCGAGACGAGCTGATCAACCTCAACGATGGTCTTCCAGTCCTTGACGTACTTGTCACTAAGATCCGCGACGCGTACAAACACGTCGGCATTGGCGCCCAGGGAGACGATGACGCCCTTCTCCCCAACATGTTTGACAAAACCACGCACAAGCTCGCCAGCCTTGAGCTTATCGTGCGAAGTGATCTGCTTGTCCTTGACCGGCAACGAGCTCGACAGCACCTTGCTGGGTCGCAGCGACAAGTAGAGCTTCTTGTTCGGCGCATCGACGTCCAGGACACAGACGCGGACGATGTCGTTCTTGCTAAACTGGTTTGGGTTGACTTGGTCATAGTCATCAGATAATTCGACTAGCGGTACAGGCGCAGCGAGCGCATCGCTAAGTTGGACGGTGACTGAGCGCTCGGTGATCTTTGTTACGCGACCGGGGAGGACCTGACCTATCGAGACGTCACGCAAAGTCAATGATCCTTGAATCTTCCCATCTACTGCAGTCTTCGCCGTCAGATCCAAGCGTCCAGTGGCCAGGTCAACAGCCTTAACAGTTGCTCTGAACGCCGCGCCAATCGGGAAGCTCTTTGGTAGGTTCTGTAATGCTCCAGCATCGTCGCTCAAGTCCATGAGAGAGACACGCCCACGCACACTTGGACTCAAACTCACCCAAACGCAGTTCTGACCGTGATTGTTGATGAAGGCCAGATATTGCTCACCTTGTTTGACAGAGGTAAAGTCCAGTAGATCTTCGCTGCCCTTTTCGACTCTCGATACCTTAGCAGTAAGCTCAAAGACTGAGTTCTTGTTATTGCGATGACTGATCGGCAAGAATCTATGGTTGCGAGCATCGTGTACACCCAAGACTTTGACTTGCATCTCGGCATTGGGCTCAAATTTCTGGAGTGGCGCCTTCTTGTTCGTGATGTCGTCCCAGCTTTCGAAGACCTCGCTGATGTCAACCCGACCGTGAGATCCATCTGGCAGACGGACGTTCAACTGAGTCGCCTTGATGGACGCGATGCTGGCCTTGATAATCTGGCCCATGGAGTAAGAACTTCCAGATAAAGTCGACTGCTTTGCAGCAGCAGCACCGTCGGTGTCTTTCTGCTCCCGCATGCTAAGTGTGAATCTTTCACGGGAAGAATCCACAGAGAGGACCCAGGCGTGAATGGTCATATCCTTCAGCAAACCGAATGCAGCCTTTCCAACCAAATCCGCACCTATCTGACTCTTGGGCACAAGACCAACCAAGCCATTCGCGAATTCAACATAGACGCCTTCGGGCGTGACGTTGCGCACAAAGCCACGAACCTTCCCGCCTTCCCTGATATCTCTGAAGGACTTTGTGATCGAAGCGTCCTTGGCTGCTTGAACCATTGTGGGCTTGTTAGTGAGCAGTATCTGACGGCTGCGCTCAAGCTTCGCCAGCACAACAAGATCTGTCAGCTTCTGTCCCACGCGGATGCGCTTCAGAGCACTTTCTGCTTTCTTCAAATCGGAGCCGTCGGCTAAATGACCGACTCTAATGGTGCCTCTCAGCCCATTCTCCAAATCTAGACTCACGCCCTCGCCACCGGTCTCGGTCACAGCCCCAGCCACCATCTGTCCGCCTTCGATTGCATTCCAGGCAGCTTGTGTATCCTCACCGAACTCAACGCCAGTAGCTTTGCAAGAGACCTTCATCTCCTTCGCCTCCGGGTCCACAGAAAGGATGCGCACATTGACTGTCTGGCCGATGCGGAAGTGTTGCTCAGGCTTCTCAATGTATCCTTCGCTCATCTCAGCAGCAGGCAGCCATGCGCGCACAGGACCGAAGAATTGCACGGCAGCGCCGTTCGACAGCAAGTTGACGATTGTGCCCTGGCTCTCCATGCCAGGCTCAAGCTTCTCATACGAGCTCCAAATGCTCATGTCATCCGCCGCGTTGACCAGAGTCTTCTTTAATGTAAGTCGCAAATGTCGCTTGTCCAGATCGATCGACAGCACACGAGCCTTGACAGGATAGCCTTCTCTAAATTTTCGCTCGGGATGCTGCAACTGAACATCGCTCAAATGCGCCTCTGGCACCAGCCCAGTAATGCTATCACTAAGCTTGACCAGTACACCTGTGATACCCGTCTTGCCGCCCAAGATCAGCCTCTCCACCTTTCCATTCACAACTTCGCCAACTATCAAGTCCTCAAGACGCAAATATGTCTGTTCTAGCACGCTCTTCTTCAGCGAGACGTAGTACACATCGTCCACTGGGTTGTAAGAGATGACGCGAATTTTGTGGTCGGAATCTAGCTTATATGGTCCAGAAGCTGATGTTAGAACATCGATGCGCGTGTCTGAGATTTGCGAGATGTGCGCGAAAGCATACTTCGGTTCCCCGGTCGCAGATGGCAGCGCCAGAAACAGTCCACGTTCTGGCAGAACATATGCAACTTTTGCGTCTTTGACTATTGAGCTCACAGGCAGTCGCTTCTCAAGATTAGTCGCTTGTGTCCTCAGCTTAGCGCTGGCTTCTTTGGCAAGCTTCGAGCTGGGCGGTGGAAGTACTAGTAGGTGGTCTAAAAAGCTGACACCGGTGCGCTTGCCGCCGTCATCGTTCGGCAAAGCCCACACTATACGTCCCTTGAGTCTTGACCCAATCTTGTACCTCTTACTCATGTTAACGTTTATTTGACCAGCGCCAGAGTGTACGATGTCGGCGGTGACGTTAACCATACCCATGACTTTGCCGGCAACACCACCGGGTCCGGACTCTGTAACCAGAATCTGTACAGCGGTACCAGGCAAGAACGCATCAATTGTAGGTGCCTCGTTCACGACAGGTCCGGTATTGCTTTTGTCAGTGCTGACAGTGACGGAGAATTTGGCGGCATCTGGCGACAGCTTCAAGACCTTGCCATTGCTGCCCTTCCCAGTAACCAGACACAGCAGAACTTGACCTTCCTGCATCTTGTCCAGCTCAAAACCAGCACCCAGTTCCTTTTTACTGACGAAGCCTTTCACGTCGGCATCAGCCAAACCCAAGTCCATGATGACACCGTGATCCTCGACACTTCGGACAGCAGCCTGGACCATACTGTTCACGACAACGTTCTCTGCGTCCAGCCCAGCATTGACTTGACGTGGATCAACCGACAGCTCAATGTGCCTTTTGTTTTTTCCACCTTCCTCCGATCCTGTACCCGTCACCGCAGCTCGCAGCCATTGTCCAGTATGGAAGAGCTGCTTCAAATCGACATCTTCAACCTCTTCTTCGTCTCCGTCGGGCGCCTCATCTGCCAGCAACTTCTCAATGCGATTGTTCAGCAATTCGGATACTGCTGTAATCGGTATGTATCCGGTCAAGTTGTTGGGCAGAGCTAGCGCAACATCCTTATTTGTGACTGCCGTGACATAGCCCAGCACTGAGCTCCCGACCACCAGACTCTTGTAGCTCAATCCAGAAATCTTAATGCCCCCTTTGACCTCCTCCTTGTCACCGTCCCGCTTCGTCTTGCGCTTCTTTTTAGCCGGCGCTGCACCTATTTCACCATCGTGAAACAGATCCCCATCTTCATTCGGCTGCGTCGGCGCTTTCTGGCCGGTCTGCTGCTCGAAGAGGACGTCACGCTCTGCTTGCGCCTTGATCTGCTTCTGCTCGAGAGGCGTCAAGACACTTGCCCCACCTCTGGGGAATGCGCGCTCTTCCTGTTGTAATATCGACTTCGCTATAGTCTTGCGTTCGCCAGATCCATCGTCCTTCGCTGGTTTCTTTGTCTTTGCAGGTTTCGCTGCGGACTCGTCCTGTGCGGATTTCGCCTTCTTCCCTGGACGCTCGTCTGTGACAGCCTTTCTCTTTACTGGCGCCATAATGCGTACAGTCTATGAGGAGACAGAATGTCTTTGGCCCAGAAAGTTCGTTGGGTGGATCTCAAACTTCAAAAATGTCAGAGCGCGGTGGTCGGAATGTACTGTTGTGAAATATTCCGACTGGTCCCTCTAGCGCTGCAATAGAGTACCGGCGCCTTCTCATGACACTTCCTGCTTGAGGGCGCATATGCGCATATGCGGAAGCACGAGAACTGAGCCGTGACATGCACAAAAACTCGGGGATAAGACGTAGGTCGATATTGATAAAATTTGTCTCAAACAATGATTATGCAGTACCTGGGTGATTCGCCTTACTTTACTAATGCACGAATGTAGTCGACGAGGGTGGCGTCGGGAGCATCCATTTCTCATTCTACGATGGAGTTGTCCGCCAACATCGCTTATCCTCCCCTTCCCTAGCCAAGTGTCGCAATAAAACCAGCAGAAAATCCTACTGCGCTGATGTCTTAGATACGGAGAGGGTAGGAAACACTTCTCCCTATGGGCCGCCTTCTCCAATGAGTCTCACCCCTCTTCTTTCAGTCGAGCCTTTCATATCAGTTCTCCCGCTCGCAGGACTTTTGAGTGCTTGCCTCGCGGTCCGTTTCCGGAGCGACATAGATGTCGGTGATGATAGAGGGTCTGCTTTCTTAGCGTTCTCGTCGCGCAATCCGCACGGCCACATGTCCATGATGTAGGCATTCGTGCTGCTGGTCGCCTTCAATGCTTCGTACCTGGTGGAAACCGAGGTCGGAGGCTCGAAGAGTGTGTGTAGCTTTTGCTGGCGGGTGCTGAAAAGACTCGTGCCGGAACATCTAGATGCGTCTTTGCCAACCACCTGAGCGGCAGCCCTGAGCTCTCCATCTTACTCCTCGAAGCTTGTGAAGACCAGAGCCAAGATAAGCGCGTCTACACGCCAGCCCCCTGCGTCAAGCTCCTGGGCGATCTCGTCTGTAACTTGCACTTTGCCTTGGGCCCTAACAACGGGATCAATCGCCGCAGCATCGAGTATATTCGTAGCAGACTTGTCAGTGGGACCAGCGCGATCAACGCCTTCACTTTAATCTACCATACTCGAGCAGGTCGGAATGCGTGGGCTGGGCTTGCGCAGAACAACTGGGACTGGCAGGGTGTTCAGCGGTATTATGGCAAGTTTCGAACTATTGTGCCCCATTCGGAGCAAGTGACAAGGACTGTGAGTCTTCAGCATTGCATTGAGTGCATCGATCTTCCCACCCTGTTGGCACTCGTTCGATAATGCCCGAGGAGATGGGCGGCGTGGTAGATGACGGGCTGAGGGTCTACGGCACGAAGAATGTGCGTGTAGTTGATGCTGGTGTCATCCCGATCATAGCTCGCGGCAACGTGATAAAGGCTGTGCACGCGATTGCGGAGAAGGCCTCGACTATCATCAAATATGATATCGGCATTGGGTCACAACGAGGATAAATCTAGAACGTCAATAATGCTTTGTGGGTATCTCGATGCACGTCAAATACTGCCTTCTGCATTGCCATCACTCGAAAAAGCCGCCCTCACTCTCATTATCGCTCTCTGCCTTGGCCTTCGCAGCAGCTGCCGCAATCCTGCGCTCACGCCGGTTGCCATGCACATCACCCGGTAGTGCTTGCTCCTTCTTGGACTGTTGCTTCTTCTTGACGACGAGCGTGACTTCAGGCGCCGCAGTCTCCTTCGACTGCTCCTTGACCGCCGTAAGCTTCCCATTGCGCAGGTCATCCAGCGTCCCATCCGCCATACACTGCCTGACAGTTTTCCACATCCCCTGGTCTCCTTTTCTCCCCACCTCGCCCTTTTGCGCCTCGTCCTCCTCAGCCGCAGCGTCGTCAGTCTCGCCTTCCTTTTTTCTCTTGCTTGGATACAACGACACATACGCTTTGTCCAGAGGATAATACATGGCGTAGTTTACATCCACCTCTGCATCCTTGGCTCTCTGCTTCAAATCTTCCACGACCGCATCATCTTCACAGGCAGAAAGCAATTTGTTGGCCTTCTTGAGGTTCCTCTCCGCCTTCCTTCTGTCGAAAAATCTGATCTTGTGGAAACGCGCGATCATATCACTGCGCTCCTTCGCGCTCTGCTCCCGCTCCAGCTCATGCTGCGCACTCTGCAAAGCGCGCTCCTTCTCAATTCGAATATCTGCTGGCAAGTCCTCGTTGTGCTCGAGGAGCCGTCTGAGTGAGCGGATTGTAGATTTCAGGTCGTTGACGGTATGCGCTTTTTTGAAGGATTTGCTGCCTGAGAGATGGTTCGGCTTTTGTCGTTTGCGCTTGGGCTCTGTTGGCACTTGCTCCAGTCGCGAAGGGTGCACAAAGGCTCGCTTGGTCGCCATGTTCAGATTTTCTGCACAAGGTCAACACATCGGGAAAATGTGAACTCGAAGTCGAGGAAGGCCCGTGCGGGACCTGACACTAGTTCGTGGCTCATAATCTCCCTCCCTCGATCCCTCTCAACAAGGTCAGAAACACATCAACAATGGGCACAACGCGGATCATTTTCATCCGTCATTAGAATGCGGAAAAGTCAGATCAGCAGATTTTTGTTATGCAGGTGAAAGATAATGCACTCTATCTCAAAACCGGCCATTACTCGTCATCTTCACTCGTTTCTTTCTCCTCTTCCTCGACGCTGTGCGACGCGTTCCACCGCCGGTTCTTGTGTTTCGACGAGTCTTGATGGCCCTCGGAATCGCCATCTCCTCTCAAACTCTCACTTCGACGCTTCCTACCGTTGCTCTCACTAGAACTAGCACTAGAACGAGACACCTCCTGGGCCTCGTCTTCCTCAGCCTCCACATCCAAGAAACCCTGCCTGGAGTCTGCATTCGCAACCTCATCAAGAGCGTCGACAGCTCTACCCAATAGGTCATAGGGCTCACCAAACGCCGTCTCACGCACTTTTTTGCCCTTTCCCTCTCGCATGGCTCTATGGATACCCTGGACTTCCTCCTTGTACGTATTGGCAAGGCCCTTCTGTTTTCTGGTGGGTGCTCGGGTGGGAACAGGTGTCGGCGGAGCAGCTTCTTGTGACGACTTCCTCTGACCCGCCGGAGTCATGAAGCCACCTTTTGGCGGTTTCCTTCTCCCATCCGCTGGTTGGTCTAGACGACAACACAAGGTCAGCAACAAATCTGAGCGCATACGCAGCTGTCCTGTATGGTCGAGTCACTTCTGTATTGTGCTGACTAGGCAGCATTCTGACCTTTGCTCAAAGCATGCACGCCGTCTTTTTGCCTGACTCAGAATGTCATACCTTTTCTCTTGGTAGATTTCCTTGAGGCAGCTTCGTCAGCTTCGAAGCTTTTGTCTCCATCTACGTCCTCGCTGCTCTGCTTCAGCTTTGTGGCCTGCTTCTTCGACCTCCTTGTGGCATGCGCCGCACTTCCACCGACTTCTGGACCATCTCGACCTGGTATTATGACATGCCCTTCAACGTCAGATGCATGCGCTCTCAGTCTCGTCAGCAAGGCAGCTTTATTCCCACCAAGCTCAAGTTCCCAGTACGCGCATAGATCTCTCAGAAGCTCATTTGTCCAGAGGCTGTTGTTAAGGTCATCTGGCAGCCGTTGACCTTTTCCATTATCGGTGAAGTCCTTCCTGTTCCTTGACGTTTTCGGGGGCATGATGGGCAATCTCCTGCAGGAGGTCGCGGCCCCTTTGCAACGTCGTGCTCGAAGACATCTTGAAGCTCTCTTGACGATCCTCGGCTATTTTCTTTGATCCATCTTGCTTTGTCGAGATATCGACGACTTCGTAGACGTTGCCGCAAACGGCATAAGAGGTACAAACTGGCGGACAAAGGATGGGCGAACATTGTGCTAAGAGCCATTGCATGCTTCCACAGCTCTACAGTTGACACTCGCCGACCCGTTCCAGAACGTCCATATGAGCACTGCTGGCATGTCCAATCCAGGTCGGGTCAGACAAAGGCGCCTAGATGCGAGATCATGTTAGGTCTGAAACCTATCAACAGACCATTCTGCTGGCTGCATTGTTCTGTGAGAGCTGACCGATCCTGCGAGGCGCCGGGTCGCTGTCGATGACCTTGTCGCTCTCGAACATCCATGCACTCAGGATTTAGTTATGCTACTGCGCTCTCCGTGCTACCTAGCAGTGGATTGCTAACCTCTACTACCATATCGCGATCCACACCTGCAATTGATCATGTCCTATATTGTGCTTCACGATCGCATGCCCAGAACGCCTCGAGCGTTCCGCTTGCAGACTGGAAGAGGCGGTGTGCAGAGCTCCGAACCGACATGACACTATTAGCCCATAACTATCTCAATTCCAGTGTGTCTGCAGATGTCCAGTTGGGGCCTCTACCGGGTGCGACCCGACGAGGTCGGACCTGCATCCGGCTTGCATTCCGTGCAGAGATCTCATTGCCTAGTACCCGGCTTCGATGCCTGTCCATGTCCTGCATCGCTGTCAACCCGCGTTACGCGACGATCTGACACTGTCGATCATGCGGATTCTTCTCGAACGACCTCAGAGAACGATTGGACTGGAAATCAGAATGGGCAGAACTCACGAGGACAGTGACATGTAACGATGGCGCCGACATGCCTCGGAACCGACCGTATCTGACCTTTGCGTATCACATTTCCCCTTGCCAAAATCATCAGACAGAATGATAGACAAAGGGATCTGCAATGCTACCACCTGTCAGCATCTGAGGTCTGTCCGGGCCGGGAGCCGGAAGCCTACGGTTCCACCTGGCGATACGCAACGGTCCTCTCGTGCTACACTGCCTCGCCGAGAACGGAAAGAGGCAGTATGCACCAAGGTGTCATGCATATTGACGTCGTCCGAGGAGATTGTAGCGGTCTGCAAAAGACTGAGCTCTGGAGTGCATCGTCTCTGATCAGACCAGTTAAGATCAGAAAGCCACGGATGTGTGGGAAGTATTAACACATCTAATTGCATCACTACAACGCACTCTCGTATGGGGTATCTGATGTTCAAACCAATCGTTGCACCGAAATACGACTGCTCCGTCCCATCGACCCGTCTAGGCGCCCAGAACTCCCATGCTAGACAACGAACCAGGTGCGCAGCTCGACTAGCCAAGCACGTCGGTATCCAACGCACCTTGACACCGCACCCATATAATATCGGTGGTGACTACACCTTTGCCAAACCCAGTAACGCGTTCCAAGAAACGCCAGCCCAATGATTTGTTGTAGTGTACACAAGCCAGTATGAAACCCAAAAGGCAGATTGCTCTGCCAAAAAGTGCATGTTCTATCATTTTATCCCTAAGAGTGTTGCCACCGAATGCTCTATCATGAACGCCGAGTCCCTATTGACAACGTATGCGGACGCCAGCGATCGTGTTGTCGAGGTGATGATGAAGTGGTAGTGGTGTTGAGAAATGGGTGAAGCGGTTTCGGCCAGGTTGGAGATTGGTCGATGCTGACACGCGCAGTGAAATCGATATTATAAAACGTAATGGCCAGTGCAAGTCGTGCTGGCTGACAAGTGGCTGTAGTCGCTGAACGCTGGACACTTAAACATGGTGGACGAATGGTGAGGGAGCGGCGGCTCGGATGGACGTTATGCATGTGCTATGCGAGGTACCATGTCAGCTCCGAACCTTAAGAAGCGGAGAGCTGTCCGGTGCAGAACTTACAGGCAGGAATGGATTTCCTCCATGGCTCCTGAGTCCTGACACATCACATCGATCCCGTACTGAGCCGTCGCGGAGAAGAGTGCGCAAGGCCGGTGTACGGGGGTGCTGTGTTATCGTCTTTTTGATCCAGAGCTGCCACCTGAGGGTTTGGGCTTTGGCTTAGGAGTGCCTGCGCAACAGTCAGTATGCTGCTCGACGGAGGACAGCATAGTGCTGTACGTTGCGCCTGAAGGACATACCGGTAGTGTCGTACGCGCCGCGACCATTGGGTGCCATTGCTGCGGCAAGCTGGTATTCTCTGGTGATCATTGAGGTGTGAAGAAAACTGTCACAGGTCAGCACAGGAGGTCGCGCTTTTAAAGACTTGGAATGCAGAGGTTGCACAAGGGTGGACTCACTCTCGCAAGGGCCTGGATGCCGGTTCGAGAGACGTTGGCAGCGCTTGGTTGCACAGCCGGGGAGCGCAGGCTTCAAGCCTCTGTTGCAATCGCGGGTTTGTTCAATATGGAACCGGCGCGAAATTCGCAAATAGGTTTGGGTTGTGTGTGCGAGGTAGGGATGTGTGCGCGGAATGGAGGCTGTCCAAAAAAGTGCTGTGGTACCACCTGCAGCTCCAAAAGCGAAGGCGATGACTTTTATCGAGCGTAGAAAAGGTGCTTGGTTGCGATCGCGGATATGCACATGGAAGATTGTCTTGAGGGAAACCGAAAAGTTTGTGGGCTCACATTTGTTCTTATTATTAGGGGCAAACGAACGATGCAGACACTTTTTCTTGTTCCCTTTTCTTCCAGACGTCAGTGCTCGGCGCTCCAGTGCGCAGTGCTCAGTGCCCTCCGGGGAGCCGTTTCCAAAGAATCGCGTTTCATGTAACCCCCTGTTTCCAGGGATTCGGGCGGGCTTCTGTCTTGATGTTCCTGGCGCGGGACAACGCTTCTGCAAACCTTAAGGAGCGCCGGCGCACGAGTACCATCAGCCCGGACCGCCGCACAGGATCTCGGATGCAAATTTAGAGGCACAGGGGGTAGGACGGACAATCGTGTGGCGCTGGTCAGTCGTTCAACGCCTATGTCACGGTATGATCACTCCGTTCGCTCGATTCGCGTTCAGCTAGACCAGGCGGCAGTCCGTCCCTCGAACCGCGTCTGCGATTCGCTCACGGTCACGGCAGAGCTTTGTATCATCACCGGACAAAATTACTCGTGCCGTCGAACATGATTCATCCCTAACTTGATCTAACAGCCGATGTCTAGTGCATCGCTAGAAGGTCGCCAGAAACGTCGCTCCGACGCACCGCGGCAACCCAAGCCCGGACTTCTTATTAACCACGGCGATCCGTCTCTCGTGGGGAGCTGGGAAGTTGGGCGCCGACGTTGCGGGTGATTCTGGAAGCCAAACCCTATGTGTGAATCGTTGTTCTGCCGTCCAGCTTCAGCCTTCGGGTCTCTGCTGCATACAGCACAATTGGGCGCAAGACGTGTCAGCTGACGCAAAGCTCGGTCTCGCGGTCGCAAATTGTTTGACTTCTCCTGAATGCGGCAGAGGTCTGTTGCAAAACTGATGCGACCGTTTGCGCATCCAACAACCCAGGGACCTTGAATCGGCTGTGAGCCGGTGCAGGGCTGCATAAGCCTCCTGGCTACCGCCGACTGGCGCTCCTCTGAAGGCTGAGGTTGATTGTCAATGTGACGCTGCCAGGTGCTTATTTCATACTAGCGCTATTTTGGTAAACGTGGCAAGGAGCCGAGGAAGCCGGAATTACATATACCTGTTTCGCGACAGACGCATCCTGCCGCGAAAGCCAAACAATAATTGCTGTCCTGTCAAGAAGACCGAATACGTCAACCTCATGAGGCCATAAACAGCGTCAACCAAGGACGCTACGGCTGTACAGAGACTAGTCGCCTATGCCAGAGGCGATCGGCGCTGCTCCCCCGGCATTGCATTGCAGCATCAGGTGTTCGCAGCGCACCAATGCTGTGTTACGCAAAACGGCCGGGAGCTCGTCGCATGTCAAAGTCAAAAACATTTATCGTTTGGCGCAAAGATGCAACCTGGCTGATAGGTCCGAGCATGTAGACATATGTGTTCCATACGAGTCTCGCAAGCCGCCAATGCTTCCTGTCCAATGCTTGCTTGACGTCTCTGATGAAAAGGCAAAGACAGCCGGAAGCATCATCGATGGCCACTAGTAGGGTATCACTGCTGTTACAGGACTTCACAGCTGTCAGACAGATGACAGATCATCAGTGGCTCTGCCACAACCCAGAAGCCAGGAATTCAGAGCGCCTTGTCCAACACGCCGGCTCAGTGGACATCGACGCAGCAGTGTTGTTTCTGAACTGTGTCGGCATTGTTGTCCGACAGGCTCCACATGCCGGCGCCCAGCCGCGGCAGCAAACAGCCACGCTTGCCAACAACGAAATACGCGTGGAACTGTCTGAACGTTTGATCAAGTAGTCATCAGATCAACCGCGCAACTAGGCGAATCCGCACCCGTAGCCTGTACCCTTCCTGCGGGACGCCATGTGCGAGAAATTTGCCAAGCTGCTGGACATCACCTGATCTTCCTTCAAGGGAGGAATACGAGGAGGATAAGCAATTCGTCTCGATCGCGATCTGGCTCGGAGGCACTTCAGAGACCTGGACCCCCCGCCATGCAGACACTGATACATTGAGCACGGCATAGAAAATTTGTCAGTCACGTTTTGCGACGCATCCCAAAGGGTGAGCAGATTACCAGGATCGTACTTTCGTGTAAGTCTGACGATACTCCTGTGTGTTCGTACATCGTGCATGCTTTGTTCTGGCTTGTAGACTACCTAGGTAGTGCTCAATACTTGCGACAGAACAAGTTGGGAGGGAGACCTGCAGACCTCAGACATTCACAAAACCGGGCGTAGGCTCGCTCATCAGTTCGCATTGCCCTTCACATCAAGCTACAAAATGACGCATGCGGCGCATGAGTGTATTATCGTACCTACTTACACAAGCATTTGCAAGCAATAGGTATTTTGCTTCCCGATGCATAAAGCCGCACCTCTGCCGTCGGTCCACGATCCGCCGGTCAGTCCCTGGCACCGGTATGAGTTCGCTTGCTTTGGCCTGTGTCGTATCGAAAGATCTGTGCATGGCAGCTCTGCAATGATCCTGGGCAATGAAGGCATCGGCAACTTCTCCGCGCTGCTTCCCAGGGGCAGTTCAAGGTCGACGCATGGAGATACCATGAGCCTCACCTGATAAGGAAGACCCAAGAAACAGCGGCATTCTCCCGACATATAGGCAGTAAACAATACTCAGGAACCACTCAATGCGCTGCAACAAGAGCGCTCAGGTTTTCGTGGAGGCAAAGTGGACTCTATGCCCGCGAGGCCTTGGATGTCAAAGTCACGAAATAGGACGTCTCAGCGAACTGCCGTAAGACCTGATTCATATATTGAAACCACGGCTGGTACGCCCAAGATGAGGCGCAACAGGGCTATAAATCCAATGGGCTGAAGTAGGGCGGCTGACACGCCATTACTGCCTATGGCAGTAATGTGACGGTCATGCATCAATCAGATTTGCTTACCAAGGTACTGGGCATAACGGGATTCGTTCCGAGGCTCACCTAGAAAAGCAAAAGCAAAGATTACGTCGGCAGGTCGCTGTGCCAAGTTGCAGTGTCTTCTGAATTAAGGAATAGGGGCGGCTGTGGGCGTAAAATGAATAGTCTGCGCCTTGCAGAGACGGGTGTAGGATCCCGCTATACTGCCATCGACGCGGTTTTGGCACGCCGAGCCATCTGAAATGTGGATCATTGAAGGTAATCATGGGTCATTCGGCGGGATCATAGGACCCAAGTAAGTAAGTATGTGTGGAAGCCTATCCTGTAGACGATGTAAGGCTTCCAACGGCGTCACTAAAACCGTGTCGATTGCCTCTCTGATGCTCTGCTGCAACCAGAGGCAAGATCCTGCTGGTGGTAGTGACGGCGCAGCTGGCTACTTGACTCGATGCTACCTCGCGAGAAGCCAAGAGGTGTTGATGCGTATGAAGTAGGCGTATGAAACAGACGGGCTAGCATGCCACTTCAAGTGGTCTTGTCGAGATCGAAAACGTGGGGCATCGGCATCGCACCTCTCATTTCTGGTTTAGGCAGTTGCGCTTTACCTTTCTGCTCCTTCGAAA
Source organism: Teratosphaeria destructans (assembly GCA_010367425.1). Lineage (NCBI taxonomy): Eukaryota > Fungi > Ascomycota > Dothideomycetes > Mycosphaerellales > Teratosphaeriaceae > Teratosphaeria > Teratosphaeria destructans. The sequence continues at coordinate 35,883 of WBMN01000004.1, read as the reverse complement.
AGCTACAACTGGGTAGAGGAACGAGACATTGTAGTCCACGGGCAGACTTTGCAGGATGGCCTCAGCAGCAGAGCCATTACATGCGTCCACGCTCTGGACGAGCTACTCACTGAAACGAGAGAAAGCCGACGTGGCTGGGCTGCCGCCAAAAAGGAGACGAGTCGGCACCAGTCTAGCAAATATTGATAACGCACTTTCGGGTGGGCTTGACTATGGTCAGATTTCGTGCATCAGCTCGCCGCCGGAAGCAAGAGCCTCGGATCTGGTCCTGGCGATTCTGGCGTCTCATCTCTTGTCCGACCCGGATGCAACAGCCACTGTCATTGACTCCACGCTGGCTTTCGATATCCGCAGGTTGTACGGCATATTGGTGCGGCGAGTGCAAACGCAAGGTCATGATGTAGCAGGTGTCATGAAGGCCCTGGACCGGCTGAAGATCATGAAGGTATTTGATTTCACCGGTATGACGGAAGCTGTAAGTGAGGTTCGGGACGAGCTTGAGGATGGTCGGCGGCGCCCACAAGCGCGAACTGATGCAGCGCCGTCGGTGCAGCTGTCGCCGAAGGGAACGATCAGTGATAGTGAGGGCGAAGAGGAGGAGACGCTGGAAATTGAGACGCCACCACAAGCTTCAGCACGATTGGCCACGGAGCATGAACTTACGAGGGCACGTTCGACAATGCTCGTCATTAACTCGATTTCGCAACTCACAATCCCACTTTTGAAGAGCAACCATTCCCAAGCTCAATCGCTCTTGACCTCCACTCTGCACTCAATTGGCCATCTGACCATTGCTCATGATCTGTGCACTTTGCTCATCAATGGCACGCAACTCTGGGGCGCCTCAAACCAAGCCAAAGAAGACTCCCCAAGCATTTTCTCAACCTGTACACTGAGGCCTGCTTTGGGACAGAATCTGGGGCACCTTTTCGACCTGCATTTGTTGGTGCATGAGGTCCCTAGGACCGCTGAGAGCGCGAGGACAGTCTACGGTGGAGGTGCTGTGCCCATAGGAGGTCGACGGGTAGAGCTGGGGAACGTGGTGGAGGTGCTGCAGGACAGATACGGTGGCCGAGTCGGAAGATGGAGCGGGTTCACCAGTGCTTCGGATGGGCGCTTGCTCACATGTATGTAGCCTCGTGATACCATGCATGGACAGAGCCCGCTTGCCGCCCTCCGTCTAATCAGGAAGGAGCCTGGTGTCAACTTCTGGTCTGGATGTGTTCGGGCGCGGTGCTCCGCGGGTATATACACATGCTCATATCCTCGTGAACGCCGTGACCGTCCGAGATCCCCATTTTCGTCCTCGTCCTACTTTGACACATTGCTGCCAAATGTGGGCAATAAGGATCCATGCTTAATGCCCACCTGCTCATCTTTCTCCCGCTCCAACAGCCCCAAGCTCCTGATCTCGCCGGCATTAGGGGCCTTGTCCCGTGCTGTCTCGACCTCACGCTTTCGGTAGGCATCTTGTAAGGAGCGGATCTTCGCAGCCTGCATCGCGCGGACCAGCAATCAGATCACACCCATGACGTGCTTGTTCTTGTTGGGAAATGCCACGTACCTCTTTTCTGTGGTGTAGACATTCATAATAATCCTGCAACAGCGGGCTGCATTTCTGGCCACCCTTGGGGTTATCGCTGTCTGTGTTCACGACGTAGCAGGCGAGTACTTCCTGCCAGAATGGAAAACACCGTCCAGGGCCTATTCGTGGTCCGATTAGTCTTGACCACCGATGGCTGGTTGAGACCCTACCTCCAGACAATCCGAATCCCGACGCCATACTGAGAAGAGAGAGTGGTGAGACGATGAAGCAGTTGGATGTCGTATGCAATGCTCAGCGGCCAATGGCGCCTAATTGATCAGTCGACGTGAGGCAGCTCAGCCTACCACCACTCGCAAAACAAGTGGGACGGTACGGCGCGAGCCTCGTGACAGAGGAACTTTACCTCCGGAGGTAGAGGTAGGAGGTAAAATGGAAAGCGAGCGGCTCGTCACTCAAAATCTGCCATCCCCTTCCTCACGCCGTACCATACATGTATTAAGTGCACAGTGCTGCTGACATGTCTTGAAGTCACTGGATCCTCGTCAGAAATGGACAACTGCCCGCGATCCTCTCTCAAACGCGATAGCACGCAGTAGACGATTGGCTATGCATATGATGGCGTGCTCCGGACATCAGTGGAAGGCCAAAGCCAAAGGACGCTCCTCGGACCTACATGCGGCAGCCCTTGCCATTTTCCTGGGTTAGCTCAGACGGAATAATATGCAACCTTCCGCCAGCCAGGCGAATGAACACTCAGCGCAGCTCGAGCCAAAAAAAGAATCTGATGTCGATACATGTACTTCTTTCAGCTCGTGCCTTCAGTGATCTGACTCTGACGCTTGGAGTTGCGATACGCGAAAAGCCGCGGGCAGGAACGAACGCAGGAATTTATGCGAATCGCTTGAACCACTCCAATGCTGTGTCTCTTGTATGCAGATGAACGAAGCGGATTTCGGCAAACAACAGTTTCGCTCCTTAACTGTGGGTGTCACGTAGAGTCGCACATTTCTCTCGAATGACCTTGAGCATCTGGACACTTACGAAAACTTTAGGTATGGACTGTCCGCCAAGAACCTCTGCCTCTGCCTCTACTCCAGAGGCATGTTTGACACCTAAAAGGGACGATTTCGGTCCACCTAGAACGACATGTCGAGACTCAACCGCATCCGATCTGGAATCTGCCGGTCCTTTCGGATACCTTTCTCGACGAACCAAGGATGACCAAGCCTCTGGCTCAAATGAATGCGCTCTGTAGCCTGAGATTTGTCTTCACTCGAAATGGAATAGAAACAAGCTGCCAACACTATTTCAAGCAGTCACGTCTCACTGCTGTCCGCGTGCAGCCGTCTATAGCCATTTCCGGGATTCCCTCCAAAGAAGGAGGCTCCTGCATCTCGCAGGCCAGGAATGCGTTTAACAGCGTCCTTTCGTCCTCTCATCTCGCTCATCTCGCTAAGTCGTCGGTAACTATCAATTCCATGACTACTATGGCCCTGATCGACAGCGGGGGCGACGAAGCGGATACTGACAAGATCTCTTGCACCACTTATTTGGTCGGTTCTACATCCAAAAAGTCATATTTAAAAGGCTAAGCATCGGGCGTTAAAGGGCTGCTCGGACTTTAATGCGCTTCGGCCTCTCATGTATGGGGATGGCCATGTGGATAGGCACAACGATGCACGTTACTTCTTCGGGGCTTATGAACAAGATAGCCTCCCACCATCTTGCTGGACTTAGCAAACGCTGACACTTGCTGCAACATAATATCACGGACAAAAGTGGAGTTGAAAGTCTCAATGAACGTCCCTGCGCCGCAGTAGTATATAGACCTGGCATCTTACCGCAAGCTATTGTCATGCCGATCCTGTCGCGACGTAGTCTGATGTCCAGGCAGCTCTCTGTCAAAGGTCTGTTATCCGCACGTGGTCTTCCGGCGTGGTCGCCGAGGCCCGATGAATCTGAAGCTTACTCGAGACCGATCCATACCGCCGGTGCTGTGAAAACGCATCGACTGGTCCTGCACGAGTTTTCGCAAGCCGTACGCTATTGGGGGAATATGTCCTCGAGGTGGCGGCCGTTCATCACTTCAGAGATCAGCAATTCTCAAGCCGGGGCTTCTGGGCAGTAATGTGGCCCAGGACTTGGTGCAGCCAGCCTGACCGCAAAAGTCCCTGGACCAGACCCACGGCTCTTTGACCGCCCACGCTGCTTCTTGCACATCAAGTCCAGGTCGATGCACCTTTCACGCCTTCAAGGATGCCGTAGCCCAAGGTTGGCAGTACACGATCACGGCAATGTCTGGTATCGGTCTGCTGTCATAAATCGACAAGTTTCAATGCACCAGACCGGAGAATCGCGCTCGTCGAAAGTGAGAAGGTCCAGATTAATGCCAAGAACGCGCCGACCAAGGCGCTGCAATGTGCGAAGTCTGAATGTGCAGTACTTCCCGTACTATCCAATACCGTCGAATGGGTCGACAGATGACATCCCACCCCATTCCAGCGGCAGTCCGTGGTTTCCTGCGACGCGCCTCGATCTAGCCCAGACCGGTACAGCGGTGGCACAGATTCACTCAGTCACGGTTGTCAACGTTGCAAGTGCAAGGTGTCTTCAGGAGGCTCTTCCGCTCTCGAAAGCCGCAGCCTGCGTCTACGTGTTGACTGAATCCATTCGACACGACCATGGCTGTCGACTCGATGATGCGCCGACCCCACCAACTATAACTCCTCTACCTCTTATGGTAGCCCAGGCCCGCGCGATCGGGCTGCGGAAATCTTTGCAGGCACCCGTCCTCATGTTAAGCAATGTACGGACTACACTCCATCCGCTATCAGTGATTCGACGACGTTGCCAAGCTTTCAAACATAATTGAAGAAGTGGTTGATCTTCTCTATCCAGCTGCGAAAAGCGTTGTCATGGCAGCCTGCTCGGCCGATCCGCAACTGCACTGAAGAGGAACCAGTCCTCGTCCTCAGTCAAGTTTTCCGCTTGTCATGTGTGATTCCAGCTTCAGGTACTATATCTTCTTGCCCATGTATCGCCACGAGTCATGAACTCGAGACCGAAATAGCCATCTCGATTACATGTAGACAGAGATGTCTTTTGTCCGTGAGCCACTTGACTTCATCCATTGACGGCCGTTGATGCCCCGGCAGCAGTCTCGAAATGTTTCCAAGGATCGACCTCGGCGTGATGTTGCAAGTGATTGGGCACGAATGCGGGCAATCGAGCTGCATACTATTGAATCATCAGGCAGAAAATCGATCGCTGTAGTCTGGCATTGGGTTGTTGTAATAAGATGGATGGACGACAACAACCATGGACATGACCCGTGTGCAACGCGGGGACTTGCTGCAAGGAACAGGGCTTGATGACGCAGATCCCGCATGCGGGCTGTAGATCCGGAGCAATACGATGTAGACCAGCTCGCCAGCCTTGCCTCGGTGAATAGGCTCCAAGCTGTTCGACTCCTCTGCTTCTTTGACCATTGTGGCATCTCTGCTTACCAGAGCTAACTGTCCTGCTATTTTGCCAGTGATCACGTTGCATCGCGGCATTCAACACGACAGCATACGTCGGTCGCGTAACTCTTTGGGCCTACAGGCCGGCAGGCACCGGTGCTCGAAGCTCAGTCATCATGGGAAGGTCGACGGCACTGGCAGCTGTCGCAGCCAGCGTGCTCAATGGCATAGCTACAGCTTCCACCTTGACACCCCCGGTGCTCCCGCTCATCGTGCGCAACCCATACCTCTCGACTTGGCTGGCCAACGCGAGGGATGAGCCGTGGAAGAGTTGGCCCATGTTCTACACCGGCACATCGATCGGTCTCTCGGTTCTTGCTTCCAACCCAGAGACTTCGACAGTCTTCCCATTGCTGGGTCGAGCCCATGATGCCCTTAATGAGCATAGCTCGCACTACAACATTACCGAGCCGAAGTATCTTGGAGCCCAGTACGATGCCTCGACTACAAACCTCACCTACTCCATCCCGTCCGGTGACAGTTCTGCGGAGGCAGCTGAGCTCGTCCTGTCATTCCTGTCTCCCGTAACGCCCACATCCACCCTCCGACAATCGATCCCAGCAAGCTACATTTCCGTACATGTTTCGTCCGCCTTCAGTCTCGACATCTATATCGATGTGAACGGACAATGGGTTTCTGGAAATAGGGGCTCCGAAATCGAATGGTCATTTGTCGAGACCAACTACGAGGACACCAAGAAGCTCAAGACATGGAAGGTCAAGAGACGGAGTGAGCAGCTCTTCACGGAGTTCGGTGACCAAGCGGAATGGGGTACCTTGCATTTCACTGGTCCCTCTGATGCGGAGCATGAGTCGGGCGTGTCCGGCCAGCTGAGGCAACGATTCGCCAAGGCTAGCAAGTTGGAGAACCGCGTGGACAGCGATTTCAGGGCGATCATGGATGAGGAGCCGGTTTTTGCCTTCAGCAAGAGGTTCAACATGTCCAGCCGCAGCGATGCCAAGACTCATGAGAGCGTGCTCTTTACCATCTCGCACCTTCAAGATCCAGTCACCCAGTATGCGTCAGAGAGGGGCCTGACTTTCATGCGACCATTGTGGAAGTCGTACTTCTTCTCAGACCAGGCCTTGATCACCTATCATTATCTCGACTACAAGCATGCATCAGCTTTGGCAGCCAACTACAGCTCTCAGCTCGCAATAGACGCATATGCCAGCGGCTCGGACAGTTATGTTGATATCGTCGCGCTTTCTGCAAGGCAAGTCATGGGCGCCACCTCTTTCAGCGGCACTCCCGAGAACCCGCTCCTGTTCCTGAAGGAGATCAGCTCAAATGGTAACAGCCAGACCGTGGATGTCATCTTTCCAGCCTTCCCATTTTTCCTCTACACGAATCCGAGATGGCTTGCCTACTTGTTGGAGCCACTCATTGAACATATGCTGAGTGGACAGTATCCGAACAAGTATAGCATGCATGATCTGGGAACGCACTTCCCAAATTTGACTGGACACCAGGATGGGAATGACGAGTATATGCCTGTCGAAGAGTGTGGTGATATGCTCATTATGGGTCTTGCACTTGTCAACAGCCTGCAAGAAGGTGGGGGACAGCGCGGTAGTTTGTGGTCCGCGTTGGGAGACCAAACTGAACTGCGCGAGGATGTCTCTCCATTTGGTCTGCCATCGTCCCTCGAGACTAGAAATGGTGTCTTCGGCCTGGACAATGCCTGGGGGGGCGTCCACGGGACATCGCAGGCCAAGAAATGGCTTGGGCGCTCGTATCGCCTCTGGAAGCAATGGACCGCGTACCTCGTCGAATACAGTCTGGAGCCGGAAAATCAGCTGTCCACAGACGACTTCGCTGGCTGGCTCGCACTCCAGACCAACCTGGCGCTCAAAGGTATAATCGGCATTCGTGCAATGGCTGAACTTGCCAATATCATGGGCGAGAGGGAGGACGTCAAGTACTACACGAATGTCAGTGAAACCTATGTCAAAAAATGGGAGGACTTCGGCATGGCTCGTGATGGCGGACGTGCGAAGCTCGCCTACGATTGGTACGGCTCTTGGACGACCTTGTACTCGCTCTATGCCGATGCTCTCTTGTGTTTCCACCCTGTTGGTAGCAATGAGAGCAGCAAGGCTGTGCAGTCGAGCCTAGTACTCGATCAGACGCCTTTACAGCCAGAGATGAAGAAATCTGGCAACAATTTCATCCCGCACCACATCTACACCAAACAGTCCGACTGGTACGAGACTGTGATGCAAAAGTATGGCCTTCCTCTGGACAGCCGCCACTTATATACCAAGTCGGACTGGGAGTTCCAAGCGGCCGCCGTGGCTTCAGGCAAGACTCGAAAAGAGATCTTGGATCGGGTTTCGAAGTGGCTGAACGAGACGGTCACTGACCGGCCTTTCAGTGACTTGTACGAGACGGAAGGAGATGGCGGGTTCCCGGGCCCGAACTTCTTTGCACGCCCAGTTGTGGGCTCGCATTTCGCCTTTTTGGCGCTTGAGAGAGCATGCAATGGAGAGTGGAAGGGCTTGGATGTATGAAGGTTCCCGGTTGGCTCCCTGGGACTCGTCGCTTAGCGGTTTTCTTGGATGGAAGCATCTTCATTGTTGTCTTCATAACTGCATTCAATGTTCTTGAAACGATTATACAATGACCTCTCTGGCACATTGAGGTTCGAATTAGCAATGACGTCTCCATCTTGCCGCGTGACGACCTTGGAATTCTGATATCACACAAAGGCGACCTCATAAAGGAGAGGGCTGAGTGCCATTATTCTGGCTACGCGCTTAGCACGCTTCCCCACAGGCACGCGAGCAGGAGTGACGTTCGACCAGAGAAATAGCTGAACACCGAGGTGACGTAGAGGTGGGTTTTCCATAGCACCCGACCTCATCAGGTAGGCTGGCACTGCGGCAGACTGCAGAGATCGGAAAGTATAGAGGATCGGCTGTGGACCTATGCCGAAATGCTAAGCTGGCTTTGGTATAGCTTCGCCACGAGGCAGTGACGTCGTTTTGACGGGATCTTTTTTCGAGAAGTTGCTCGCGTGACTCGATGATGGGACAGGTCCGCCAATGAATACATAATGTTTGTTTCGCCCATTGCAGCATCGTAGGATCAAAGTGAGTCAAAGCGATCATACCTAGACAGAAACCTCAGACTACGGGGAATGGTTTGACCCAACGCACTCAAGCAACACTATACGTCCGGACTACACTGAGACAGAGTAGGTGTTACATCCGAAGCATTATCTGTCGAGAATCAAAATGTTGATATGGTCTCAGATCATCAAGTTAGAGACACTTGAGCAAGCACGGCAACACATTTCTGCACCTGTGGCCAAACAATCCGCAACACGACCAACACAGCGTAGTCGAGGACGAACAATAACACCGTCACCATTATTCCCAAACATCGATCAGCCCCGGGCTTTGCCAGACGAAGTGCCGAGTCCTGCGACGGAAGATATAGCAAATGCTGCCCACTACAAAGTCATCAGTCGCCACCCCTCCCTCGTGGAGTTTCGAAGTGGGATATCTGGTCGATTTCCTCAGTGGACTGTGCGAGGAGGCGTTGGAGCTGGCGTGTTTTGGACCTTACGATAGTCCAGGTAGCATCAAATTATGAGAAAGGCGAAGCTTTGAATATGGGTTTCTCGGGTCGATCAAGAGTTCCTTTTGCCGGGTTGCGATGTAATCCGTCGATGCAGGTCATGTCCGATTTTCCTGTCTTCCCATCGTACCTGACAGTACCGCTGGATGGCGCAAACGCTTCGGGCATTGAGAAGGGCTCCACCAAGTTGAGTAGAGGACATCTCTGTTTACAGTGTGCCATAACACCCGACTTGCAGATCACAACGGTCCTCTAGCAAAGATGCTAGCTGTCTTGGCTGTCCTGAATTGAGCAGGAGTCGGATGTATAGTCCATAAGATGTGGATATGGAGGTCTGTGCACAAGAATGAATTATTAGTCGGTTCGGAGGACATCCACTCAACTGTCCTACGCGACTGCGTGGTATGGGACGCCTAGATTAAAAGGCAAGGATTGGGAGGAAGGGGACACTGCAAAGCGAGGCATCATCTGGAAATGTCGGCTTATGAACGCGTAAGAGCCGACAAGAGTGCTTTGCTCACGACGTTGAAGCTGTCCACCGGAGATTCAATACCCCAGCAGCATCGATGTACGGGTCCGTGCTAGGTAAGAGGAACGTCGGTAGGAGCAAGAGCAACATCCAGGGCTTATGACCGTCAAGGATATCGCTCATTTTGACATTCGGCGGGTCCTGCGCATCGCTGAGCTGACACTCGAGCCATGCCGTGCGGATGCAGAAGTGATGAGTCCACAAACAGCTTTGCTGGACGCCGGCTAGGTTGTGCATGAGGACGAGCAGGCTCTGGCTCTATGCACAGGGAAGAGGATTGGGTACCCAACAATGGGCTGGGATTGAGACTGGATTTGTCAGTCTTCGGGCAGGCCTGGCCGTGGCTGGACAAGGTCAGACTTGAATGAAGGTTGACAATTTGTTTGGAAGGGATTCGAGAATCGTCTGTATGAACGTGGTCGTGTGATCGTGTCCGTGAGCCAGGTGGAACCTGAAGACCTGAGCGAAATGCCGCCTTTTAGACTTCTGGCGCTCCTTCTAGACGCCCAACCTTGGAATTGAGTTCCCTCGGACAGAGCTAGCAGGCTGGATTCCGGCCGGCTGTAGTTGGGCTCCCAATCCCATCAAATGGCGTAGGCTCGCGGCGGGACCCTGATGGAGTAATTGATGCTGGTGGCGGCAAAGGCATGCACCTCCCTGAGTCGAACATGTGGAGAGAATAGACAAGGAGAAGTTCATGTTGTGCCTGCCGAGGCTTGGCCACAGTCGCAGCTGATCAAGCTGTCCGGCCTCATAGCAGGCTTCGTCGTAGTGATTGCTTACCTTTGTGTTGCGTGCTCAGCTTTAGAAGGGAATCTCGCCCCCGCCACGCGTGGTTGAGGTGAGGGCTAAAGGTTACATGTATGTAGGACTAGGTGACTACGTGAATAATGATGCTCATGACGGTCGAAATGCTGCATCGCTCTGCCCGGCTCCTTGTCACTTGTCCCTTCATTCAGGTCATCCATCTTGGTTGACTCGATGAAAAGGAGAAACACTGAGGCCAAACGGCATTATTGAAACGACGCGCGATAACAGCCCCCACCTCCCCCACCTCGTCCCGACTTCGATAGCACGGACGCCGCAGATAAGATGGTTTGTATTCAATGATGTTTCGGACTGTACCTTCGTCTCGTCGTGACTTTTGGTTTCAATCGTCTCTGCAGCGTCTGGATGACTCGAAACGCAGGCTCACGAGTAGCCCGCCTTCTGGTGTCCGTGATCTGTCGGCATTAATCAGTCTTATCTTGGTTCGACCACATGAGGCGAGGCAGCTGACCCCGCCTAAACCACCCAGGCCATCCGCGGCGATCACGCGAAGCTTTCAGCTCAAGCACAGCCATACACATTATCAGCCGCCGGGCCGCGGTGAACACAGGATTCGTCTGTCCACCTCCTCTTCTCGCTCGCGTGAGGGAGACCAGGCTGTCTCCGCCTATCTGTCAGCAGATCTATATCCGACCGTAACACTCAAGAGCATTGCGAGGTCAGCCTCGATCTTACGCCATGTCAAACGCTTCATCGGACTCCATCGCGTCCGCTCATACCCCCATCGGCTCGCCGCAGAGCGCGACTATGGTACCGCCTCCCTACAATGAGCGCCCGCCGAAGCTCAAGGGTAGGCGGCGGCTGCTTGCCGGACTGCATCGCATGGCATCTAGCCAGTCGCTAGGGCGGTCATCCAGGACGAGAGGATACAGCGAGAGTGGCAGAGGGTCGATCTCATGCATATCTCTGCAATCCGCACAGGCGATGAATACTCCCGGCTTCGGGACTTCGCTCACGCAAGAACTTGCTACAGGCTACTCGACAGCTCCCACATCCGCCCTGCCTACTCCTGGGATTCAGATCCCGGCATGGGATGATCCTGCACGGGTACGATGCGTATCGAACCTGGAGGGCAAAACCTCAGCTGGCATGCCTGCAGACTTCCGACCTTCGACGAGGTGTGGAGTGACACCAGGTATTGCCGAGGTCGACGAGGATTATTTCTCCCGTCCAGTGGTCAAGCAGAAGAAGCCTCGACGCGACCTGAACTTTTGGAGGGATCTGCCAGCAGAGCTCAGAATGGAGGTCCTGACATACCTCGAGCCCCGAGAGATCGTCCGGGCTTCAATCGTGTCAAAGAGCTGGCACAAAATGTGTTTCGATGGGCAGCTATGGGCCGTGCTGGACACAGCGGACTTCTATCAAGATATTCCGGCCGACGCGCTCGTCAAAATCATCACTTCCGCGGGTCCCTTTGTGCGTGATCTGAATCTCAGGGGTTGCATGCAGCTCCGTGAGCGGTGGCATGTTAGAGGCCTCTCAGACGCTTGCAACAACCTGGAGAACTTCTCTTTGGAAGGCTGCAAAATCGACCGGACTGCCCTTCACAACTTCTTATACAGCAATGTCAGACTTGTACATGTCAACATGTCTGGTTTGGCTGGCGCAACCAATTCGGCCTTGAAGATCATCGCTCAGCACTGCCCGAAACTGGAATACTTGAATGTTTCGTGGTGTAACAACATTGACAACCGCGGTCTGAAGAAGATTGTTGAGTCTTGTCCAAACCTCAAAGACCTCCGGGCTGGCGAAGTGCGAGGCTGGGACGATCTTGAGATGATGCAGCTGCTGTTCGAACGCAACACTCTGGAACGTTTGATCTTGATGAATTGCGACACGCTGACAGACGAAAGCTTAGCGGTCTTGATAGAAGGTCAAGACAGCGAGGTGGATTTTCTCTCCGGCAGGCCCATTGTAGCTCCCCGAAAGCTGAAGCATCTGGACCTCACTCGATGCCGTGGCATTAGCGACCAAGGGCTCAGGACGTTCGTGAACAACATCCCCGAAATTGAAGGCTTGCAACTGTCCAAATGCCACGGGGTCATGGATGCGACGCTGACAGATCTGCTACCCACGATCCCTATGCTTACACATTTGGACCTAGAAGAATTAGAAGATCTGTCGAACGCCGTACTACAAAGCCTAGCCAACGCACCGTGCGCCAAACGTTTGCGTCACTTAAGCATCTCGTACTGCGAGAATTTGGGCGACACAGGCATGATAGCTGTTATCAAAACCTGCGCCAGCCTCAGGAGCGTAGAGATGGACAACACCCGCATTTCAGACCTAGTGCTTACCGAGGCCGCGGCTATGATGCGTGCTCGATCACCTCGAACCATCGCCCCAGAGAGGGAAGTCTTCAAGCCCACAATTGGTCTCAGGCTCGTGGCTTACGACTGTCAAAACGTGACCTGGACTGGTGTCCGGGAGATTCTTTCCCGAAATGCTGAGGTCATTACTGCAACACACAAAACGGAGCTACCGCCTTTACCAAAATCGGAGTCGCCTTCCCCGACTGAAAGCGTACCAGCTCTTTGCGGAAATGTCACCGACGAGCTACCCTTCCGCCCACCCTCGCCGCCACGGATCCACATTACGCGTACTACTTCCTATCCCTCAGAAGTCATTCAGCTGAAGTGCTTCTACACGTATCAACCAACAGTCGAAGAGCATACCAAGCGAGTGCTTCGTGGCGATTTTACTGCTGCGCGAAGACTAGAGCGAAAGTGGGCCGAGTTCATGATCTTGCAGGAAGAGGCAGGTGCCGCGGGCGGTAACAGCAGGCGGAGGCGGCGCAGGGCTCGGGAGGCGCAGATGATGCATGCAGACGAGGAAGATGGGGCGGGCGTCTTCGCGGCCGGCGGTGTCGGCGTCGGTGGAGGACGGCGAAGAAGGGCTAGGAGTGGAGGATGCGCGATTATGTGATTGGGCGTAATGATGATGGTATGATTGAATGAGTCATATGATGATCTGCTTCCTTTGTGCATGTTATTTGGGTTTTGGCGGGGGCATGTGGCTGTTCGCGGCGTGAGCAATACCGAGTTAGCTCTCTGGCAGGGTCATGTTTGGTGCAAGATTGGAATTGATTGGCTTTCTGGGTGTTGAGAATGAGTTTGGTATGCCAATAGAGGAAGTCACAGGCAACGGCAGGATGGCCCGACTGACGGTCAGGATTATATGGTGGCGCGGCGTGGTATGCTAGATGGATCGTATGGCGGACATATACAACATGGACAGCCATTTTCAATCTAGCTCGCAAACTACCGGTATGATTTCTACCTCTACTAGGCTCGAACAGCAGCTGCTAGATAGGGTCTTCACAACAAACACTTGACGCCATCGCTAAATTTCATACATGACACGCTCCCGCAGACCTTGATCATGGTTCAAGATTGCCACTAGTAAGCTCGTAATCTTTCCTGACCTCCGTGTCCGTATCTCTGGTATGGCGCTCGCCATCTTGCATCCCGAGATGTCCGGGAGGAGGCGAAACAATCCCTATGCAAACGGACTCCTCACGCCATCGCTAAAACTCTCAAAGACGCGGTTTCGGCAGCCTCAATCACGGCTCCAGCTTGCCGCCCGTAGACTCGACGACCTGTCTGACTTCCGTTTGGATTTCGGGGATGGCGCTGGCCATCTCCCGTCCTAGGATGTCGCGAAAAGAGGCAAAGGCCTGGGATTTGCCTTTAAGCTCTTGGTTGAGGCGCATGACCAGTTCCTAGACGTGGTCGGTATCTTAGCTGAGGGGCATAGGCTAAGGGGGGGGTAAGAGTGGGAGTTGGTAGTTGGCTGTTGACTTACCACGAATTCGCGAGTGTAGATGTCGGGGTTTCGGGATCCCTCGACGTACCTGGCAGTGGTTTTTCAGTACTCTGGTTGAATCTAGCGGGTGGAAGGACTTCGTACTCGATTACCTCGACGGGAATCTGCGTTGGTAGGTGGCGGGCTTTTTTTGACAGCTCTACGAGGTTTTGGAGCAGACTCTTGCTGCTTCGAGATTAGTTGTGCTGGGGATGGCGCAGATGGTTTGGGGCATACATTTCTTTGGCAATGCCGGTTTGGGTGTTGGGGCCTTGGTGGTCGTGTGTCTGGAGTATGAGGAGATAGAGGTTCTCTATGATCTTGGTCAAGTCCTCTGAGCTCGTGGTTAGTGTCATGTTTATGGTGATGGCTTTGTGTTGGCGGCGTACTCTCGCATTCGGTCAGCAAATCTGGCGCGAGTGGTTGCGCGGCCATGCTGCCGGTCAAGTGCACGCTCTAGTCTCGAGATCTGGTACGGACTAGATGTGTGCCTTAGGTGTGTTGCGTCGTTGGACAGATGTACGAACGCCAAGAAGAGCGAGGGCACGGGCCGTGGGACCGCCTTGCCGCCTGTCTCTGTTTTGAGTGCACCAGTCGACATTCACGTCCGGAGGACTCCACGTTCCTGTATTACGACTGGTTGGGATCAGGGAGAAAAAGGATCAGGTTTATGCTAGCCCTGTATGGCGCCAGGCGAAAGGCCAACTCGACTTTCTCGGCATACCAGTAGGGTCCTTCCGAACACAGCCCATCACGAGGCAAGAAATGTGTCGCGAGCCAGCAATCATGCGCACGTCGCAGACAAAGAGACAGTGGCCTTCATCAGACGAACTCTGTGCGCCAGATCCTCCGAGAAGAGCTCTGCCCCAACGGCCGCCTCAGATGAACGCCAAGACCAGCCATTGGATGAGCTTCTTCCGCCACTGACAAGTGACAATGCGGTCGACGTTCAGCTATACGCCATCATCGCGGTCATACTTAGCCAATTTGTGCAAAGCTGGTACAGCCGCATTACCACAGACTCCGATTTTGTGTCAGAGATTGTCCTCATCATCGCACATTGCACGAGGGGCATCGAGGAGCGGCTGAGGCATGTCGACCTTGAAAGCCTGCTCCTGGACGAGCTCCCGCTGGTCATCAAGGCACACATTTCGGGTAATGCATTGCTAGCACATCCTCGGTTACAGCATTGAGACGCTAATGTGGTGCAGCTGTGCAAACCGCTAGTGATGCCAGTTGCGAACAGCAGTGCGCTCATGCGCAGCCTGCCAGTATTGCGTCAATCTACCACTCTTTGCGACCCCACAAGGCACTATTGCCGCTTCCTATTGATGATGCTACAACCCTGGCTGAGCGGGAAAACGAAAGCGACTGGTCCCAGCTGCTTGTCAGCCGCATCATCCCGTTAGTGCTTCCCCCGGAGGATCTGGTTAATCCATGCTTGAATGTGCTGGTGTCTGAGATTTTCTCTGAGATGATTGTGCGCAACGCAGTGCTGGAAAAGTCAAGTCAGCCGTGGCTTCTTTGGGAAGGTGTCACAAAGGTCATTTACACATTACGGCCTGTTGCCCAACCACGAATGGAAACGGCAGCTTCGTCAATAAATCGCTTGGATCAATATGGACTACTTGCATCCGCGGAAAAGGGGACCGGCCGCGAGACGAGGACCACTGCCGGCAGCGCCATGACTATCGTTACTGAAGGATTGTGGTCTTGCCTCCAGTTCGCTGTGCTCACGTGGGCCCTCTTGCGCACATTTGTAGTGGCCTTGATGCAGGCATCGTCCATTCCTCCGAGACCTCGACGACTGAATGCCAAGTCGTCAAGTTCGCCTCCCGACGGCTATCAGACATCAAGGGAGTTTCAGCCGGTGCCGATTATTGCCATGGAGCTGTGGAACTGTCTGGGACAACTCACGTGTCTTCAATACCGCATGCCATGGTTGACTGGTATCCTGGCGTTGCTGCAATGGCAACTGATGCACGGTCCGGGACAACTTTGCAGCAGCAATAGTGCGTTGGACAGGTGAGACATTCTTTTCTTCTCCCCACCACATGATACCCTCCTCCGCAATATACGCGACATGCGCTGTAGTTGGTCCGTCGGGAAATTGGATCTGATTGGTAGCATCGCATTGCTGGAACATCCTCAACCTACCTGCTCAAGCGAAGCCACAAACGGCACACCGCATCGGCTCACGGTCATATGACTGCGCCTTCCTCCACTTACGCGGGCCAGCCAGACTACGAAAGGCTGGTGATGTCTCAAGCTTATCGTGTCGTGCGTAAACGGCTCCGTAGGCCAACCGACTTGCCATGATTAAGTGGAGGACCATCACGTCTGACGCGCATCATGGGATCGATTCTGCCATTCGCTGGCTATCGTTCCCAACAGCATCCGCTGTATCGGGTCCATCGACTTTTGGCCGTGACCCTGGCAAATTGGGCATCAAATCCTCGACTTGGATCCAAAGCGGGGCAGTCTTGGGGAGATCAATTTACGGCTGTACAGATGCGGACAAAGCCCGGTAGGGATCGGCCCTCACCGTGCCTGCCTTTCACGGAAACTTGTGCAATTATCTATCGTGGCCCAACGGTCGGCCTCGTCCAGGCTCCACTTGGACTGGTGTCAAGACTTCTACTGTGAAAATTGTGAGAGCATCGATGCCCTTGTTGCTGGATCGTATCTGGATAATGAAGCTCGGTACCAGAATTTTCCCTGCCCGCCAGTCATGTTGTAGAGCAGCTGTTTAAGCCTCTCATTCGTCAAGAAAAGGGCGGGCGAATTCGCCTGGCATGAAGCCTTCGCGCCGGACCAGCTGACGGTCTCATCCATCATTTCCTGCAGTCTCTTAACATGTGATGCGTTCCACTTCGGCCCTGCTGCCTAGGGCACTGCAGACGAACGCAATGCTTGCATACGTACTAATCGATCATGCAGATTGATGTCGGCACAAATCCAGAAGAGGCTGCTGAGTCCGGCACTTTTGCCGCTCCTCCTGCAAGCGGTCAGGAGCGCCGTCTTTCCCGACAATACCATCGGCCCTGCGCGCGTTCCGCCGACCATTGACGAGGTGGAAGAGATCAAGCGCAAATGTACGTGTGCGATTGTGGAGGTCATACCAGATTCTGTCAAGAGGCTGTATTTTGCGACCAAGGACGAAAACGAGATCAAGAACGATGTGCAAAGAACGCTGGATGTGTTCGCCGACGCATATGTCAACAAGCATTTGCTTGTGGCGGCGTTGGAATTAATTATTGTTCGCCTATTTCCAGAGCTCGCGGAGCCTGACATATCGGCCTGATAATGATCGGTATCCCGATGCCCATTTGCTGCAATCTGTGCCTGAAGCTGTTTCGTCGACCCGCCGTCGCCTAGCTCTTCCAATGACTTGCACACTCGCGCTGTCCGCCTCCCTAGCGCCCGCACCAGACAAGGTGTACAAGCGGTCTCTCCGGGCCTTCGAATGATCAGTTGACTATGTCAAAAGCCCGGACTCCGCTTGGGTATCATTAAGAATGCAATCGCGTCGAATCGAAATAGTCGGTATGGCCTCTGACTCGCGCTGTAGACGTGAACCTGCTTTTGCCGAAATGCTGGCACGTAGTGCCATAGCCGCGTGAGCAGCTTCGTTCTTCTAGTGAGGTCCTTTGCCTCATATCCAAATTTTGTTCCCCGTTATCGTGATAACTTCTCGCCCTGATGCTCATAACCTTGGCATTGCCGAAATTGAACGAAAGAACAATGTTATACAGTGAAAAAAGCCCGCGTCCATCTGTTCCCAGTCTTTGTTCAACCACATATGCTGTTGCTCCGAGACTGCGACTGTAATTTGAGCTTCTCCATCAGCTTGCCCATTGTCACACTTTCTTGAAAGTCGAGAAACCCGTTCGGCTGCTGCTCGAAGAAGCTGTGCACAAGTTGGAGTGCACTGAGCGCTTCCTCAGGACTAGGCGCCGCCTGCCGCAGGGAGGAGCTGGATGTCGATGGCGTTAGTTCTCTTTTCGACTCGGCCGCTAGAAGGTGAGCAGGTAATGGAGGTGGCCGCATTGTTTCTGAGGGTGTGACGGTGTTGGGTCGGTCTTCGTGCATCGAACTCTTCACTGCCTCGTCCATGTCGTCCAGGGGGTCAGATGCTTCCTCCATCGGCGAATCGAGCATCGCAGTCACGTATTTCGGAGTCATGCCGTCGGAGGATGCACTGGCTGCTGCCATGTATTGATCCAGAAGAGGAAACGTCTGACTCCGTGGTCGTTGCGAGTTGCTTTGTGTCGGTGTCGCTGGTAGGATCGCACTCATCTGCGCATGAGATTCATTCGCGAAAGCAGCAGGGGCAGTGCCGGAGTCCGGTGTGAATAGAGGCGAGGTCGGGCTCAGTGTGCCTGGAGAGAAAGAAGAAGGTACTGCGTCGGCGAAGGCGCCGTTGAGCGCCGTCGCGGATTGAGAATGGAGTGGCCCATTTCTCGACGCGTATTCAAACAAGCTCCCGTGACTCTCAAACTTGGACGTGTCGTGATACTGGGATTGGTGCATATCCTCGGGGGAGGGTGAACCAGGTCCGTCGGGAGAGACTGGCGAAATGCCGCCTGGTGTGTGCGATGTGGAAGCGGCTTGCGATGCAGTCTCACAACAATCGTCCGGCGCGAGGGAGTTCTTGCGCGACCTCGCACCTGAGAGGTTGTGCTTGAGCTTAAATTTCTCAATCCAACTAGAGCTCAACAGTTGATGATTCTCTGGGGTTGTAGTCGTCGCTGCAAAGGCTCGTGCCTTGTCGCGGATGACTTCGTCGCTGAGTGGCAGTCCTTTTTTCTCCTGCAACACATTAATATATTATCAATCGTCGAGATCGAGGCGATTACCTGGTTCCGGGCCCAGTTTGCGAGAGCTCTCTCTATGTCCGGCGTCCGGCCTTTCGTTCGCTTGATGGGTGATCGGTTGCCGTCCTCTTGGAAGAGGTACTTCTCCTTCTGTCTCAACACTTTGGAGACGGTACTGCCAAGTTGTAAGTCACTCCGCGGCCATGCAGGTTGAGTAATGGTTCACTAACCTTCTTTCGACTCCAAAAATCGCTATGGGATCATCAGTGGCAGGACGGCAGGGGCATTTGCTCTACACTCACCTCCAATCTCAGTCTGCTTGCTGTGTGGGTGCTCCTCGGCGTACTGGCACATTCGCCGTCGGTCTTGATCTGTTAGAGTTTTGCGAGGCGCCGATGTCGATCGCGACGACAGCGTCGATACAGGAGTTTGCACGGGTCCGGCTGACATAGGTGTCATGGGCTGAATCGATGGTGGATACACTGGTTGATAGTTTTGCTGATGCGCTTGATGTGTGCTGAGCATCGATGGCCATTGCGGCATGATTAGAGGTTGCAGCTGCGCATATGGCCTTTGCTGCATGTTGCTACTGTATGCGCCAGATTCCATTGACGTTTGCGGGTTGGTGAAGCTGAATCCAGAGTACTCTTGCGCCGGTGTCCCATGATGCGAGTGTGGATAGATATGATCCCAAGGACCTATTGGCGACGACTGTTGGAATTGTGGACGAGTCTCATCGTGTGCCATGGTCCGAATCTTGGGCACAATAGGTTGAGGCACTGCGGTGGGCCCGGGAGGATAGTGCCAGTCGAAGGAATGTTGCAGAGACACAGGGTCTTGTACTAGCATCTGATTCCCGTGGCTTGACGCTGTTGGCGGCACTGAGGCGCCTGCAGCGTTCGTGTCCCGTGTAGTCGCAGCGTGGTCAGTCGCACAACAACGAGCACCAGTGGGTGCTGCTCTGCTAGATATGATTCATGAGCGCATATGCAGGTTCAGAAGCAAGACAGAAGAAATGAACGCAGGGCCGCTGAGCAGCCTGAAGCGGTAGTAGAGCAGTTGCGGAGGCGTGGATATCAAGGTTGGATTGACGGCCTCACGGTACGGCGCGCAATGGGAAATGGACTGGCCAGGGCGCCGAGAATCGAACGGGCGTGGCTTTGCTTGAAGTAGGACCCCTGCGACAACGATCGCCAGCCTCGGAGGTGTCTCTGATGATGAAGGCGCAGGGTGATCGCCTGGGACAGGCAACGCCAACGGCAGCGCCCTAGACCAGCCTCGGAAGTGAGCATGGCTAGCGTCCAGGCACGCCGCCAACGCTTTTGCTAGGGAGCTGTGGTCCACGTTCTAGGTTGCGAAAGGTCTGGTACGACAAGCAGGGTACCCATCGACCACCGACCATCGAGCTCGTGGGATGTGGCAGACAAGGTCAGACAGGTCCACAGACGCGACCGAAACACAGACCGCTGGGGACCCAATCAGTATCGATGGCTGAGAGTTCCGATGCACGGCCATGGGCTAGGCGATCCTCCGCACCCCTAGTCCTACACAACCTACCCCCTACCCCGATTGCGACACGTCCTGGCACGCCAGGAACTCATGCGTTGGTGACTTGACAGAGCAACAAGACGGCTGATGAGATATAGCATGTCGGGCGGGCAGATTCCGCCCAGTACCTAAGCGCACGAACATTGACGGTCCGGTCGACAATCATTCGGTCAAAGGGGAATGATGAGCGATCGGCTGGGTCTATCCGAGACACAGTAATTACATACTGTTGTCGAGTTTACGCGGAGTATCTAGGAGGTCATAATCAAAGCATCTGAATGACAGCTCTGCGCTCTCTTGCGATAACCATGGCCCACGGGTGAATGAACCCGTGAAGTGGAGACGATAGACGATGCAGCCAATCGAAAAAGTGCAGACCTCACGTGGGCCAATTACGAGGCTTCAAAATTGCTCATGACCATGAAATTATGTAGGTCGGCAATCGAGCCTAAGCACCATGCAAGCATGCGGCGTGCAGCAACGAACTGCAGGTCGGCTGCGGCGCAAAAGTCCTCTCACCAACGTCGTTGCTCTTGGCAGCGCTGCTCCCGTGCGGAGTGACGCGCCCAAGGATGCGCCAGGATCTGCGATGTAGTTCACAAATAGTTCCAACCCGGTCAAGTCAACTTGGAAGAAAGCGCAACTCTATTGGTGAAACAACGATGGCCAAGCCTATATCAACGTCGACCACGAAGTCTGGATTGAACGTCCAAGACCATAGTACATGTACCTACTCAGAACCTTAAAACCCCACCTCGACACCTAGGAGGTACTACTGAGCAGCGTGGGCGGGTGTGCTGCAGACTGTGTGGCCCCCTGTACCTGCTGAATGCCAAGATACCAGACTTCCAGCACAACATTTACCGAGGCCGACCCAGCGAAATACTCGCATGCAGCACACAATGATCACGGGAGCCATGCGGACCTTCTTCATGCGGCAGACGGCTCCTTTGGGTGCCGAAACCGTGAGGTGGCCATGTACGTAGCTCTAGCACGGTCATCCGCACCACCCCAATAGGTTTGCCCAGGAGAGCCGCAGAGCGTACATATGCAAGTTGGCCGTGGGTGCCTCCCACCTTTCCAGTCGGCCGGCCGGCGCTTGCCAGGATACCTCATTCATCTGCTGTAGCTCGAGAGCTTCTTGCTAGAGTTGAGAAACCTGTTACTGGTATGCCCTGGGCGATCGCAGGTATCACTTTCGATCCAGCCAGCTGGAACTCGATTGAAAGATCCAGTCTAGTCCTTGTTGCCAACCCTCGAAATACGACGGTCTTGCTCGCCTTTGGACTCACGACCGTTGTATCAGGTTGGTGGGAGGGTGCTGACTTTGTCTGGGCATCGCTTCGTGCCGCGGGCCGTTGCAAAGATGTGGAGGAATAGGCTCCATCACCAACGCACTACTAAGATGAACGACTTTGAGCATCGTCGAATAATTGTTCGCAGACTTCAAAAGAGCTCATTATTTACCTAGCATGAGTACATGTATGATGCACCGGGGTACATAGCATACTGAATGAAGGTTGTGCCCGCTAGAGGCTTGGGGCGGACTGCTTCAGCCAGAATTGGTTACATCAGGGGGAAGAATTTCAAGCCATCATTGGCAAATAATCTCGGACCTTGGCAAGCAGCATGATGATGCATGACCCAGAAACAAAGTCGGAGCAGATTTGCCACGGCGTAACACCAGTGGAAACCAAGGTTGCTGCGCTACGCCGCAAGACCGTACAATCATATCATCGACGGGCTCCCTGCACTCGGCATTTGACGACCGTTTCTTCCAGGCTCTATTCAAAAAGAAGGCGTGCGCGGGCTCGTATGCTCGAGCCATCCCGAAAAGAGTATACCGGCTATCGAGTCTCGAGCAACGACGGGAACTTTGAGCTTCCGTGAGGCAGCAACCAAATTGGTGATAAGCTTTCGGCTTGGGGCTGCCGTCAGCAGCTCACGAGCCATGCCTAGACGCTCAGGCTAGCATCGTCCCGCAAGCCCGACGCGTAAGGACATTGTTTCACTTTGACGGATTGAAGGAAAGCATCCCATTCGTCTTGGGTGCGCCAGGCAGACATCACCAATCGCGATCTCTTAGGATCGGGACAACCACTAGTATGCTGCCATGATGGTTTTGTAGCAGCAAGGTCGGGAGGAGGATGAAACAATACTGCCACAGACGAAGACGCATGTCCTGGCACTGCAAAGCAGGCTTGCTACGCGTGCGCCTGCGTGCACAGCTAAGGAGCGTGGCGAATCAGCTTCCAGCTTGTCGTACCAGCGCGCGATGTCGATAAGGTATGTTGGTGAATTCCTCACTACATGCCGTGTTCTACCTCGTTGTTGCGCCCTACAACGTCAAAGGCTACGGCATAGCGGCGTGGTCCTGTACAGAGAGATCGACGAAGGCTTGACAAATGCACAAGATCTTTGAATAATGTCCGAGAGCCTTATTAGCAACACTACCTCCGGAGGTAGGCTGCATTTGCGCCAACAGGCCCAGAACTTGCCCAGATGTCAAGTTTGCCTGGGGGTACAGACAGCCATTTTATTATGCACGTCATTACTAGTCAGTAGTTCACTGACTCGCCCCTGCAGACGAACCTGGCTCCCTGGTCCTCATTCACCTCTTGTTGCCTGGAAACTTGGATGTCCGTGGTGTCTATGGTTCCCCTCAATAAACTATCTCCAACTCTTTGCTGTCCGCTTCCAAATGTGCATAAATCCTACGTGAAATGGGTCAAGCATTCAGCAGATTCCTGGTCCCGAAACAAAATCTCCAGGCCGGTGCGCTCGAGCGGCAACCATCGCATACATGCACGGAGCAGACAGATGTCGCGCAGGAGCACATCCTTGAGTCATGGTGAAACCGTCAGGCAGAACTGCATCGTGCACGATTGCGACGATTTGACTCTTACCGATCCATAATTGGCGGCTGGAAAGCCGTTCTGTGTCGAACTGCTTGATGCCCAATCTGGCGTACAATTTCGTCGCGTTGTGGAAGAGCGGAGAAGGGAGTGCATTTTATTAGTTGGTTCGCATGAGCGATCTGGGCCATAATTCGCGAGTGCCAGGGGAAGAATATAGCATGGCGAGCAATATCTGTCTGTCGGTTCCGTAAGTATGTCACGGGTGACTGCATTCTTCATATCGAGACATAGGTACCTATGTATGCTTTCTAATGCGTCGTTCATGCACTCCAGATAGCACAATTACCTTACTGTGGCGGTCGACAGCCTGAACCTCTCAAGACTGTTTGAATTGCATCGCCCTTCTGACCTTCTGCTACATTAAGAATGTCGTCCCAACTGTTGCGTCGCCGCCGTCTCAACCTGTATCCTGAACGAGTGCAATGGAGCATTTAATCGATCTTGCCTGAGGCCGGGACCGGAGATAGGCCGAACGAGAACTATGGCGTCATTGCTGTTTCTCATCGCATGACGCCAAACACCTTATCTGACAGTTTCAACCTCTCTTGCCGCCATCACAATTCACCCGACCGCCACACCAAAAACAATCGCCCACCATTAACTTCCTACGCTCCTTCTTCAGCGCGGCGAGAACAGCCAGCCCACAACAAATCATGGCCGCAAGGACCAAGGCTCAAGACCTAATCGACAACAATGCTGTCGGTGAGTCGCACATCCCCTTCCCGAACCTCATCCGCCCGTACATCCCTAATTCTAGATGTATACAGCCGTCTTCAGCAAGTCCTACTGCCCCTACTGCAAGGCGACCAAGTCGCTGCTGAGCGAGCTGGGCGCAAAACCGTACATCATCGAGCTGGACCAGGTCGACGACGGTGCGGACATTCAGGATGCGCTGCAGGAGATGACGAACCAGCGGTCTGTCCCGAACATATTCATCGCGAAGAAGCATATTGGTGGCAACTCAGATCTGCAGGCAAAGAAATCAGAGTTGCCGCAGCTTCTGAAGAGCGCCGGGGCTGTCTAAACAAGAATATGGAGCGACGTTGAGAGGGACTGGGAGCAGGAGGTATGATGAGAGTGGTGTAGAATGCTTGTCTAGGTGTATGGTCACAAATTTGTCAATGGCATCTGTACCCTTATAAGTTATTCTAGGTCCCCAGCCTGTGCCAGTTTCCTCAAAGCCTCAATTGAGCTATGTACAGCCATCTTCGCCATCTGAACCTTGTCCTCAAAAAACTTCTTGTGCTCGATACTCCCTTCAGCAATACTTTCATCCCGCCATTCGAAGGTGTAAGTCATATGGTAGTCGTTCTCCGTCAAACCTGGGCCATCAGACACAGTATTCGTAATCACTGCGCCATCTGGCTGGTGGAAGTCGACCTAGCAACAGACACGTATTTCAGCCTACGCTACCAGAAATTGGGGGCAATTGAGGTGAGCAATACCATAGTTGGGTAATAGCTCTTGCAGACTTCTTTGACCTCCCATTTCTTGCCGCCTTGCTCGAAGTGTGCTACGCGGGTTACTTCATTGCCTTTCTCTTCCACCACATCGCAGGCTTTGATGATGGGGACGAAGTCTTGAGCTCGACGGACTTTGCGTTGCAGGCCTTTCCATATTTGATCACGGGTAAGCACCGGAGAGGCGTTGGGAGGATTGATGGGTTCGGTATAGGCACAGTGGACGTTGACTATGTTGGAGGCGGGCTTACAAGTATCTGTGCCAAAGCATGTGTCCGACCTGCTCTTCGACGACAGCTTGGCTGATAGCTCGAAATGCGGTAGGGTGGGGACCGCATGTATGACGCAGTGATAGATATGATGGTGGTGGCATTGAAAACATACCAGCTGTAGCTCGATAGAACATCATTGCTTACCTACATGTGGATATCCTCTTCAGATCACCAACGCGCCAGCACGCCAACACGCAGGTCATTAGCCCTTGCTGCAGAGCTACGCAACAATGGTTCTCCTCGCCACGACCGGCACATCGCTGCCCGTCATCACCTCTGTCCAAGACTGCGCCGACTACGCCAAGGTCTTCGCGCCCTACCTCCCTCAACTCACCGCCCTTCCTAACCAAGTGCTAAACCACCTCACCGACGCCCCGGCCCTCCAGTCCCTCTACGCCTCCACCAATCCCGCCATATCCGGCCTCGCCTTTAGCGTAGCCCTCTTCCCCATCTTCCTCGTCCTCTCCGAGATCAACAAGAACTACTCCCAAGTCGACCGCGTCTGGAGCATCCTCCCAACGGTTTACCATATTCATTATGCTGTTTGGGCACGCTTGAATGACATACCGACAGCGAAGGTTGATAATGTGTTGGCATTTAGCGTGGTGTGGAGCTTGCGGTTGACGTACAATTATTGGCGTAAGGGCGGTTATGAGATTGGGAGTGAAGACTATCGGTGGGCGTTGATCAAGGAAAAGATTGGGCAGCCTTGGTTCTTTCTGCTCAATGTGCTGTTTGTGTCGAGCTTGCAGAGTGTAAGTTCTGCTTATCTTTATGTATTCTTCGCGGTCTTGGCTGATGATGAATAGGTTCTGCTTTGGGTCGTCACGACACCCACCTACCTGCTCCTGCTTGCCTCTCGTCTGGACCCTACAATGGATATTATTGAGCTTGTTGTATCTCGCTTCCTTATCCTGCTGGTTGTGGTCGAGTACTTCGCCGACGGCCAAATGTGGGACTACCAGCAAGCGAAGCAGAAGTACCGCAAGACGGCCAAGGTGCCTCAGGAATCCAAGCACACTCGTGAGCAACTCGACCGCGGCTTCATCACCACGGGCCTGTGGAAGTACAGCAGGCACCCCAACTTTGTGGCTGAGCAGTTGATTTGGGTCACGCTGTACGCCTGGGGTTGCTATGCCACCGGCACTTACTACAACTGGACCATTGTTGGTGTTGCCTCATACCTGGGTGTGTTCGCTGGTAGCACGCCCTTGACGGAGGACATCAGTGCGGGCAAGTATCCTGAATACAAGACCTACCAGCAGCGCGTGGGGAAGTTCTTCCCAAAGCTGTTCGGAAAGGGTTGGGACGAGGCTGAGATGACTAAGGAGCAGGGTGCGAAGAACAAGTGAGGATATTTGCCCTGCGTTTGCGACGCGAATCATGGACGCGTCGAACATATTTAGTTCTTATGTAATGTGCTGAATGACATGTAATCGTGCGCAGCTGGCCGTCTGGCCCCTCATGCGCAGCTTGTTAGATCGACAGCAGTATCGCGATATGGATGAGCATGCAGCTGGACTTGTCTTATTAAGTGTGCACTCTGGACCGGGTGGGAGAATGACCGAGCGCAGATATTCCGACTCAGCAATATCTGTGAGACCGAAGATTTGTGCATGGCTTGGTAAAGTGGCACGGCAACCCACCGCTTTGTATTGCCGTGAGCTATTTAGTCCCGGATTCAATGCTGATTTGTTTTTTCGAGGGAAAGCTCAATATAGTAAGAGTCAGGGGCCGCGAGTCACAAGCAAGCGGACAACGTTAACGCAGAAAGCTCCTGCGATCTTTCGCGAAATCACTACTCAGTACTATATGTTCTGTAGTGTTGCTAGGAAAAATTTGAGACCGATGAAACGACCGCGGCATACTTACTGGATTTTGGAGTACCAGCTCATCTCTTGCGAGAATCTACCCATGGCTCAGCCATGGCGTCGACCGCCAACTTCGTCCAGAGCGTTTTGGGTAGAGTATGGCCGCCCTCCGTGGTCCGGTCGCGCCAGGTGATATCCTCACAGCAGTCAACCTTCAAACCACCAGTCAGATGAACAGTGGAGTCCTTATGCATTGGTTTCCATCCCATGATGACATCGATCGGCGGGTGGGGGCTCTGGTTAACATGGGCTTGGTTACCTTGATCACAGATACTGGCATATTCTTTCTTGATCCACTGCTCCTTGTTGCTCAGACCTGTCTGGCCGTAAGTGTAGTGCGGCAAACAGAACATGGTGCGTGCGTAAATCCACAGGATGAAAACCATTCGCCTCTCGCTGTAGATAGGTCCTTCCCTGGTCATTGCAAAGCGGTCATCTGGAAGGACGACGTTGGGATTCTTGTTGGGCTCGTGGAACGGGATCGAGATGATATCTCCATGCTTGAAGTCGTTGCGTGTCAAGTTGGACATTCGAACCACACGGTTGTACTCCGGCTTCCTCGTCACGCTTCCGTTCGTGGCGCCCACTCGACTGGCTGGAAAATTCGCTTTCCTCCACATCTGCATTGAAGCCAGGTTCTGTGGAGCCATAGACGGAGTTGGAGCCATTGATGGGTTGAAGACTGAAGCGCCCGCATTGAGTGTCATATTCTGCATCTGGCCAGTAACTGAAGATGGGGCTTGTTGTCCTTCAGGGACAGGAGCAAGAGACTGTCCGCCTTGTCGCGTTGGAGGAGCCAATGAGCCAGCATTGGATCTCCCGGACAATACACTTGCACCAGCTTGCCGTTGGCCGGGTCCTCTAGCCCAGGCGCCCTGAGGGTTGAAAAGGGGAGCTTTCCCAGTCGGCGGTGTTGACGGCGTCACGCCAGCCCTCGACGGAGATGTTATCATTGCGCGGCCCATGTTTAGACGATCGGCGAAGTGGGATGGGAACGTGGAAGGGGGATGTCTGGCTTCTCAGATGATGAGGGCATCGGCGGAGAAGTAACCCGGGCTTGGATGCCATTGTTTTGCAGGTCGAGAAGTGCAGCACGATTTCGGCACAACGGTTCCTCAAAGACAAGACAAAGAGAGCAATACTCGGTGGAAATTCGCCAGTCATCACGCACAAAGGTTGAGAGACAGCACAATACTCAAGTGCTGAAATAAAACAAAGAAGACTTGGTTTGAGACATTGTTGTCGTTCGTACTGCTTTGCTCTACCAATGACTAGGACAGCTTAAGGACTCACCACTGCAGAAAGCCGTGCCGAAGTTCACCTCTTTTCTACATATATTGATTGGCTCACTGAAACCCATTGCGGTGCATCCGGCTGTATACGAGCTACAATGAAAAAATTCACCACGAACATAGGACGTGGCTTCAGAGCCGTAGTCAGAACTAGACCGCAGACCCAACAGACCTTGCTGCGCAGCACCCGCCATTCTATACAGGAGGACCAAGAGTCTCCGCCTACCTCACATCACCCGCCATGCGACGCCCACGTGGCCGAAATGCAAAGCTCAAACCAATCTGCATCCAACACCCCCGTCAGTTGTGGTGCTGCACCCCCGCTGGACAGAAGGAGTGTTATTGGTGAGCATGCAGTCGGATGCGCTGTGGTATTGACGGCGCAAGAAACGGCCCAAAGCTTGGACGAGCAGACTTCGATGGACGACTCCGACAGAGAGAGACCACAAACCAGACTGCCAAAATGCTGTTGCTAATGTAGAAGATATTCTCGAGCCTCCAAACTCGGGCAAGTTTCCGCTTAGCCTGGATACCCAGCTAACCACACATTCAGCTGCCGTCACCGAGCATTGAGTCGCTAATGATCAGGCTCTTCGTGAGGCCATGTGCATTGTGTTCGATCAGGAGGAGGAAACAGATTACACATCAGGACCATCCCGCTTCGTCAACGCATTTGATGGAGTGGCTGAAGTGAGTGCCCTTCTGATGACGCTTGACTTCTCTCGCAAGGTGCAGGCGGCGCTCCAAGCACAACGTGCGTATGAGAAGGCTGACCGCAGGGCTATGAATAAGCTTGATAGTCTATTACGGTATGAGTCGAAGATCAAGTGCGAGATTACTGACCATGAGTATCGAATCTCTCTGTTGGAGCCTTCAGATGGTTCTCAGGCTACAGACGAAGGACGCGACGGCGTGGTAGACCAGGAAAAAGAACAATCACTCAGACGAGAGCTTGAGGTCTTACGACAAATGCTTGATGACTCCAAGACGCAGTATGAAGTGCTGAAGTACGGATTGCAAGGTCAAGCCGACACATTGCGACAGGTTCAAGCGGAAGCCAATGCATATCTTGAGGCTGCTTTCGTTCATGCTCATCTGCTACCGCCGCATGACGATGCTACTGATATACCGGTGGCAGATCTGGATATTCAGGAAGACTACAAAAAGTACGCAAGCCAAACGATGGCCGAAGTCGGCGAGGACGCAGGACTTGTAGTGCCATTGGACACAAGCCGAGATCACATGTATGTGCCACCGCCGTCTGATGAAGAACAGGCCCAGCAGGCCTTGAAAGAAGCATTCTGGACTGCGCGACAACAACTACAAGATGCCCGATATGTCTTTGATAGATGGCAGGGCATTCGAGAAATGGAGTTGCACGAGCACAAGGCCGCAGTAGCAGTCGGCCAGCCCACTGTGGATTCCGACAGAGATGCTTTCGACGCTCGCTGGCTACAGGAAGTGCCGAGACTGACTCGCCAAGTCATCGACGCCGAGGAAGTCGTTGCTGAGACGAAGGCTGCAGCACTAGCAGCAGGCATCAATATCGCAACCCCAGATGCTACCTCGGGATTCATTGACGACGTTGACGATGGCTACGCTCTTTCATTTGAGCAAGAGTTGATCGTCTCTGCGCCTGTAGAGAAGATCTACCATTGGTTCGACGTTATGGAGAACGTCCCGAGAGCCTCGGTCTCTGAGCTGCCGGAGGTCCCTCACATAGACGACTGGAATTTTCGGCCAGTGGAAAATAGCGATAGCATTAGTATGGTCTTTCTGGGCGATGAACGCAGGCGCATCGACAAATGGCACGTGCATAGAGCGGGGCCTCTGTGCCGTAGTGCTTCCGTCGCAAGCGAAGGCGACAGTCGGAGGCGCGCTGCGAAGCGGCGTCTCTTGCATATGGGTGTGTGTGAGGTCGGCATCAGCGGCTTGCCCTTGCTGGCAGATGACCAGAGGATCTTTGACAGATTCTGGCGCTTTGACGAGGGACCATTGCTGTTGGTTGGGGCACCAATCAGTGAGCTTTTGTAAGGTTTCCACGCCCCGTTACCGACAATCAGGTTGTATGGATTCAGCGGAGTAAGTGCAATCTATCAAGTCGTGCATGTCTTATCCATCGATAATACGCCTCATTGATGGCATCGTCCTGAAACTATTCCATAATATCAAGTGCGCGAGCCAGGTCTCGGTAAACGTTATCAGTGTATGTTGGCGAAAGACGATCTCTTGAAGCATGCTGATTGCGCCGCAGGTTCTGTCGTTTCAATCGCATAGAGGGGAAAACGCGCAGAGCGCAGGTAGATTAATCAGTCAATCAATCGGTTGGCTACTGAGTGATTTATTTGACTGCTTGACGGCACCGTTGAATGCTCATATGAGCGGCTAATTGTTCGTTGATTTCGATTTGTCGGGTCCGGCTCAGGGCCTGCAAGATGAAGATGGAAATTTCATGCCAAAAATGCGAAGGAACAAGAGACGTTGATCGATCTACATCTCGGAGTCCGCAGAGATGACTTTCGTGGGCTTAATGCCGAGATAGCGGCTATTATGAGCAGATCTTCGTCTACGCTCGTTTGATAGATCCCGAGGTGCACGAGCCAGGGCCGGACGTTGAGGACACTGACTTGCAAGCAGACCCGGCAGGACGTCGCAGGACGTCTATGGTGGTGTCACCAAGCACGGAGGAAAAGTGCCTGCATCACCCTGCCGGAGTATTTGTCGTGTTGCGGGATGAAAGCTCGGAAATTGAGGATGAGCACTTTGTGAGTAGGCTGGATCGGTCGGGCATGGCGAGTGGGCGAAATATAGGTGAGATGGTATAGCGCCTCTTGTCAAACTCCTAGATCAGAGACGGTTTCCCGTACCCATGAATTCGGATGGTCATGTAAGCCTTCGGTACGTGGACGTCAATGCCCGCGCAAAATACCTGGTGCAATCGTCGAAGCCGTCATTGGCGATTTAGGGGCTAGTTTTGATTGGAGCTACAATTGGATGTCTCCTTAGGCGAAAGAAGATGGCGAGGGAAGCGCTCACGTGGGAAGGGTCACAAAATGTCTGTTCGACTCGGTAGACCACCACAGGCTCAGCATTAAGAGGGAATCCGACTTCTGCGGACCCCTCGCCGTGGTCGATTGATGACGTACATGGCGGAGCGAGGGAGAGGGCGAGTAAAGAGGTTCTCGCTCGATCCTGATCCCTTTTTGGTCGAGCTGGACGCCTGTGCGTAGGCTGCAACAACCATCCAGCCGGTATGTTCGGGGTAACATCCTTGTGCCACAGTCGAGTGGAGCCGTGAAGGGGCTATTTGCCAAGCCGTTTTGGGATGCTGTGGAGGCGCAATGTATGTACGACCCCATAATGAGAACCGGAAGGCCCTCTGTTGCTAAGCTTGGTATGGGCTCTGCTCTAGGCAGAGTTGAGGATGCAGCTGATTCGATTCTCGACTCTCCATCGATATTCGGTATGGGAACCGTCCACTATATTCATGAAGGCTTGCGGCTGGAACGAATATACCGCGTTTAGGCCGAGCAAACATCAGGCTTCCCCGGAATGAGCGGCGAGGCTGCGAACAGAAGGTCTTGTCCGTACTACGATATTGCCAACAGCTGCAGAAGTCAGAGGCGATAGTCACCGAGCTCAGCGACGCAGCACGGTCCCGCCACGGAGACCCCTCGCTACCGCTGTATCACGGAGGCTATTTGTGCTGCGTTTCTGCAAGCAAGAGCCGCCACAGGCCACAGTCCAGAAATCTCCAAAATTGTCCACACAGCTGAGGCCGGCCAAGCCCGGAGGCTTCAAGGGGCAATCTTGGTGGATGAGTGACAAATCCATACAAGTCGATCCATCTTTCCAACCGGTGGTTCCGAATCGGATTTGATCCGTAGATCGAACCAGTTCTAGTAATGAGGCATGAACAAGCGGTGAACAAGTTGCTCGGGCTTTGACGAGTCGACGACCTACTAGTATAGAAGTCTTGGGCGCCGCAAGAATAGGTAAGTAGGCTAGGCGGGGCTGGCGGAGCGTTGGCATGTTTGCCTGTGTATTCAACTTGATGGAAGGCATAAGTCAGATTGCGGCCTGAAGCCGTCATGACTGTTGGTGGAATCTATAAGGTAGGGTGGTAATCGACTAGATCTAGACCGGCTTGGTCCAGTTAGCAGGGACACGAGCCGTGAAGGAACTTTCAGGGCGTGCGTGAAAGTCCGTAAGATCACCGACAGCGACCGCGCTGATTTTGCTGTCGGAAGGGTTTCTGGCGGGATTATGGAGATCAACTGTTGTCTGGGTTCTCTTTCAGAGCATAGACTGTTGTGGATCACACAAGACCGGATGAATTGTTAGGATTGTAGATCGACTCATGTGAGACACGCTGCCAGCATCAATTATTCCATTCAGGGACCATTCACAATTGCTGCCAAGAATAACCTCCACAACATAGACTATACCACCCAACGACATGATGTCATGCGCGACATGATGTTGACACGCTTTTTAGATTTTAAGATGCGTTCCCAATTTGACAAGTGATCAATCTTCCTCATGTCGATTGCCAACACATGACGATCTGCACACTGTGTCGACGTCGACTCGTGGAGGTATTCGAAGGAAGTCGAATTTGAGTTTCGGCCGTTACCAGAACAACAAACAGAGCTCCGTCCTCTCCGAGGCAGGACCTCCTAAACACGTTCCTTCTCACCCTGCCTGCCTCCTACAAGACTGGATTCGGTATCCTGGGCTAGGAAATATCCTCCTTAGGATGCCACGCGCCGCAAGATCTCGCCGTCGTCGACTGTGCGTTTTGCCGTCTCAACCTCATAGACATCGACTCCTCCTAGTTCGTAGTCGGGGTATACTCCTTCCGCGTCACGCGGCAAACTTGCATCAGGGACTCGGGGCCGCAGGACAGCGGCGTCTATGCGGTCGCTGCTGTTAGCAAGGCTTGCTGCGATTCCATGCGATCACATTTGTCCTACCACAAGCCGCGAGGGCAGCCGCGATCAACAGCAGTATGTGAGAGTGCATCGTCTTGGGTACTTGGATGAGTGCTTGGAGGTTTGATTTCTGGGAGGTTTGGTTTCCTAGTCTTTGCGCTTGGGGAAAGATGCTTTGACATATGTGCCATTAGGAGCAGACCACCTCTGTTATACGCCTTCCACTGCGTCGCGGCCTGGAGCAGCACTTCGATTGCCGCATCGACACAATAAACAGCTCCACGGATCGCAGCACTTCGATTGCTGCATCGACACAATGAACAGCTCCCTAGATGGCGCAGCATCACACCGTCAGCTGACGGATCGCATGGATATATCCATGGTATTGCAAGGACATATCCATGGTATTGAGCACATAAACCATAATCCGCATCGGCAGTCAATATTACCAAGGGACTGCCGCACGAATCCACGCTTGCCGGCGACCAAATCCGTCTCTTACTCACCAATACCTGTAAGCGAGCTCTCCACGAACTGGGGTGTTGCAAGCTTTCCAGGTTGTTCCGCAGTCTCGACCCGACGAGCACCTCTTTTGTGCATTCGCTAGACAGCATCCGAGCAGCCCTGTCAGCCAAGAGTCTGGCGTGACAGCGCAAACGTCGTACTAAGTGCCGATAGGCTCAACAGAATGATCAGAGAGGTAGAGAGTACATAGGGCAAAGACGAAACTTACACATGGACCTGCGGCACCCACGGCTCACTTGTAGACGAGAAATGCTGCTAGAATCGAGCAGATACTCAACTTCGCGCACTACTTGTGTCTTCGCCCAACCCTCCTCTCGACCGCCGGAAATCAACGCAACATGTCTGATCTAAACAAGCACGAGAGTAAACAGAGTCTGCTATCAGATCCGGAGTCACAGATTGAATATAGCGACATAAACCTCGAGCGATATCAGTTCCGTGCCAAAGGGGCAAGGACTTGGTGGATATGCTTAGAAATGCTGTTGCTTTTGACCGTCTTCTTCGCGACCCGCGCCTACTATACAAACCCGTCGTGGAACCAACGTCTCGCCATGGCAGATCTTTACTGTATGTCGCAACACATTATCAGTACTTTGTATCATCATGCAAGCTAACAATCTGACCTCGATCAGCTCCCCTGTACCGAGACTTTGGTGATTTCCACATTGACCAAGTGCTGACTGGCGACGATCTCTGGACCAACGGGAGTAATATCTATCGCCAAGATCCATCTCCAGCGGTAGATCAAGTGTGGGACGAGCTCGGCGAGGTAAAATACATACTTGTGACGGAAGAGGAAGCCATCAAGATGGGCAAGCCGACTGAATACGCAGTACGATGGCCAGACGAGCCTGACAAGTTCTTAATGCATCTCCATGCGCCGCACTTGCTACACTGTCTGAACGTCCTGCGCAAGAACGCATACCATAACTTTCCACACTACTAGTAAGTCACTATCTCAAGGGTCCCCGTTTCTGAGCGCTGAATCGCCCGACAGTAAGGACGGCGAAACTCTCAACGCCATCCACTGGACTCACTGGAGCCATTGTCTAGAAATCGTCCGCCAAGAGTTGAGCTGCAGGCCTTCTATGCACCTAATTAGCATGGTCTGGCAAGAAGGTGAAGACGTCTTCTTCCCAGACTTTCATACTCAGAAGAAATGTGTGCGCTGGGACGATTTCCAGGAGATGACTTCGCGGAGGATGATACCACATAAGGTATGTTACCGTTCTATGTTTTGTTAGTCCGTGACGTCGTTGACAGGTACTGATGTTATTGGCTTGTTGTCTTATAGGAAGTAGTGAGAGTGACAAAAAACACTTCGAAACCCAAAGACGCCGTTCAGCGTCCTACTCCTCCAGAAGGGTGGGAGGTTCACAATAGAAATCGCGAGTGGATGGCCAAGATGGTAGAAAAGGGGTACACCTTCAAGTCGGGGGGCAGATAAGCATTAGAGGATATTCCGTATAATAGAGACCTAGAATAGCCTGCGCGTTCTATCTGAGTTGTATGCTTTATATTATAAGGTAACTTCTTTAATACAAACGAGGTTTTCTGTAGTTTTACCTCGACCTCTATTAATACCTCCTTATTTACCTAAGAGTTCTATAAAAGTTTAGTCTTAGCTATAGGCAGCCTAAAAGAAAATAGCTAAACTTCGGCTAATCTAGTAATAAATAAAGCTACTTTAGAAGTAAAGTAGCCTTGTTTACTAAATAGACTTTTATATAGGCTCTAAGTTATAAAAATTTATACTATTACTCGAGACTTTTACTACTACATTTAGATAAAGTAGCCTTTATACTAATCTAGTATTTTTAGCGTTCTACTTAGATTTTACTTAAGTTTAATATATCTACTAAATTATTTACTAAATTAAAGTAAAAGTAGCTTAATCTTATTTAAAAAGATACTATAGAAAACCTCTAAATAATACTTACTAATAGTATAATATACCTACTTCTAGTAAGACCTATCTTATATAACTAGACTTATAGATAACTAAAAACTAACCTACTTATAAATTCTTAAATAATTTACTATAGATTATTTACTACTTACTAATTCTTAAATAATTTACTATAAGTTATCTATTTAAACGTACCTTTCTTATAATTCTAGAAGTAGGATTCTAATAGATAGATATCTATAGATAGATTAGGAATCTATATAAAAATATCTTATAGTATAATAGTATAATCTAACCTTTTAATAAATATAAGATAGAGCTATTATCTACTTATTATAATAGTACTATAGGAGGCTCTTATATATACTTCTACCTTCTTTATCTACTAGTTATTATAGGCGAACTAAGTATATAGTAAAGATTATAGTAGTATTTGTTAAATTAAGATCCGACACTTAATAGAGATCTAACACTCTCGTAGGTAATAGATTTACGTATAAGGAAGTAGCTACCGGAGGAATATA
>WBMN01000049.1:0-103798 GCA_010367425.1 Teratosphaeria destructans | reverse complement strand
GTAGATCTAATAGTAGTAGATCTAAAGAGAATAGTTAGAAGGTAGTATAGTTATTACTAATACTACGAAGGCTAGTAGATACTAATTCTTAGCTACTAAATTGTTATAGTTATAATGTCTTAATTGTCGTTACTATCTAGAGGGCAGCTATAATTATAGGTAGCAAGCTTAGGCCTTGCTTATATAATAGTAAGCATGCCTATAGACAAGGGTAGTCCTATAGTCGAGCAAAGTAACACCGAATATTGCATATGGGAACGTTCGCCTTAGCGGATAGCATACCCGAGGTAGTGGCCTGAGAGGGGTTCATCGTCTCCAGTCATGGGAATATCTCTGAGATACCCGAAGCCATCTCGAGTCTATGGTCCAATTATTGGACCTAAGTCAGGAATAGCCACTAGAGCCGTATTCAAACTCGTCGTCGATGCCACTGGACGACCCGTTCAGCGGAGTAGACGCAGCCATCAAGTTATGTAATGTTAGGTTGCATTGCTGTAGCTGGAGATGGTTGTGCGGTCCTTCCAGTCTGCAGTAGCCGGCTACATATGTAGACACATGTTAATTGAAAGGGTCGCCGAAAAGGATTCATATTTGGCACGCTGTACGCTGGAAGCACCATGCGACAGTATCACGATGAGACCGTCAACCGTCAGGCTGGTGTTGTTGCTCATGGGCGACGTGCGAGGAATTCTTGGCGAAGACTAAAGGCAAATGCCTAGCAGTCCATATTCTCGTGGAGTTGGAAATGTCATGTAGTTCGAGTTCTTGTGTGGGTTGATATGCCTATGGAGTAAATTCGGCAAGCTTGGACCTCCAAAGACGTGCCTTCCAAGTCTATCCCATTGACTTCAATGTGCCATACTCCCCCGCCATCCCCATATTCGACCTAAGAATACTTCATCCGCTGTTTGTTGAACACACGAATTGCCAGCCCAGAAGAATGTCGAAACAGCAGATAGTAGCGTCCTTTGTGGAGGCAGCACCACCGGGAGAGGTTGGTGAGAGATGCCTGCCACAATGTTCATAACCATCGCTGACTTCTGTAGCTTTCAAATGTCGTGGCTGGTAGGTTGCAATCAAATAAAGATTCAGGACTACATCTAAACAGGCGCGACAGATATCAAGGCATTGGCACCCAATGAGGTCTCCTCGCTGGACCCGGCATATAAGAAATACAATGAAGAGCAGTACACCACAATCAAGATGCCAGGGAGCAGTGGGACGGTATGATAATTGGACTCGATATCAATTATACGGCGGAGACGCTAAGAATACTCAGGTTCTCGTCAGCCCCTACAATTCCCTAGGCAACGGCAGATACTACGACACCGGCAGCCAGACGTCATTCGCACTCGACCATGCCTCGCAGGTGCCCCACGCTCACATCCCCCAGATTTCTTGATACTAGCTCAACTGACAATTATCAGTCCGCCTCAGACGTCCAAAAACATCCCCTAGAAGGTCAACACGCCGACACCATCCGATCCCTCCACAAAGCCTTCTCCGCCGCAGCATCAGAACACTTCCCCGACTCCACAATCGGCATCTTCTCCTCCGCCTCCGGCTCAGAGATCCAACTGCTACTGGCAGCGAACAAATACAGCCCCCAGAACTTCTGGAACGGCCGATGGCGCTCCACCTACACCCTCGATCCGGCCTCCAATAGCGCCTCGGGAGTCATCAAGGTAGATGTTCACTACTACGAGGACGGTAACGTCCGAATGAGCACGAATAAGAAGGTAGAAGTTGGTGGCAATGGAGCTGAGGTGGTAGTGAGGGAGATTGCCAAGGCGGAGAGTAAATTCCAGGAGGAGCTGAATAGGGCGTTCACGTCTTTGGCGGAGGGCAGCTTCAAAGGCCTGAGAAGGCAGCTTCCGGTCACGAGGCAGAGGGTGGAATGGGAGAAGATTGGTGGTTACCGGTTGGG
This sequence comes from Teratosphaeria destructans, assembly GCA_010367425.1. NCBI lineage: Eukaryota > Fungi > Ascomycota > Dothideomycetes > Mycosphaerellales > Teratosphaeriaceae > Teratosphaeria > Teratosphaeria destructans. The sequence goes on along the minus strand of WBMN01000049.1, from coordinate 101,871 downwards.
GCAAGATATCGGCGGTGGCAGAAGCAAATGAGATGTTCAGCACTATGCATGACATGATGAGCACGGAACTTTAGTGGCATGCAAAGAATATATATTGGATGTGACGAGCCGTGCGTGCCGACTATGGCTCACTCTGTGCTTCTGCGACCTCATCGGCTTGCACTAACTGCGAAGACCCCTCTATCCTTTTCTTCCAGAAGACCCGCAAGCGCGTGCGAAAGCCCGGCTGATCGAACCACTCTAGATTTTCTCGACCCTTGGCCAAATCCTCAAGTTTCATCCCTTCCAGTGATCCGCCCGTGTTTCTCACTTGCACAGCAGGTATCCACGCCCACGCGAAAATAGCTCCAAATAGCATGAAGCCGGCAAATAAGATGATCATATAGCCCAGAGCCGGCGAGTTAGGATCTTGCAGCTTTCTCTGATCAAATGTCAAGAAAGCGACCTGTACCATGACTGAACCCAGCTTGCCACCAGCTGCTGCGATGCCGTAGCATGTGCACCTGTATTTGGTCGGGAAAATCTCAGCGGCCATCACAAAAGTCAAGGTGTTGGGTCCAAAGCTGAAGCCGAATTGGATGAGGCCGTAGAACACAGGCAGGATGTAGCTGAGTGTGCCGTGATGGAAAAGGCTTTTGAAGCTTAAACCGGTCACCAGCAGTCCAGCTGATAGTGCAAGGAACGATCGAGTCAATAGCTTTCGGCGATCGAGCTTCTCGATTGCGTAGATGATGGCGGCGCAACCGAGTATCGAGCCAGCGCAGACGGTTACGAGCGACTCCCGCATGTTTGAGCGGAGCACGTGGTAGATATCGTGGTGGTTTCCGGCTGCTGCTGCGGATGAGTTGAGGAGCCATGAAGAGGTGGTGTCGATGACATCTTGTGGGATGTCTTTGGTACTCCAGATTTTTGCCATGGTCCCTGGGTTGTTGAAGCCAAGACCGAAAAAAGCAAAGTCTAGCAGGAACCAGCAGATTGACATGCCGGCTAGTCGGCGCCAGTTGCCACCCTGGACGAAGAATGCGGAGAGCTCGTCGAGGTTGAATTGGCTTCGTGGTGTCATGCCAGATATGTGTTGTCCGCCGGCGGCGGAATCTGGGAGCGAGTAGCCGTCGGGATCTATGCATGATAGGACGGTCAAGGTCGGCGACGTATGGGTTCGTGTCTGGCTATCGTCCAGTGCATGGTGTGTTTGGCCTGCACGCTGCGGGTTCTCGCAGTCCTCCGATGGATCACGCGGTGTTTCTTGGTGTCGCTGTGACGCCGGGCTCTGGAAAGTGCCCTCTTCAGCCTGCACGCGCGGTTCAACATCGCTCATGGCGAACTCAACAATCGCATCTGTGGGCGGACTACGACGCCAAGGCGCCCACTGTCTGGCGGCGACGAACAAGTCATCTCTAATGCTTCGCAAGCCCCTATGCGTGTCTGCTCTGGCACGACGGGCTTTCTTCTTGACGCCATACGTGTAACGAGCCGTCTCTGGTAGCAGGAAGCGGAAAAGAATCGCAACAACAGCAGGCACTGAGCCTACGCCAATTACAGCCCGTAGCAAAATATCAATGCCTAGCTTAGCCTTCCCGTTTGCCTTGGTGAAATCGTAATGACGAGTAAGTCCTTCGAGAACAGAAAAGCCCACGCCATAGGCGAAGAGCTGACCCAGCGGTTGCATGAGGAAGATCGTCGCCATCATACGCCCTCGAGTGTAGCGCGGTGCCCACTCAGCACTTATGGCAGCGCTAAGGGGATACTCGGCGCCGACTCCTATCCCCATGACAAAGCGCCACGTCATGAGCCAGCTCGTGATAGACATGGACGTCTCGCCAGAGTCTGTGCGGTACCCGTAGGCACTTTGAGCCATGCCAATGGTACTGAATACGACGATGAGGAGCTCGATCCCGTAGAGGCTCTGTCGACCGAACCGATCTGCGAATGGCCCGAATAGTAAACAGCCGACAGCTGACCCAGCAAGTGTGACCGCGTTGACGGTGAGCTCTTTTGGCTGGCTATGTTTCTCCCAGTAGACGAACGCCAGACAAGGCAGAATGACGTTGGATGCAAAGAGATTGTATGAATCTGTGAGGAATCCTGAAGCGGCCACGAGGAAGACACGCCAATTGAAAGGGGGCCCTTCGTCGTCAATGGTCTTGGTGATTTGCTTGAGCTGGTCATCTGGGTCCTGTAGTGATATGTCAATAGTCATGTCTTGTCGCGGCACGAGAGGCATACGACTGACCTGTAAGTGCCCAGCGAGCTCTGCTGCCCTGGTTTCAAATGGATATAGTCGGGAGCCAACGATCTTCGAGGCGGTATGGGTTTCATGAACGGGCATCATGTCGATGTGGCCTCCACTGAACCTGGTCTGTCTCTGTGGGCTACAAGTCGTTTCTGATACTGATTGATTTCTCGAGCCATATCCGCTATCTTTCGCAAAGGCCTCTCAAGGACGGTTTCGAAGTCGATCGAGCAAGAAAGTGCAGAGCATCGTGTGGTAGCTCCAGTGGAGAGGGTGATGGTGTACATCCCACTTCAAGGCATGACCTGGTGCTTGCTATGATTGCAGTAGCCGCAAGAAAATGAGGCCTTCTGCCGGGCTATCGGGATTAATGGACATGGATGGCGCTCGCAGTGGGTCCTCTGCGCATGGTTCGGCGTCACCATGACAGAACATGTCTGACTGCGATCCTTCGCCAAGGACAGCTCCTCGCAAACGTCCATATATCTGGCTTTCAGAATGTCCAAAGCATCCACGTAGCATTGGCTGCTACAACTATCTTGAGAGGTGAAGTGCTATATTGTATAGTGGGCGAATCGGCTACTATCTCGGCAACCATCGTGACGGTACTGTAAGGGAAGTGCTCAACCGCTTTCAACGAGATCGCAGAAGTCGCGATACATGTACGCAGGGATTGCAATTGTAAGATGACACCTTGAGTCAGGGATGATACTTCAATAGCAAGCGAATAAGACATGCTTATACTGAAATAAGGTATAGCGGAGATGCAGCCTGCTATGTTGTGGTATCGGACGTAGCGACCACAATCTACCCCTGTCAGCTCCACCACACTTACCAGGCAGCGCATGCTTTTACTCAATGCGGTCTCAATCATCAAATTTTCTCTCGCCACAGCTCGAAAGCGGAGGACATGACTCTCAGCAGATGCTGGAGTGTGCGCCTGGTCGCGCCAATCCTTCGAGACGCCGAAATAAGCATCCGAATAGCTAGAGACACTGGATCGGACAATACCGACTGCAGCAGCTCACTGGATCAATAGCCCTCTGGCGCCAACATGATCATGACAGATACAGCTCAAGCAGTCGGGCAGACGGCCACTATCATTCGGACCATGCCGATTGACATTGAACTGGGCCAGCACCGTCTGAAAGCGAGCAGCTATGCATTGCTTGGCCGTTGCTGTTTCTTCCGAGATGCCGAGGGGAATGTCATCCTCGAACATAAGTTACATGAAGTGGCCCGAAAATGCTTCCCGTACAGCAAGCATCGAGCATATGAGAAGCCCTTGACCATCACCTTCTTAACGGAGCAGGATCTGATCGTTCGATACGCTGGCAGCACTATCACAAGGGGCAGCCCAGTCTACCAATTTCGACAGGAGCAAGATTACCGCAGCTTCCAGGGTGATCTTAGGGCCAAGCAATTATTGCATGAATTCCATGTAGACTCCATCTTCACGGTCAAAACACGCAGCGGCCGCGATGCCGTCAATGAGTGCATCAAGCTGTGGCAAACGCAGTCTGGCTCTCGAGATACCACCATCTCTTTTCCGGCTTTGCGGCATGGCGCCATGAAAGACTTCGAGCTGCCGCTGAAATGGTTCAACAGTCCTCGACCAGTGAAGGACTCAAACATCGCTCACATGGAACTCGCACGAGATCAGGTAGCTGTAGCCAAGCAGAGTAGCTCAGGCGGAAGCAGTATATTCTCGAAATCCAAGTCGAAACATTCAAGTCGGACAGCGCAGAACAGCGCTTCAGCCGCCACTCCGGTCTCAGTCAATACCGTCTCTGCGCAATCGGTCTTCGCCCCGCAACAGTTCATTGACGAGGTTGGCTTCTTAGACATCAAGTTCGCCAGCGGAGATGAGTTCCAGACATTCATGAAAGCATTTGAACATGCAGCTGCTGAGTCAGGTGGAAGACGAGACTCAATCTCTGCGAACCGCCCGTCGTTAGGTGCGGGAGACCAAGCAGGAGAAGTCGGTTCATCTAGCATGTCCATCAACACCTCATCAACCGCATGCACAGGTGTCACATCATGGACCGGCTCTTCCATCAGCTCCGCACAGCTTCCACACCGCAGTCGCGAACCCAGCATGACGGAGGAGATTGAAGAGGGACATTTCACTTCGCCACCATGTGGAGGACGGCAAGACAACGTCGAGCGACTGGAGCAGAACCAGATCCCGCCTCGACAGCAAGAAGCTAAACGCATCCCGCCAGCGCTGAATCTACCGCCAACGACCGCGACAGGGCTGGTGCCGAGGGATGCTGTGATCCGCGATGACGAGTATAGCTGTTCTCCAATTCTTGACGGCAATATGACGCGTGCGATCGCTCCGATTGCTGGAGCTCCACGTTCGGGTCGAGGTAGTCCAAAAGGTGTGACGCCTTCGGGCTTATTGGGCTAGCATTCTGGGAGACGGAGAGGTCAGGCTTGATGAGATTCTTTGCGACAAGGATACATACAGGCCAAAGATCACACCGTAGACTCGATCTCATAAGGGATGGATCAAAGGCAGTAATACATAGCGCAGACCACCATTAGAAGATATCAGATTGCATGAGCGACGACATCAGTGATGGGAGCACGAGAAATCTCGTCTCGAGTTCTGAAAAGGTATATCACGGTATGAAACTACGACTTGAGCTTCACCAGGGAGACTTGTCCGCTCCATGGTGTCGGTTCTGTACCTCGAGTGTCCTCATTTACTCTCAGCAAGCTCAGTCAAACGTGATCTTCTTCCCTTGAAATGGCACGGGCGCTTCCTTTCTCTCCTTTGCCTTCTTCGCCGCCTCCCAACTAGGATGGATCGATCCACTATCGTCCCTATGCTTCGGCTGCTGCACCTTCGCGTGCACCTCAACTCCACTCGCCTTCCCATCGCCACTTCTCACCCCACCAGCGCCCTTACTTACGAAAGCCGGTCGACCTTTCCCGTGCCGGCGATCCGCCGAACCATCTGTAGCACCCCTTTTCGGATCCCACCCTGGATCCCTCTTCTGATTCTGCTTCTGCAAATGCTTAGCCTTGGCCCCGTACTTCTTCTCTGCAATCGCTCGTCGCGCCTGCTGCCCCCGTCGATTCTTCTTTGGCGCAATGTCGAGGTCGTCGTCGATGTCGGAGCCGGAGCCGGAGATGTAGCCGCCGAGAGTCAGGGATGGGATGAAGGCCGACTTCTTCGGAGCCGGTGCCTTTTCGGATTCTGGTGAGGATGCGCCGCCACTGTCGTCTTCTGGCTCAGAGAGTGAAAGATCGGCTGCGTGATCGTATTTCGTGGGCTTGGAGTGCGTCGAGGTAGATCTGGACTGGCGCACACCTTCTGCAGCAAGCTGTTTCTCCAGGTCGTCGACGTCTATGTCGCCATCATCCACGCCCTGGTCGTAGCTGTCACCTCCGTCGTCCTCATCTTCAGAGGATGCCAAGCGATCGTTGAATCGGGCAAACTCGTCGTCGGAAACATCGCTCTTTTGGCGTTCGGCGTTGCCTACGTGCTGCTCTTCATTATTTCCCGAGTCCAAGTCCGAGTCATTCGTAGCTGGCGGTAGTAGACTCTTTCCAGCTGGTTTTCCCTTGGCTGCAGCATCCTCGTAATCCTTGGCTCGCAGGCGCTTCTTCTTTGGTCCGTCAGTTTTACTGACATCCACGCCTAGCGACTTGCCGATGTCCTTGAGGACAGGCTGCAAAGCGTCTCTGACGGGGTTCGAGTTGCACAATCGCGCGTGCACATTTAGCAGTGATGCAGTAGTGGACAGCACTGTGAGTTCAGTGACTTCTTTGGGAAGCTTCGGCGATGCCGCCACGGCTTTGATCTTGGACAGAGTCTTGTACAGATAATGTTGAGCAGAGGCAGATGTATTGAGTGTCTGTCCTACGATTACATATGGTTAGCGAGCCCTGACATCTTGTTGCAGCATTCTGCTCCTGTCGCACCTTGATCGCACTGATCTCCGCGTTTATACGCTGCTCATCAAACTCTTTCTTTTCGCTTTGCGCAGTCTTTAGCCTCCGCGACAGCTTCTGCCTCTCAAAGCCTTTTGCGATCTTGAAAGCATGGCCCAGCTTGACCACACCTTGCTTGAGCTTGTGCTGGACCCGCTGCTGCGCGGCACCGGGCGGTACACCGGGCGGTACACCCTCTCCATCTCCATTGTCTCCTGCCTCTCTCTTTCGCTTGGGCATAGTCGCAGTGGAAGGAGAACAGGCAGGGGCCTGCTACTGACAATGGCCGCAGCTTTCGTACAGAAATCGCCGGCTGTGACAGCTTTCTCCGTTTCCCCCCACTTTCAACGTGGTTACCTAGCGCCAACCTAGAGAAGCGTATCATTCCATTGCTGTAATTTTCCTTCGCAGCTGTCACACATATACGTGCAGATGTTGATATGCAGATGCGATTTCAGCCAGTTTTCGATGCATATATATGAGAGGAATTAGTAGCATGGACGCCGGTTTTTCCGATGTCAAGGGCCGCACCTGCATTATTATTCTCCAACCTCATTTCCCCCGACCCCGCAGCTACTAACTAGTAGGATCCCGCCGTGGCTGATGATCGCTGGGAAGAGCACCCATTCCACCAAGTGACCTCCACTATTGCATTCTCAACATCACAATCGCCCGGAGTCCCAGACATGATACTGCTCAAGCTGCAACCATCTCAATCACAGGCGACGAGGTAGTGCGCCGGTCATCCCACGCCGCAAGCACCATGTTGTAAGCTCCACGCTCCCCCAAACCTAGGTACCTAATCTTACCTCGCCAAGTGCCAACATGTTTGCACAGTGCTTGCGACGTGCAGACCAGCAAGGCAGGTCATGTTGCTGACGATGAGATCCCAGCGTGCTTCCTCCCCCTCCAAGGTCAGCCCACCCGCCCTCGCTTGGCCGAAACGCTACGCCGAACCATGCGCCGTCACTAATATCAACCCTACGGTGCTTGCAGGTACCCCAATGGCAATCTCTACAACGGTATGCCCGGGGGCAGCCAGCTGCTCGAGACCAACAACACCCTGGAACATCCCACTGGCCCAGAATACCAGTTGGTGGTCGGAGAAGGCACATATGTCTTAAGCGATGACCTTCACCTCGCAACTCCACCGCCGCACCCGAGCGATGCGCCGCAGCCGAATAACAATCCATTGTCGACGAATCTTGGGCCGACGACCGCAGGGACCAGATTATCGATAGCGAACATTGCACCGCGAAGACCGCTGACACAAAACTTGTTCCGGTCAATCACAGGAGCGAGCACGAGATCGCAACTACCACAGAGCATACAAGAAGAGGCGCAGAGCCCCAGGAGTGATGCAGGCTCAACACCCAATGGTTTTGGTTCAGCGGGCTATTACAATCATACGGCCACATTAGGCGATGGGAACCCAGCATTGCAAGTACCACCAGTCAAGACCAAGAAGGGCGAAAGACTGAAGCCGAAGAATAACATCGTCAAATCGAACTCGTCCTATGTGTCGAGAGTGATACCTCATGAGGCACTCTCTAAGCGGCTGAGCGAACGATCGCCGGATGGTAACATGATATTCGCAAACATAACCCGCGCATTTCTGTGGCTGGACCTTGCCGCAGAAACCAAGCAGGAGAACTTGACCAAGGTGCTGTTCACGAAAGCGCATGTTCTGTGCCACGATGTCAATCCTTGTACCATATCATCGACCCATATCGACGTTGCACTGGGCTTCAACACAAGTGACATCATCTGGTATGAGCCCGTTTCTCAGAAGTACGCACGATTGAACAAGAACGGTATCATCAATCGTTCGGCTATCTCGAAAATCCTTTGGGTGCCGAACAAGGACAATTTGCTTGTTGCGGCGCATATGGACGGCACTCTGGTTGTATACGACAAGGAGAGAGAAGATGCCGAGTTTAATTCCGAGGAGGAAGTCGCATCTCCAGATAACGCCAATGACAATGACCACCATGAGTCTCACACGCCAAAAGAAAAGTTTCAAATAAAGAAGTCGGTCCAATCACGAAATCAAAGGACAAATCCAGTTGCGGTATGGAAAGCCTCGAACATGAAGATCAACAGCCTCGCTTTTTCTCCTGATGGTCAACTCTTGGCCATCGTTGGCGAAGATGGCACACTTACAATATTTGACTATATCAACGAACGAGTTCTAGATGTTTATCGATCATACTATGGCGCTCTGATCTGTGTCACTTGGTCGCCCGACGGACGATACGTACTAACGGGCGGGCAAGACGATCTCGTGAGCATTTGGAGCATTCACGAACAGGCGCTGGTCGCCAGATGCGTCGGTCACCACAGCTGGGTCACGGACGTGAAATTTGACGCCTGGAGATGCGACGAGCGCAACTACAGGTTCGGGAGCGTAGGTGACGACTGCAGATTACTGCTGTGGGACTTCAGCGTCGGCATGCTGGGGCGCCCGAAAGCAATGAGCACAGTGGCCACCAACCGCGGGCCCAGTGTGAGCAGCCATAAGCCGAGCTATCGCAAAGAGAGCACGCATGCTACTGTCACGAGGCTAAGGAGCAATTCCAGTAGGTCGCAGGCGGACGGTGAGATGGCCAGTACGGTTGATGGCGACAGTGAGGCGACAGAGGCGACGGCTGAGGCGGCGCATCCCGTCGACAGCATGAGGACGACGGCGGTGTTGCCTCCAGTCATGAATAAAGTTGTGGACGAGCATCCGTTGAGTTGGGTTGGGTTTGAAGAGGATTGTATTATCACGAGTTGCAGAGATGGTGAGTTTACTTTCTTTTCATGGGTTTTGTGGAGACCGGCAGGCGTTGCGTGTTCGCGCAGGCTATATGAGCTCACGCCTAGCGTGTATTCGGCCTCAGCGAACCGACGGATCACAGATGCTGTGTTTCTGTTGAGGAACTCAAGAGGTCCGGAGCCATTATCAAAGCTGTCGTGGTCCTCGACCCACTGCAGCTTCTGGACAGCTCAGATGACCTCTGAGATGTGGAGAGATACTTGGACCAGGCTGCTGGAACTGTTCCAATTGTGCTTGTGGGCTGACATGTGACCTTCTCATAGGCCATATACGCGAATGGCAAAGACCGAAAGAAGGTGCTGACGGCGCTGCGGTAGGTGAATTGGAGGCTTCGGTCAGTAGTTCGGGTGCTGCATCGTAGTGCATCGATGTTCACAAGTGAAGCTGCGTGGGCACTGCTCAGTCACAACAATGGCGCGGCTATTCTGAGGCTCAAAGGCTATACCCCGTCTGATGCCGTTTGGAGGTCAAGGTAGACTTTATGAAGCCCTGACACGTGCTTTCACGTGCCTGTCTAACTTCCGAGTACCTTATCGTCAGGCTGATGCGAGATGCTGGTCATGAGTCGAAATGGCGTGACTGTCCTCATATGGATGGGCTCTTGTGTATTGCGCCTGACGTACCAGCGGCATGCTGTGTAGCCAGCAAAATTACCTTCTCATGTTACTCATCCCAACCTTTCCGTGGCGAAGTCATGATTCCTACCAAAATTCGTAGCCCACAAGGGTGGACATCGGCTGCTACACCCGTTAGCAGGGGAGCTCATCTGCAGCCTGCAAGCCTGATCGGGCGGCACGAACCCGTTCGGAGCTGGCCCGCCTGCAGATCGGACGCAAAATCAAGTCGTCTGTGGCGTGCGTCAGTGTTTCATTTCAGCCGAATTCTGCCTGCCTTTCTTTGTTCATCCCGCCTGACAACCATGTGGGATAACAAGCTTCAGCGATAAGGGAAGTCGCAGGCGATCTTTTTTGGAAGTCAGTGGATCGCGTGATGCCGTGTAGCTCCATCCTCTCATCATCTGCGTTCCAGGATGAGCATGTTCATATGAAAAGCAATCCGAGGGATCGTTGGGCGGACTGCAGACACGGTCCTTCCGCGGTGCCTTCAGCTCTTTGGAACACGACCCGGCTATCAGTGACCGATAAGGATATTTTCCTGGCCCAACGAGCACCAGTTCCTGCGTTGAAAGGCTCTGGAATGTTTAAGGACCCATAGATCTGAGTGGAATCGCCGGCTGGCCACGCGCATCGTCTGACTGGATCCACTGCGCTGACGTTTTACGAAGGCTTTTTCGCAAGGGCCGACGCCTGCAGTTGCCCAACGCGCAGAGAGACAATAAAGTCGCGAAGACACTTATCCAACGCACGCTGCGGGAGGTCGCGTCTGCACGTCACGGCTGCGTAAATTGAACTTTGTTTGTGCAAACAGCTCCAGGTGCTTTTGGACAGAGTGACTCGCAGGGAGGTGTTTTGGTGGTTTTGCTTATTGACATTGGTCTGTCTTCAGCTTCTTGGGAATCTTCAGCTTGCATTTGCCCACTGGCTCGTCACTGGCTCGTTTCTGGCGCATGGTGCTTTGGTCGATTGAGGGTTTTGCGAGTGCGATTCTCTGCTTGATATATCTCTGAGCAAGTACAAGGTCCTAGCCTTAGGATTCAGCACGCAATCGGAACCGGCAAGCAACGGCAGAAGCTGCCAGGACTAGATCACAACGCACGAAATAGATCAAACTGGCTTCCCAGACTATCCTACATTGGCCAGGAGCTGGCGTCAACACAGCTCCGCGCACACCAGCTATGGTCCCAACGCCTCGTGGCGGACACCATGGCCTGGGCAGCTCCAACAAGACGAAACCCACCCTCGAGATCATCCCCGACACACGATTTATTGTCTTCCATGGCGGCGAGCACGAGGCACAATCGGTCAAGCTCACGGGGCGAGTGCGCTTCAATGCGCCTGAGGCGATGAGCATTCTCAAGCCTAAGGTGCGGCTAGAAGGGAAGCGCAAGATCAGTTGGTGGTTCATGGGCGGGATATCGGCAGGCGAGGTGGTAGACAAGAGGGTCTTTTGGAATCAAGAGCAGAAGCTGGGCATCGAGAGCTCGCACAAGGTCAAGGCGGGTCCCATAGAATGGCCGTTCGAGTTCGAGCTGGATCCGTCGATGCCCGAGAGTGTGGAAGGGTTGAGAGAAACATATATTGTGTACCACTTGCATGCGAGCGTATCACGGCCAGGGTGGAATGCGAAGGACGTTTTGGCGCAAGAGCATATACGGATTGTCAGGACGTTGGGTCATGATAGTATGGAAATGACTAGGAGTCGAGTAAATGCGGACATTTGGGCAAACAAGATCGCGTATTCCATCAGCATACCAACTGATGCGATTGTGTTTGGAACGTCCATCACAGCAGACGTGGAACTTTCACCAATCAAAAAAGGCTTGAGGTTGGGCAAGATTGAACTGAGGCTGATGGAGACGGTGGTCAAGCGAATTCAGGCGAGTGAGGTGCCGGATATCAGGGCAGACAAAACCAAGTCTGAAGAGAACGAGGTAGCAAAGGCGGAAATGGAGTTTCCAGAGCACTCGAAAGTCATGTACGAAGACGAGACGGCGGACAATCCAACACTGGCAGACGAGATGTACAAGTTCAAGGCGACGCTGCCACTGCCGAAGAGCTTGAACATCTGTCGGCAGGATGTCGACTCACATCAAATCAACGTGACGCATCGCTTTAAGCTAATGGTCAATATCCACAACCCGGAAGGTCATGTCTCACAGCTGGTGTGTCGATTACCGGTCAAGCTCTTTATCTCGCCAAACTTGCCTGTGGACGAGCGGAATGAAGTTACCGGTACGATCAATGGTCAGACGGACGAGCAGCTCAATAGTGCCGAAACGAGCGTCGTTGCACCGCCCGAATATGGAAGGCACATGCTAGACCAGATCTTCAGCGACATTGATCCGGCGGGCTACATGAGTAGAGCTGGAAGTGGTCCGAACACGCCTGCTGGATTTTTCGCGCAGAGTCGCAGAGGATCGCATGAGAATCTGCCGGCTGTAGGATCACTTAACGGCGTTGCAAATGGTGATAGCGGTACTCACGGGCCGCATCACCACGGAAGCGCAACACCTTCGATACTCCACTCGCGATTGGCAGACCTCCAGCAACGAGGTCACGACACAACGAACCCGACGCAAACCGTGCGTTTTGCCCGACATAGTGCCTCTGGCGGCACGTCACCTGCTCCCGGTCACACAGGCGAATCAGGCACTTCGGCTAGCGGATCGTACTTCCCTTCTACGGTCCATTCGCCACACGGCTCGGCGCCCCTTTCGCGGCGGACGTCAGACGAAGAAGGCCACACAGATGGTATACACAGTCAAGACTACGATCTGAACACGCTCTCGCGCGTGCCTTCCTACGGTGCAGCATTACGGACACCAGGCACCATCACGCCATTTACCGATGGTCCGCCCAGCTATATCGATGCAACGTCGCGCCCACCATCGCCTGGTCTTCCACAGAGACCAGGTGCGGTGCATACGCGGTCCCATGGACCTGGCGAGCGGCAGAGCGGGACGAGCAGTCCGGTGAGCAGCAGCAGTCAAAACACCTTAATTACGCCTTTTGGGAACATGAGCATGTCGCAAACGCAGCGGCCTGAGAGATTGCACGGGGACAGTCAGTCCCAGGGAGATGTGACGGCTAGGATGAGGATGTTGCAGGCCAGACACTAGGCGGGCAGCTCAGGCAGCGTCCTCAGGCGAAGAACAGGAAATGAGGATGCTGAGCAGTCGCCAGCGGTGCCGCGAAAAGCCAGTTGGTGAGTGGTAGAAAGGTATTGTTAGAAGGCACGTCAGGGGATTGTACGTTGACCAGAGTCCAGATTGATGATAGATGGAATCATGGTGTTGTCCGCAAGATGCATGACGGGACTCATCGTGGTAATTATTTCCGTTTGGACCGGGCGAAGGGCTTGCTATCAATGATGAGCAATCAATTTCATTCTGGGAGTCGCACGCAAAAATGCCACGGCATTGTTCAGAAATAGGCGCGAGAGCATCTGGTACAACAGCATTGTGTTTGGCGTTTGTGTCGTTCAGCAGTCTATACCCGGAATGGATACCCAGCTCTCAAGCAAAGAATTTTAGCATGCTCCAGATTGGTACTTCTCTTATGTAAGGATGTTTGGCTGAGGTGACTGCATATGCGCATGCTGAGTATGCTGTTGCACTCACGCACGCCGGCCTCCGCAACCGCAGATCCGACTCGTTGACGTCTCTTGACGCAGATTTCTGTACTCTACTGGAGACTCAGTAGGGCGTGGGCTACACTTGTTGCGGTATTGGGTAACGGCAGTCGGTGTATAATATATTAGCCAGTGAGCTGCAAACCAATCAGCGCAATCCGTCACATTTAGCGTAATCTTCGACAGCACCGCCATGAAGAGGACAGACTTTCCAGAGCTTCAATGGACGCAAGCAGTTCTTGTCATCATCAACACCTCTGACCATCGGGATCAACAGACAAGAATGTTCACCTGCAGGTCCAGCGGGAAACATGCAGATCCTTTCTGATGGCACGCTATGACCCGTACAAGCACCTCGGGCCTGCAGTAGGCAACTGCTAGTACTTCGGATGAAACTACTGGGTGAATCAAAGGTGCGCTTATGGCTCGGTCGGTCATCGACGCTGTTAGTCGCTGTTGCACCGACTCATGCCCGCAGAGTATCTTTCATTTGCGCTTCTCCTTCTTCATCACCAGGAAATGTCGCGTGGCCTCCGCTCGTTCTTATTCTAGTCCATGTCTGCTACGCTTGCTGCCATCATAGAGGCCACTCAACTGCCGAGGTGGTCTGCCGAATGGTAGCATTGCATTCGAGCTTGAAACTTGACGCAAGCTTCGACACAACAACCTTCGTGGAAGTTGGTGACAGCCTATCGTGATGAATAATAGGTCCCGGAGGGGGACCGGGAAGGATGGCGAGCCTCTGCAATTCAAGCTTTGCCATGCGCTGCCATTATTCAATCCAAGCTTGGCGATGTGCTGCTCACGGTATCTGACGGCGTTGTGTCCAAGCTCAGGCCTTATTTGCATGCCCACGGTCCACGGAGATAAATGTTGTTGACTTGTCGATTTGCGGCGTGGCGTCTGCTTTCCCAAGCACGCCTCGGGCGACGATCTCGCTAGTGTCGAGCATGCGGTACCAGCAGCTCGGGTAGAAGTAAGTATGGAACCATTGTGACCTCGGTCGTTGGTTACGTCCAATTCTCATGTCAATCTCTCGCCATCTTTGTCGTTCCTGCTGCTCTTGTCCACGTTCGTAGATGTGCGTGTGTGCCTGCGCCAGTTGCAAGACAGCCATGGCTTGGCATAAGCATAAAAGCTAGCGTTTGCGCAATAATGGACGTTGAGCATTCTGAGACCTTGTAGCAAATGCTGTGTCATCCTCGAGGCTATATAGACTGGACCCATTATTTAATCCTGAAGCTTCAACCGGTGCTTTAATACAAGTGCTTGGATGTCGGATGGCGTGGCCTGTGGGTCACGCTGTATGCATCCGGGTGGAGTTGCTCATCAAGAAGCCCAAGCCACATTGGCGCCGAGGGATAGGACAACAGAGGAAGGGGGTTAGCAATAATGCAGCAGTAGTGTCTAAAATACCTAATAAGGATGCAATGCAATTGCAGGCGCAGTAGATTGCCCGACCAATCGCAAGGGATCATCACATGCCGAAATGTGACTCTTGAGGTCGCTGTCTGATGGCCCCTTTATCTTAAGGAGTCGAGATTGGCCTGCACGATCCATGAAATACCCGTGTCACTCTGTCATCGAACGCTATTCAAGGATCAGGTGTTAGGCCGCGTGACAACCCTGGTACAGGCGTCCTCGCGGTACCTCCTAATACCTATTGCGTTCTATCAGCTTCTGCGAAAGCGCCAGGCGCGCCAGAGCACATGTGCAGAGCGGAGGGTCCAGCGACAGTCCAAGACTTTGACGCGTGAAACGTGCAAGTACGATGACTCGGCATGATACTGTAATTGTGGTGCGGAGCGGCTGTGGACTGAGAGACAGATGCCGTGTGGCTTAATCAGCACGAACAAGTTCGATTGGCAGGAGGCCATCCCGGTTTCACACGCTTCCTTGCCCGAAAGTGAAGGCCAAGTTGGCTCATTGGCGGCAAGGCCCCGAAAGTCTGTTGATGCAGCCGCGCCGATCAGACAAAGCTTGTCGACTCTTCGAACTCCCCACCTCACATGATGAAACGGCTATCTCCCTCGGGCCAACAACACAGAGTTCATGGCACAGAGCGACGTGCGTGCAAAGTGACTATGGACGCCCGAGCACACCGGTACACTATCTGACAGCCGTTTCTACCGCCACGCACCACGGACGGACTACGCCAGATTGTAAGGTTCTGGAGCACAGCCCCATAACCCTTTGCAGGCTGCTACATAAGGCACCGGAAACATAGGCACCCGACTATATTCCGTGAATATATGATCCATTCGGCATCCGTCCTGGTCGCACAGCACATACGAACAACCCAAAGACAGATAGAAAGCTGGCGCTGTACACGTCTCTCTCGCCGGAACTTCATGTTCAGCACGCCAGCCCTGCAGGAGGGCAGCAGCCTAACGTCAGACGGGCGAGAAGCATGACCCAGCTGGGCTCGAAAAAGTCGCGAAAAGGCTGCGTCAGGTGTAAAGGGAGAAGAGTCAAGTGCAATGAAGAGGCGCCATGCAGCAACTGCGTCCGGCGCGGCGAGCAATGCAGTCTGGTGGCAGTGGCGTCACCGAGCAGCGCAAGTGTAGGCCCGTTCAGCGCAAAATGCATTACAGGAACCTCATTAACCATCCTTGTAGGAGACATATGGCCGCGCTGAACGGGATGAGACGCTACCAGGCAGCCAGCGCGAGTGGCTCCAAGAGATGGAGCTGATGCACCACTTCAGCCGCCACGTTTCTAAAGTCGCCCTCGGCGCAAGCGATCAGATCCAGTCGCTTTGGCGAGATGTCATACCGGAAGAAGCTCTCCGGCATCCATTTCTACTACACGGACTGCTGGCCTTGTCCGCGCTTAGCTTAGCCTCGCTGCGTCCTGCAGAATCAGCGCGGTATCTGTCCTTGTGCGACAAGCACCAATCAATTGCGCTGGCGCAGTTCCGCGCTGCGCTGGCCGGAGAGATTACAATGGACGTTGCGGCCGCACTTTTTGCACTCTCATCATGTATCTCGATCTCGTCCATGGCCCGGGCATGCGCACGGGTTGCCGCCCAGCCGCCCCCGAAAGCCGTCAGTCTGGATGAGATAGTGGAGATGTTTGTCTTGACTAGAGGCGTTCGCGATGTCATTGGTATTGCTCACGACCTCATCATCCAAGGTCCACTTGCACGTAAGTTATGTAATGGCGAACTGACAGGTCATAATAATCGCTGCTAACCGCGCCATTCCTTCTAGCCATGTTCGCCGGTCATGAAATGCCAGAGGCTCAGAAATCGCGTGTCTTCCTTCCACCGCCCGCCCAGACACGCCTGGACGAGCTGCAGACTATGCTTCACCAACATTGCGCAAACGAGCTTCCCAATCTTACAGTCTGCTCTGAAGCTCTTCGTGAACTCAAGGATATCTACCGGAATTGTCAGTATTTTCACACCACACCTGGGGGAGTACAATCGGGCCACGTTGTGCGCTACACCACTTGCGTGAGCCCGGACTTTGTGAGCTTGATGCAGAATCGGTATCCTCCCGCGCTCATCATCCTGGCCCACTGGGCGGTATCTACGATGGTGGTTAAAGCGGCATGGTACACGACAAACTGGGGCGTGTATGCTATCGAAGGCATCAGTCTGGTTTTGGAGCCTGGTCTTAGAGGCTGGCTAGACTGGCCGAGGCAGCAGATGCAGAACGGCATGGCTGCTGTTTTACAGGGGCAGAACGGGACACCTGCTGGAACGCACTGAGGTGTGCACGCTTGATCGCAGCCGGGCAACCGTTTCAAAGCCTCTTACGAGCTAAGTCTCTTGGAATGCAGGTGAGCTTGGACCGCGGCGTCCAGCCGATTCAGACGCGCATAGGTTCTTTCACAACTACCGAGTGCTTCCGGCTTCTCGAAGCAAAGCAGGTTTTGCTGTGGTTTTATCTCTATGGCCGGGGATAGTGCAGGGTCTGGTTGAACCGCGCTCCGCAGTTTTCCGAGAGCTAAGTTTAAGGTGATCTGGAGGATCATCTCCCCGGCGGCATAAAGGACTTGAACGGGGAATGCTTGGATGGACAATGCTTGAATGGACGATGCTCGAGTATGAAGTGCGCTCGATGCAGATTCAAAAGTGGGCAGTCAAGAAAGTTCGGTGCAATAAATGCATCATCAGCATCTGAGACAAGATTCAGCTTCAATGCTTACGCATCAATCGCTCGTATCTCCAAGGTTTTCCCCATCTTATCATCACTTCTTCCCATGTGGATGTTCTTTCTCGCTCTGCCCCGCCGTCTGCTTCTGCAGGTCCTCCATATGCTCGTCATGATCATGAACCTCCTCCCTATCAGCAGCAACATGCGACTCTGACTGCGATGCGAGCTCCTCGTGCCAATGACCCTTACCCTCCTTCTGCTTCTGCAGCTGCTCCTGCTTGATGCGTTCTAGCTCTTCGGGGCTGCGGTCCTTGTCCTCTTTGATCTGCCATCGTGGCGCTGCGGTAAAAGGCCTTGCGACAGTTCGTGTGGCTGAGGTCAAACGGGCGACGCGCAACGCTCTGGGGCTGAGGACAGAGCGCATGATGAGTGCTGAGTCAGGTTGACGTGGGATCACTGGCTGCATGTGGTCAGCCTGGCGGACATGGGATCGGGTTCATGGTGGCCTTACCGTGGAGTGGCTTGAGTTTGGGAATACTGTCTGTTATGTGCAGGAATACAGCTTTTGGAGAAGATCAAATGGGCTCTGCTTGGATGACCATGTCATCATCAGATCAGTGCATCGCTCTGCTGCTGTATGACGTGGAAAGCAGTCACCCGTCATTCTGTGGAGGAACTACCCGTTTCGGTATAGTGCATGCTTCACAGATTCTTGCGGATTGCATAGTAAAACGATACATAAAACGATTGCACACTACTATATTGTATATACTCCCCAGAACGCTCAAGTACAGATCGATATTGACCTGCACTTACTTATGTATCCAGGCACTTTCTCAAGGTGGTACGTCCTACAGTTCCTGAACAACTGCCCGACATTGCAGCTCTACCAAAGTTGATGTCTACGTACAACGTTTTCGTCCCTTAGGCACTCGCTCTCAGCGATCTATCAAGCTAGGCGCTGACCATGCCTTCTCTTCTTGGTGTCTTGCTCACAAGCTGCCGAACGTGGTCTTAAATGCCTAGTCATACATCTCGTAGCCTCATAGGCAGCGACCGCAATCGCTATGATTGCTTGAGCACGCGGACTGTGTGGACCAGAGTCGATGCGGTCTGGTGGAAGCTAGTCCTTGCGGGGTATCGTATGCACAGTTGTATTTGATGTGGTCCTACGCGCCTGCTGCTCTTGAGACACTGACGTCGTGTACGAACGACTGATAATGGAAGCGTTGGATCTGTCATCCCGCAGTCGTGTCACAGTATTGCTAGGCCTATAGTCCGTCTCCCCACATTTAACCAGATTGAGATAATACTTCTGCAGAACAGTGCAGCGCAAAGAGCACACTGTTACCTGCGGCGACCGTTTTACGGTGTTATGCCCATGCTTGCATGGCGTGGTAAGAACAAGTCTCAGTAATTAAGCAAGTTTCTGATAGAGTCGTAGATCCTCGTAGCATCTGGAATGTTGAATTTCTCATAAGCTAGCCCTGCATGTGTCGTCCAGCCGGCAACCCTCTGAACCGGAGCTTCGAGGCGCAAGAAACATTGTTCCTGGATAGTTGCAGCGACTTCGGCTCCAATGCCAGCACTGACCATGCTCTCGTGAACAACCATGCATCGGCCAGTCTTGCGGACCGATTCGATGACAGTTCTACGATCCCAAGGGTAGACTGTCCGCAGGTCGATCAGCTCGATGGAGCATTTGAAGTCTTTCTCTGCAGCTTCCATAGCTGTTTGGCAGTTGTACAAAGGCGTGCCGTAGGAAATGATGGTGACGTCGCTCCCTTGCTTGAGTATCTCTGACCTACTCAGCGGGAGTGTGTATGGCTCCGCCGGAACATGCTCAACCGCGGCTCTGTACAGGATTTTTGGCTCCATGAAGATGACTGGATCGTTGCTCGCTATGGCTGCAAGTAAAAGACCCTTCGCTTGAATTGGTGATCTTGGGATGACGACTCGCACTCCAGGCACATGGGTGAATAGAGACTCCGGGGACTGTGTGTGATATAAACCGCCATGGCCGACCCCACCTGTGGGCATCCTGATTACCATTCCACCGCAGCTCATCGTCTCGCCGATATGACCAGCTCGGTAGCGACATTTGGCGGCCTCGTTGACAATCTGATCGAACGCGGGGAAGACGTAGTCCGCAAATTGAATCTCAGCTATTGGTCGCATGCCCTCCATCGCTGCTCCAATGGCAAAGCCGACGAGGCCTTGCTCACTCAGCGGCGTGTTGAAGACCCTCGAGTCGCCAAATTCTGTTGCCAGGCCCATAGAGCAACGGAAGACCCCACCGAAGGCCACGTCTTCGCCGAACACCAAGACCCGCTGATCAGAACGCAATGCATGCGCGAGAGCGGCGTTGACGGCCTGGAAGAGGTTGATCCTATTTGTGGTGCCATTGCGAGCCTCTGCTGAAAGCTCCGTGTTGGCCAAGGCGGACTTTGCGCTGTGGTGCAGGAGTGGCGTCGAGGAATAGTCTGTTGGCACATTGAGACGCGCCTTTGGTGGATGGGAAGCGTAGCTTCTGCATGGATGTAGCGTTATTAATCGACCGCCAGCTCGGCGAAGAGCAAGCCGTTGCATTGTAGGATCGGATTTTTACATTGTTCAAGATTCCGAGCGCGACGTTGTTCTTTGTTGTGTATGCAGTAAGGTATACAGTTTATGGAAAATGGCGGTTAGCAGCGGCCTTGGGCATCACCCACCTCGGCAAGGCTTCCGGTGTTTCTTCTATATTCGCGGGAGCACCCGCGACTAGAGCTCATGCGACACATGCAGTCCCTGAGGAGCCTGTGAATCCACACTCCCGAGCTCCTGCCTCTTCGACATGTTGCTGCATCCAGGTCCACGGCGGTGCCCACAGTCAGCGCTCATGAGCACTCATCCTGCCAACACAAGGGCCTGCCAGCGCCAATGCGACGTCGGAGACTTTCTCAATGGATATAGCTTGTCCAGAAGAAGTGGACAATATGAACATTGAACCCATGGTCCTTGGAGTACGAGATGCAGTGGTTGATTTCGCCGGGGTGTTAATCAAGCTGCCCTCGTCTGATCCACGACCGCCGTCTGGGCTGGGGTCCTCAGACCCCTTTCCAATCCGGGGAGCATTTGGCCGCTCTCCACGCGCGTTACCGTGAAACTAGCGTGAAATTGCAGCAAATAGGCACAATTGCGCGCTGTGATACCGCAGGATCATCCCAATCGTCCTCGTGGTCAAGAGGTGATGGTCAAGACCCTCCGCAGCGCACTTGCAGCGCCCGCCTGTCACCCGTCGTCTCGGCTTTGATGCGCAGCTGAATAGTCCAACCAAGCCTAAGGATTCCAGAGCATCTCCGCAGGAGGAATCATGAGTCGGCAGATTCAGAGCTGGGACGGCACATTGGGCTGTTACCAACATGCTGTCTTAATATGCTTCTGATAGCTCACAATCTGCGCAACCCAGTGGCGCTGATATTTTCTGATGCGGCCCATCTCAGGACATGCGCGTATTCTTCGACCTCACAAGAATTGTCCGACTCAATGCCATCCGAGTTGGATAGCATCAAACAACGGCCAAGATGCAGGCTCTCAGATGCCTGTTCATCACCCTGTTCGTGCTGATTTGGGTAACGAACGCTCAGAACACGACTGTGAACGAGGCGCTCAGTCTGATTCAGAAGATGATGCCGGCGTGTGGAGTATGGAGCGATCTGGTCCAGATAATTGAGGCGAAGGATTCTTCTGACAAGGCCTAGTCTTCCTGCTTACTCTCAGGTATCGCCAACTCGACCTGCGATGCGGGCGACATACCTTGCACTTGTAACAACAAGGATCTCGACGACGCGGTGACAGCTTGTGTCCTCAAGTCATGTACAGTGAAGCAACAGTTGAGTACGGCAAGACGGTCCTTCCGGACATTATTGACCATGCTGACCAGTGTTCAGCAACCAAGAACACTACAGAGACTATATGTCAGAGGCCCTTTCGAGATGGGAGGAAGGCGGGGTGGCGCTCTATCGTTGTCGGCCTCTGTTTCTCTGTGGTCGCCTTCGCACTGCGCATTGTGTCCAAGATCAGCTCACCTTGCGGCGGCCACAATGGCTGGACTCACAATCTCTGGTGGGATGACGCGGTGATGTCTGTCGCAATGCTTTTGGTACTCTTCGTCAGCTACGCCGCAATCCCTTGTGCGTCCAGATCTTCCTCTCTGTATAGAACAAAGTTGCTAATTTGCGTCAGTAAACCGGAATGGGCTCGCAACCGGTAAGCTCCCGGCTCGAGCATGATACCGTGCGCAACTGCTGATCATGGCCTCCTGATAGATGTCTGGACTGTGCCGTTTCCTAACATCACTCGAATGCTGAAGGTAACATTCATTTGTGCAACCCCATGGCCCAACTGACATGGCTAGCAGATTTTTTACTGGGTTGAGGACGCATATCTGATAGCCTTGCCGCTGATCAAGGTCTCTTTATTGACCACCTACCTTCGTGTCTTCCCATCGGAAAGATTTCGGACGGCGTGCTTCGTTGTCATTGGGCTTCATGGGGCCTACATCATCGCATTCGTCCTGGTGTCCCTTTTCCAGTGTCGGCCGATCTCGCTCGCATGGGAGCATTGGCACCGGGAGATCCCAGGTCATTGCAACAACATCAATGCGCAGATTTGGGCGGCATCGACTACTAATATGGTCCTGGATATCGTGACGCTTGGCCTACCGATGCCTGTGCTGTGGAATCTTCAGGTAGAGCAAGCACGATACGACCAGGATCCTGCCGGACTCGAGCTAATGCTTTACCAGTTAAATTCGCGCAGCAAATTCTGGTTAATGGTAATGTTTGGAGTCGGCTTCTTTGTGGTGAGTCCTGATGCCGTGCTATGTATGGCACCATCCATAACTCCTAACGCAGTAGTACGCAGACCATTGTCAGCATCATCAGATTACGAGTTCTAGTAGTCTTTGGCGACTCAAGGAACTTGACATGGGATTATACATCAATCGGCTACTGGTCGGCCGTGGAGCTTCATACCTCAGTCGTCTGCGCCTGTATGCCCTCCCTCAGGAACTTACTGCGCAAATTCATGCCGTATGTCATGGGCATGTCGACTGGAAGGACGGGTGGCGTTTCAGACCCCACCAGCCATACGACCGGCAAGTCCGCATTTACAACTACCGAGGGACTAGGCGATAAGTTTCCTCGTAGGACCGTTATGATTAGGTCCGTTGAAGGCGACGAAGAGAACATCATCCCGCTCCACGAACTGCAGTACAGCTCGCGTAACAAGACGGAGCCTCTCCCCCGCGAGCGCTGATTGTGTCCACAACTCTATGATATATGACTCGGCGGATGTCTCCACGAAAAAAGCAAGCGCGTGATCATTTATGGAACCGGCGCTTGCAATAGCGTGGTGTTGATAACAATGATATGGAAACGGCATTGAAGTCGCTGCACAGAGGCGCTCCACGCAAACCATTCCGGAAATTCCTTTCTCGTCACGATTCCTAAGGTATGTATCTCTCAGCACGTTGGTACTCTATCCAATGGCCGAGGCTCCTGCAAAGGCGATGCCACGACCGTGTGCAGCTGGTGCTGCTGTGGGGTCGCTTGCGAGGACTCGGCTCCCTTAGAGACGGTCTTTTGGTCTACTACTACGCCCACGTTGATGACACCCACCCCTCTACCATCAGTAACATGAGAAATGGTCGAAGGCTCAGAGACGGTGCTGCCGCCTTTGAAGTGCTCGAGGAAATGGTTCAGTCGCCTTCGACTGCCTGCTGTCAGGCGGATGACGGCTTTGCGGATCAAGCTGCCTATGGGTGGGATGCAGGCGAATGTGACCCCGAGGGATATCTCCATTGTGGAGAAGATGTCGAAGCTGCGACGGATGGTCAGTGTCGAGATTGGTACTGTGAAGCATATCGTACTTACGCATCCCGATCGTAGGTGACGTTGGTCGAGTAGATGTACGCCAAGACCCAGCGGAATCGGACCGTGGCTGCTACGGTAACGACAAGTCCAAGACAAAACATTGCGCAACACACGGTCTTGTCTTTGGTGGACATTCTAGTCTTTAGGCTGAAAGGAATGGCGATCAGCGCCGGGGCGTTGTGCGAGCCAACAAACAGCAACTCACATTTTTGGCAGAGGCAGAATGAACACCATCAGGTCTGTGAACATGTTGATGCTGATGGCGGAGTAGAGCATGGCTGGCACGTGAATGCATTTGTCGCTGACGTGGGGGTACAAGCTGTCCCAGAAAAGATACCATGGCCGACAGGCGCCGAACGAGAGAGCCACACCGGCGATATTAGCAACGCCAAATGCGATCAGCAATTGATGGCAGATCAGGCGAAACTTGCTGCTGGCGGTCGTCGGAAAGATTCGGAGGTAGAGGAGCAGGATCGAGCATTTCATCGCTGACACCTGTGGGACGTATGCTAGGCTGCAGATCCACTGACACTGCAACAGCGACAGTCAGCAAGTGGTGAACTGGGCATTTTTGGATTTCTTGCCAGCATGATGATCTTCACGTTCTCCGCAGTCGTGGGCCCATACCAGACATCGCGGCCTAGACCATTGTTCACCATGATTACTTGCGGGACTGCAGACGACACGAGCAGTATTCCCGCCAGGGTGATCATCGCGTCGTCCCCGCCGTAGCCCATCCCAAGGGTCCTGCGCGCCATCAGACGTGCGGTGACGGCGAGTGAGGAGAAGGCGAAGAAAGTCCATTGGATCGCGAGTATCATCATCGACCGATCTCGCACTGGAAGGTCGCATCGGGATGCATAGTACTTCTCCCAGGCTACGGTTTCGACGCATTAGCTTGCATCAAGGCCAACCATATTAGAGGACGAATAGACTTACCCACGACATCGTGTATTGAGCAGTCTTCCGCGACGCAATGCCGTATATCCCGCACCGGACCATGAGACGAGCAGAAGCACGTCGTGTTATCCAGCATGCAGTCAGTCTCGAGCAGAGTGCCATATATGCACTTGCTCTATCTCATTGTCAGCACCTGAGGCACTCACGACCAACTGCTGCGGCCAGACCTCGCATTGCCCAATTTCAGGCCCCACATTGCGCAACCCAGGATCCCTTTCTAACGCCTCTCCAAAGATCGACAGCAAAAGCGACAGCCACAATAGTAACGGTAGCGGCAGCGTCGACCAGCTCCACAACCTTGCCTCGAAATCATGTCCATTAGCACAGCGTAGTCCAAGGCATCAACGAAGAATGAGACCGGCAAAGATCCGCCGTATGTAAGGTGCAGAGCACAGAGCGCGTCTTCCTTCTGTCCCGCTTTGGTGAATGAGTTGTGCAAGCCTGACCCCGAGATCTTTGTGTCCCAGAGGGCCCCCAAGCAGATCCCTGATGCGGAAGGCACGTACCGGTTGGGATCCGCATATCAACCTTTCCAGCTGCGTGGCACCATGGCTGCTAGAGCCAGTCAAGCTGTGTCCGTGAGATTTGTCGTGAGGGGACGAGAAGCTGTTACCTAAGTGTCTTGATCAGCTGCTTGTTTCTCGCAGGCCATGTCGCTGCTTTCATGACGTCGGTTGACGCGCACTAGCCACGCTATGGATGTGCAGCACCGTGAGTGGTGGAAAGAAGCACATGTCATGAATCGTGATGTCGCGCTCCAGCGATGTCCTTCTCAGGGGCAGCAGAATTTTGCGAAAAATGCTGTGACTTCAATGTGGTCCCATGCCGCTCATCTTGCTCATCGGCTCGGCAAAGTCTTGAGATCTGCCATGATCGATCGTGATTTCTTGCGGAAATGCGCTGGGTCGGTGACTACAGTGTGTTATCATGTCCGTATGTGACTGCGGCGTCCTTTCTCTGCTTCGCGATTTGCCTCTGGCCAACAGCTCTGCCCGCGGAGAGCGGCGAATTCGCTGAACGGAATCCGAGACAAGACCAGGAAGACTTGATACGTAGAGATGCGAGAACACATCATGTATTGAAAAAGCAAAGAAAAAATCAGACCTACTGTCGGCGTTTGTGTCAACACAAGCACGGCATGTGGAAGTGAATACATACACATGGCCAGTAAGAAGCATTGTATCTAATCTTCTACTTGATCTTCTTGGCTTTCAGCTTGATCGTCTCATCATTGACGAATATGCCTTTGCCCTTGTACGGCTCGGGCACTCTCCACTCTCTGATTTTGGCTGCGAACTGCATCACGACCTCTTTGTTGGCCCCCTCCAACAGTATCCGCGTAGGCTGCGGAGTACTGGCTGTAACGCCTTCCGGTACGCCAAGCTCGATTGGATGCGAGTATCCGACCTTCAATGACACAAATTTCTGTCCCGGGTATCTTGGCTGTTTCGTGGCTGCCGAATTTTCGATCGTCGCACGGTAGCCGACGCCCACTAGTCGCAGGATTGCAGTGTGCCCTTCACTGACGCCCAGTATGTGGTTCTGCAAGTACGCTCGCACAGTTCCTGCCCTGGATTAGCATCACATGCCGGCTTTCCATTGACTTCTGCCCCAAGATCTCACCCCACATCTCCCTCTGCGCCCTGACGCCTTTATCCAGAATTCTCACCGTCTGCATGCGCCCCTCATCGCTGCCCTCGATTGTCATGTACGGAGGCATATCCACGCTCATCTTGCCGCGTGGTCCTTCAATGTGAACTGTAGATCCCCGGTCCGCGCTGCTGATCGAGCGGCTCTGCTGCGCCTTCGGTATGACGGTGAACTTCACCTCAGGCGGCACCGAGAGTGGCGCGCGGCCAATCTTGCTATGACATGTGCGCGTGGTTGAGAAGTGGGTGGACTGCTGGTGGGCGTAGGCCGGGACGAGGAAGGCAGGGATGAAGCCATTGGAGTTGGACTTGGAGCTGGTGAAGACGACTCGGAGGGCGATGGAGGGCCGCCAGCAACGTGAGGCAGCCATGGTCAATGGTGTGATGGTTCACAGACACAAAACGTAGGCTCGAAAGATGCTCAAGGTCACGAGGTTTCGCGCGGCCGACGAAAACCCGAGACGCGCTGACGCGTTGGACCTCCGTCCCGTCCTTTACTCTTGTCACATGCCGTTCATCACTCTCGCTCCCACTCCGCTCACGTGCGCTACGTTCAGTCTGCAGACTCGGCTGACCAAACCGCAGAGGTTCTCTGCTGTCCAGACACGGTCGTCGCCAGACGCCATCGCTGCATGTGCCTGCCATCGAGGCACTGCTCGGGCATGGTATCATCTGACGGCCGGATTGTCTGTACGCACGGCGACACCACGCACATCGAAGTACCAAGTCATCTAATGTCCTTCACAACCACGTCGTCTGCGAATCTGATATAGAGCGAAAGCACTTGCTGTTTCATCGAGCAATAACAAGGATCTCGAGTCTCAACAACTCTGGTCCTTGGCTGCAATCTCTCGATTATCAACCTCTCGAGTTCGGCAATATGTTGTCTCCGCGCGCGGTTGTGTTGCTTTATTTCTCGATCGCTGCCCTCTCTCTCACGTCAGTACGCGCTCTCGGCGCCTCGACTCGTGGTAAGTGTTGCTTACTCCCATGAGTATAGACCCATGGCCCCCTGACCACACTTACAGATCGGCACTTCGCCGCACACGACCATGACATGATCGACCTCAACCACCACAATGGCATTTCCCAGTCTCTTCAAAACAGCGTTCAGATACTTCGAGACCTCGAGACCCTCCCATCTTGCCAGAAAATGGCCACTGCGGCACTCATCCATTCTTGCTCGACCATGGAGGGTAGTGTGTCAGGCAGCAGCCCTTCTTCCGGCTCGGACGCCATGCTGATCGAAGAAATGAACCTCTACGCTAGCCGTCTTGCCGTATGCGAGATTAACAGCGCAGGAGCACGCATCCCAACAGCTTGTCAGGCATTTGTGCCCACCGTCAAGAATGCAAAGAAAAGCTCTTTCGTCGGCTACTTGACCGGTGAGAGACCTTCCGCCCCTCGTCAGCTATATCCTCAATACGAAGAGGCTACTCAGTCGAACCTGGATCAGTGCCTCGCTGCTCTTTACGCGGAATCACAGACATGGACAAGCTTCACCAACAGCAAGCAGAATGCAGCAATGATGTGCCACTCTATGCGTGGCGAGGTGGAAAAAGACCAGCAGATCGCCGTACACAAGATCCTGAATGCGCACGCTCAGGAGGTGTCTGATGCGCTGATGCAGTCAAAGAATGATTGGCAAGAATTCAAAGCAGGGCACAGTGAGCTATGCAGTATGATGCGCAAAGCTCATATGGAGCTCAGCGAGGGCTATGATGGCATGCTGAAAAGTGCACAGCAGTTTTGGGCTGCATGGGATGCTAGCATTCGCGCAGGCATCAACGACATTTCCGCCGATATCCTCAAGGTCAAAGCCAATATCGATGACCTGTTCACGGACCTGAAGACTGGCCAGTCAGGTGTGATTGACACATTAAGCCAAGTCGACGTCCAATTTAAAGACCTCGCGCTCCAACATCAAGCTCAAGCCGATCGCGCCGCGCAGGACGCGGTCGCGATCAATGATCTGGTGTCATACACCACTGAAGTCCTCCTTCAGAACCTCGGTCAGCAAGTCTACTCCATCACTGGTAGCATCGATGCGATGAACGCGGCTATGGCTGATCAGCAGCAGCGCATGAATGATCTGGCGCTGGATCTGACCAGTACAAATGCGCAGATTAGCAACGTCAGCGCTGGAATCGCTGATGTGCAGGAGCAGATGGAGAAATTGGAGGATGCTGCGGCTAGCGTGGAGAAGCTGAAGGAGGCTATCGACTCAGTCTTTGGTATGGTCAATCAGGTCTGGCCGTCTCTTGCGACCTTCCTTCGTCACGGTGTCTTCGCCGCTATGGCCGTCAGCGTCGTCGGCGGTGTCGTTCTCCTCTGCTGGATCCTGAGCTATTTCACTCTGTCGCTCAAGATCGTCAGCTGCGTCTGTGCGATGGCGTCTTCGCCTTTCCGGCAACATCAAGGTCGCTTGGAATCTGACAGCTCTACTCTGCCGGCCTATGAGAACGAGAAGCATGATGAAGATCAGACTTGGCCGCATGTGCCGGCAGGCAGCATTCGAGGCCCCACGACTCCACATGGGAGCTTCAGACTGCCTTACAACGACCCAAAGAGTGGCAAGTACTACAATAAGAAGTGGGCGCTTTGAATTGTCCCGCACGTTTGTTGACGACTGCTACGATCTCACACGACTGTATCATAATCTGGGCTCATGACAGGTTGTGTTAATATTTGCTAGAGAGAGAGAGAGCGGAGGGCATGGGTTATCGAGATATGCGTATTAGATTTTGGATTTCAAAAGCGAAAGGGTGGAGCAATAACTTTTGACATCTTGCATTTTTAGTTGGGTTTTTGCATTTTTTACTAGCGAGGAGTCTGGAGGTTGGCTGTAGTTGAAGCACGATAGATGCCACATGGTATTAGATCTGACAACATACCGCGTAGCAAGCCTCACATACGGAAGTATCAACAATGATTTCGTTCATCACTGATGAAGAGTACATGCTTCAGTGCCATTTCTAGACCTAGCATCAACGCTCTGACATAAGAAATGTTGAAACCGCGACAGCGACAGCGACAGCCTCCGTACCAAGAGTGGAACGCAACCTTTCAAGGGGTATTACGACTATATCGGCGCAAACGCTATCGTGATCTTCAACATCAAAGAAATGTCACTCAGACCGTCATCACCTTCATCCCGTCAGCCAATACCGTATCACTCGTCGTCAGTGGACCTCTACACCTTCCCAGACCCATATCCAGCAGCCTCCTTCTCCGCAGTCGTCAACTCACTCGCGCCAGCAGTACCAGGCGCGGCAGTGGCGGCACTCACGCCCGCAGCGCCAGTCGTCCCAGCCGTCTGCTCCGGATACCCGCTACTTGCCGTGCTTGCCCCCGACACCACCCTCTCCCCGCCGCCGGGCGGACTGAGATCCGAGCCGCCCGCCACCGACGCAATGACGTCGTGCCACTTGCGCGCATCTTCGGGCGTGTGCGCCTTGAACGCGTACTCGTGGCTCATGGACATCTTGCTCGCCAACGCACCTTTACTCGCGTCTTTGCCCTTGACGTTGAAATTCGCGCCGTCGACCGCGCCAATTAGGCAGTCAGGGAGGTAGAGGGAGTTTTCGGGCGTGGGATCCTTGGCGAAATCGTCGTCGGTTTTGAATTCGTGCATGTATTTCGACGGGGTGACGACGTAGTATCCCGTGTCGTATTTCTTGAACAGCTTGCCTTTCTTCTCCAGGGAGCCGGCGATCAGCGGTTGTGTGGCGGCGTGGTCTTGGTTTGGGAAGGCGATGTTCTCGACGCTGCGCTTGGAGGCCGAAGGGTCGATCAGGACATTGTTGTTGCGGCGCACGAAGCCGTTCCATTCAAAGTCTGGGCTGATGCGTTGGGTGGTCGCGAGCATGTCGCCGTACATGGTGCGGGTCTGCTCGGCTTGGTGGGAGACGACCTGGTTGAATTGTGCGAGTCCATTTTGGAAGGTCTGCACGACGTGCGCTTCGAACTGGGCGAAGTGGCTTTGGACGCTGAGCATGTCGTCGCGGTTGTTGTTTTCTTCGGCGACCTGCTTGTTGAGGCGGTGGTGCACCTGTCGCTGCAAGAGGTATGGGTCCTCGGAGGCCTTGACGTTGCCTCCAGACGAGTCATAGGCTGCGGTCTTCTCCCCGAGCAGCTCGATGTGTTTCTGGCTGACACCACGTGCCTTGTCGACAGCCTTGGCGCCCTTGCCCGCGCCCTTTGAGAGCTCCTTCTGCTTGTTCTTGATCTCGGAGTGCAGACGCTCAAAGATGGGCAGCACGCTGCCCTTCAATGTCTTGGCACTCTCAACGTGCGAGTTGCTGATGCCTTGGGTATTGCTGCGGATGTTGTCGAACATGCCGGCGACGCCTCCCAGACTCTGGTCGAAGTGGTGGCCCTCCTTGAGCGGGTGCGACACCGTCTTGAGTACCTTTTCGTACTCCTTGCCATGAGCTTCCTGTGTCTTCTCAGTGGCCTTGACGTAGTCCTCTAGATACCCACAAGCGTGTTTCCAAGCCTGCAGGCGCTCTTGGAAGAGCTTTGTCGTCTCCGAAGTGTCCTCGTCGGGAATTGCATCTTCGCCCTCGGTCGAGTTGGTAATGGACCGAGTAGGGAGGTTAGTGTTGTGTGGTGAAGTTGGTGAAGCCATTGTGCCAATCAGTCTACTCTCCTGGTGTCTGCGGGTTGATAGCGGCGTCGTTGCTGTCGCACGGTCTGGAAGCCAGCAAGTGTTTATATCTTTCCCTTTCGACAAAGGACCCATGACATCACCAATCTGCGCGTACATGTATCCTGGAAGTGACATTTGTGGCTGCAGCGGTCTGGCCCACCGAGCTTAACCGCCCGCCTGGAACTGAGATCGACGCCAAGCGGGTGTCATCGCCTCTGATCGCGTGACTTCGCCAAATGCCAAGGCAGGTGGAAAACAGGGAAATGAAATCAGAGCACACTCGGCGTGGACGCCAGGCCACTCTGCTGCCCGTACACGCACTGTAGTGACAGTGCTAGGGGTTGTGCATTCAAAATACAACTGCACAGCCACCCGAGGATCCTGTTCTCTACCTGCAAACGGCAGATCCGATCCATAGCCCCGGCTTCCAAAGCCATGCTGCCGAAAACTCTATCTCAGAACGAGATATCTGACAATGCTTCTCTGCCCCATGCATGCCAATCAGTGTACTCGACCTCGCGGCCCTCACCAGATGTCCTCGCCATCCTCCTTCCTCTCGTCATCCCACAACGAATCCTGTCCAAACGGCCGCTGATCCTTCGGATACCCCAGATAGTCATGCGTACTGGCTACGCTGTACCCACCAGTCCCGTGATTATACCCTCCACTATTGCGACTCGGGCGATCGACTGGCTGGCCTAGAATACCATTCACCCTCGCCGGATCAGACTGACTCGAATACTGGCTGTCGTAATTCTCGTAGCTCTCGCGGGAATTGTAGCCAGAGTGCCCATCATCGTCGTAGCCGCGATCGTCCCACCCTTGCCCGCCTGCTTCCTGAACGCCCGCCTGTACCATGTCAAAGCTCGTGCGGCTGTCACGAGAGGAGTCTTGCTGTTGCTCCTGCCGATCTTGCTGCTACTCAATCGTTAGCTCCGCCCATCTTCCCATGACATCTAATCACTCACCTGCTGCCACCGCTGGTATTGACTGTACTCCGCCGGCTGCTGTTCCTGTTGCTTTTGCTGTGCCTTCTGCTGCGCGGCAGTCATCTGCTGCTGCATCGGGTGCATCATCTGTACTTTAGCCAAGTACGAATACATGAAGTTGCTCAGCAGCACCTGGCTGTACAGTGCTCGTCGTGGATTCGCCAGCTTGATGTGCGCCATCCGGTAAATTGCTCTTTCCTCCAGTATACTGAAGCGGGTCCAGTTGTAATCAATGTCAGGTTTCAGGATTCGAGGAGGTGGATCTGGCGAAACGCGTCGATCTACTTTCCGCTTCTTCTCCTTCAGATCACCATCAGAAGTCTTCTTCTTGCCGCCAAATATTGCTGATAGTAGCCCGCTATCCTTCTCCTTCTTCGGCTCCGAAGTTTTCTTGCTCTCTTTCTTACGCTCATCGTCTACTAGCACGTCTGCGCGGTTCAATACCAAACTCTCTCTGCCCCTAGCCGGCGTGACGCCCTCAATAGAATTTTGCAGTACGTCCAGCCGCGCCTTGTCTTGATTCTTCGACAGCTTCGAACCCCTCGACTTGGACAACCCCACATCGAGCGCCCTTTCCTCCCTGGATGACTTCTTCTCCTTGTCATCGTCGTCGCTCCCCAGAATCCATTTCCAGCTGCTTTTGCGAGAACTATCCTTCTTCTCCACCTTTTTGTCATCGAACGTCGGCACCATGGTAAGCGCGTCAGTTCTGGTACTGCCGCTACCTGGCAGTGGTGAAGGATTCGAGGAGATATCATCGAGCGTCGAGGAAGGGGTTGCTTGCTGCCGACCAGGTGCCGGACGCATATGTGCTCCTCCTCGTTGTATGGATCGCGGTATTTCATGCGACGACTTTCGCTCTGGGTAGGACTGCGCCTGTTGCGCGAGCGGCCCAACAGGCACCTTGGTCCCGTCCGGCAGCGTCTCAATAATGTGCGGTAATGGATTCGTATTGTGATAGCCCGGAAGTTGCGCCGTCGTCCGCCCTCCACTCGCCAGCCTGGATTGAAATTGCCTTGGCTGAGAATGAGAAGGTCGCCTTGCGTGCTCGCCGGTCTGCTGTTCAGGAGGCGGCGGTGAGACTTTGATCTCCGCTGCGGAAGGTTGTTGCGGTTGCGGCCCCGGCTGATCACGCACCAGATCATCTGTAGACTGACTAGCACCCGGTCCAGCTTTCCGCCGCGAGCCCGTCCGCCGGCCGTTAAAATAAGTAGCCTGCGACTCTCCACTGGGAACGGGTGTAGGCTCAGTCTGCACCCTAGTCAAGCCCAGAATCGGCTCTCTCTCATCAGGAGTATACGTGGTTGGTGATGCGACGGGAGACTCATCAGTTTCTGAATCTGCATGCCGTTGCTGAGCGCGTTTAGAGAATGGCACACGCTCGCCCTTCTTCAGACTGCCTCTTCTATAGTTTGTCCGTGTAGATCTCTTCAGTGACTGGCCGACTGGTGGCAAGATGGGCATATCCTCCCCAGGCGGCACCTCCACCCCAGAGTCCTGTGATCGCCGCGCCGTGTCGAGACTCATACGGCGAATGAGTTGCGTTGGGTCATTGACCAGAGTCTCCAGTTCAGACAGGTTTGCCACAGTTGCCTGAGCCTCCACGCGCATACCTTTCGACCGTTTCCGCTCGAGCCGCTCTGCGCCATCTTCGTAACTGCCGGGCTTCGTGGTGTCGATTTGATGCGACAGCATACTCTTCTTCCGCCTTAGGCTCGAGCTGCTCGAACTTGATCGCTCCAGGCCATCCACCGACAAGGTATCGCTATCACCCGACCTCCTTCGTATCTTGTCAACGCGGTCCTCGATGAACGTCTTGAACTCCTTCGGCGCCAGTTCTGGATGCAGCCGCGCGGGCACCCAGAAGAGTCTCGAGGGGTCTTCGTCGTCTTCCGACGCGGTGGGCGCAACAGTCGGCACCACGCCCCCAAAGGAGGGCAGATCCGGGTCAGCCGCGTCGACGTTCATCGACATGCGCCGGATGGCCTGCAGGTTGCTCAGCTCCTGCGCCACCGCTGCGGGACTGGACTCGTAGTCGATGTCATTGAGCGGGAACTGCTGCATGGCCGCCTCGGTGGAGTTGTGCCTCGACAGGGACGGAGATGAGGCCTGACCCTGGCTCGTTCCAGGCCGGTTCTCGGTGTCTGTGGATCCCATCCTCTTGAGCGACTTAGGCGACAGGCTGCCTTCCTCAACCGGACCGCCAGGAGACCCGGCGCCGCTGCTGGACGCGGTTGTCTCATGGGACCTCGTCCGCTCTGACGGCGTCCGCCCCGCACCACCAACGTGGTTCCCAACATCGGCCGCCGACCCGCCCCCGAAATAGCCTCCGCCCCTCTTGCTGCCCCTCGTCGTCTCGTAAACCTCGGAAGGCGTGTTCATGAAGCTCAGCGGGCGCGGATCGCGCATCGCACTGGCCATGGCGTTGGACGGGTGGTTCAGGGGTGGGTGGTGGTGGTGGTGGTGGTGTTCGTCGCCGTAGTAGCTGCCGATGGCCTCGGTAACGTGGTGCGTGTCGTCGCTGATGGATATCTTGGGCACATGGCCACGCGAGCCTTTGCGGGCCTCGTAGATGCGTTCCAGCTCGAGTTGGCGCGCCGAGGGCTGCGAGTATCAATGGTCGAGTTAGTCGCTACACTCTGGGGGACTCATACACGCAATATGCACACAAGCACACAGACAGACACACTGTGCCTCGACGCCGCAAGCAATGATCTGGTTGATTGCTGCACCAGTGCAGTGCGGTGCAGTCTAGAATCGACCAATCGACGAGCCTTGCCCGAAAAAACATGCAATCATCATCATCATCATAATCGGACAAGCAAGCTTACCTCCATCGCTGCTTGCACTGCGGTGCGCACCCTTCCTGAAGGATACGCGCTGGTCCGACCTCCCCGACAAACTGCCCCTGCACTCACTCCTCCTGCTGGCTCCTATGCGTCCTCGACTCGCGGCAGGCCAGCTGCTCCCAATCGTCTCCTTCTCGCTCATAAAACACTCATGGCATTCGCTCGCTGTCGTATTCCTCGTCCTCTCATCCCGGAGCAGTAGTAATAACATGAAGTAGCATCATTGCACGGTCCACGCACAACCCAGAGCATCATGGAAACTTGGGCGCGTGCAGGGCGAGTGCCAGCGGTCGGAAGTACAAGACGCCGACGATCAAGGACTCCACCTGGGCACTACCTTACTAGCACCTAACTACTACTACCTGTAAGGAGCGCATTGCGCCACATCTAGAACTCTGTCTCGCACGCGCCTTGCAGGAAACCTCTCGCTTCTGATTCGCCAAGCACTGTTAGATGGTATCTGCTCTCCATGTCGCTCAATTTCTACAGTTCTATTCCTGCACTCATCATCATCATCACATGAGTTGGGTATCTCTGTCCTGATTCAACGCCGCGCGCAATGGTCACACATGATGCCAGCGGAGCCACTCCCTCTCCGCATTTTCCTGTCCAATCCCTTCAACCGGGTCGTCTGCGCCCTATTTTCAGCAATCCTGGCGTCCAAGGTAGGTTCCGATCATATTGTACTACTATTTCGCCTCCAAACCCACGCAAACGCACCTAATGCACACATTACCGCGCCCAACGCCACGTACAGCGCCGTCCTATCCACAGCATCTTCAGCATCACTTTTAGGAAACGCTTGCGCAGGAAACGTCGCCGATTCTGCCAGATGTACAAAGAAGTCGCTGATGCTGCCCCAGTTCACTGACACATGTAACGGCTTGCCCAACTTCAGCTCCTCGCAGTATACATCCGGCTGGACCTCCGTTCTCTGCACTGCGCGGTCTCGATCTGCTTTGAGAGCTGTGTATACGGATGGCAGCGCGTGAAGCGCAGGGTACTTTCGCCGCAGCTCGAGGATGTGCGCGAAAGAGTCCGGGTCGGAGGAGTCGTACGTGTAGCAGAGGAGGTCACATGCATCTAGCTTTGCCTGGTTCTCGAGGATAGCCGGCTCCAGCTCGCCCAGTTCCTCGAGGATCAGATAGCACTGTTTTCCGCCCTGCAGCTCGACACTGTTGACTGCCGTCTGTGGCTTGATCGTGGGGTGGTAAGTACTGGAGAATGGTCGATTGAGAAAGGCACCGAGTAGTGCTGACTTGCCGCTGTGAGGCGCCCCTAGCACATAGCAGAGGAAGACATTTCGCTCCACTCTTCCAGGCTTGTTGCGGCGTTTGCGAGCTTTGGTGATCTTGAGCGCTGACGTGGTCCCCTTTCCGTCGGCAGATTCGAAGCCAAGGTACGCTAAGTATTCGAGAGTCGTCTTGGGATCCTCAAAGGTCGTCATACTCCACTGTGCCAGCCATCCCTGCAATGTGATATGTCCAGCATCGTTCCGAACCGTGCAACTAGGAAATTCGGAGTCAACCCATGATGCCGGGATGCCTGGTGTAGGTGCGAAGAGACTTCTCAGTTCGTTATCGTTGAGGCCGCCGTCGTTGTCTTTGTCGTGGAGCAGGAAGAGATCCACGAAGAAGCGGTAGCCTGATGGGCTCAGCTCAGCCGAAGCAGAAGCCGGCACGTCGAATTTGGGATGCAGGAATGAATCTGTCAGCGATAGTGAGTCGGAGTACTGGAATTTCCTCAAAATGATCCAGATCGTCTCATGTCTGCCCTTCTCCGCGAACAACTTGTTTAGCAGAAGGAACCCATCGATATCAATGCCTTCCTTGGGATCATCGGCGCTCAGGGAATCACTTCGATTGATGGATCGCTTGATACTCGCCAGGTCCGCATCAGAGAGTTGCTTATCAAAGCACTTCAATTGGAACTCGTGCACCTCCGTGTCACTCAACACTCCATCTTGGTCCTTATCGCAGAGGTAGAATACTCGCTTCAATGCCTCCACTGCAGCAGGCTTGAGACTGCTCTCTTTGGAATCGTAGATGGGCGCGATAGGATGCGTGACAGCTTTCTGACACAGAAAGAAGACCTCGTTGATATTGTGGTGTTCTCGTGCCGACGTTCGTATACAGCTGTCTATCTCCTTGAACTCGGCCATGACCGGCAGCATCTCTTCCTCGACAATCTGTGCCGTGCTTGTACCTGCCGGACCCAGGTCGCTCTTGTTTGCACATAACACGACGGGGACGTTGACCCCGAGGGAGCGGAAGTACGGCATCCAGAACAGAGCCACGCGTTCGTAGCTGTAATGGTCGCTGTAGACCAGGAGTATGACATTGCATTTTCGCACCTCTTTGCGCAGGTTGTTTCGTTCTTGTGGCAGGGCTGAGGTGTCGACTATGGTCGTTGTGACGTTCTCAGGGGTGCCCAGGGTGGGCGGGAGCGTGATGGGAGGAAGCACTGATTGTATGGGCCCGGAGATGAACGAATCTTTGACGAGAGACGTGAGCAGGGAGCTCTTGCCGACGCTTTCGTCGCCGCATATTGCTATCCGCACTGGTATGTGTTAGCCGCTTGAGACGGTCAGCGAGAGAGATGTTCACATACCGGTCGCCATGATGACAGTCGAGCGAGCATCTTTCAAAATTAGAGCTCGCGGATCGGCCTACATGTAGTTGTGCCGGGAACTGCCGCTGAACGAACGGAGTCAACAGATGAGGACGCTTTGCCAATGCGATACATAAGCTGCTCAGTGTGACGGATGACTTGATCGATGCATCTTGGGCAGACCTGCAGATTTCGTATCGAAGGTGGCTTGGAGAGCTTCAATGAACGAGATCGGTCTTGACCATGGAACTAAATGAACTATGTCACTTTGCTCAATCGGATAAAGTCTACGCTCTTCATGCTTTTTCCCCTGTAGAACCCGTTGCATTAGATGTGCCTTGCCGTCAATCACCCGTATCACCTGAGGCCATCCATGATCAAGGATTCACGATGGCGTGGATGTCTTGCTTCCAACACGATGGACGGTCGAACTTGGCTGAAATCTCCGATGCCGCGCGGACGGAGGGGGAGGGAGCTCTACGAACATCGATTCACATCTTTGGTCGCGACAGATGCTCGTTCTCACCGTCTCGTCCCAATTGCCACAAAATATCTTATACATCAAAGATCGCGAGAGCGTAGTCATAGGGAGTAACGCGCCGCTGCTTTGTCCTTGGCGACCGCGCCGACCAGCATGTGTCTAAAGTTACAGTTGTGAAAGCGGAGGGAAAGCGAAGCGACCGAAATGGCAGAGAACGGGGACAAGGAGCAGACGGACACCGCGGTCTCCACGCCCACGTCGTCGCATCAAGACGGCCGACCAGATGGAGGGACCAAGGCGCCAAAGGATCGCAGCTGCCCATTCTGCGGTCAAGCTTTCACCTCGTCATCCTTAGGCCGCCACTTGGACCTATATATCAAGCCGAAGAACCCAAAGCCACCGGACGGTGTGCATGACGTCGAGGAGATCATGAAGATGCGCGGCGGCATCACGCGACGACAGCCGAAGTCGGGATCCAAGGCCGCAGCGTCGAGCGTGGGTGGGAGTGCGAGCGCGTGGCATAGCACGAGGAGCAAAGACAGCACTCCGCAAGAGAAGTCGGGCTCCCGGTCGGCGCCGAGGACGACGGACTCGAAGCCGGGGGAGGAAAGCACGGCGGAATCGTCGCCGCGGACGGTGAGGGAGAGCATGCCAAACGTGATGAACTCCAGCCACTGGATGAACACGGGCATCATCCCCAACCTGCCTCCGCGGGCGCCCTCGCGCGACACGACCGACAGCAACGCCACGGGTCAGGCGCAGCGCATGCAAGAGATGCGGCAAGACAGCGCCGGCCAGAAGACGCCGCGGCCAGAGCCCGACTCCGCCGAGACCGCGGAGAGCATGTGGAAACTGCACGAAGACGCTGAGGTTGGGCGCGCGGCGGAATTGGCCTTGCGCGAGATCCTCAGCAGTATACACGCGGCGAGGCAGAAGGCCCAGCCAAGGCATCTGTTCGAGGACGTCGACTTCTTCGCCCTGTCCTTCCCCGGCCTCTGTCTGGCTATCTTGCCTGCACCGAGCACCTTGTTCAGTCCCACTCCGTTTCCCAGTGGCGAATCTTGGACGTTGACGCCTCCCGGGCAGAAGCAGTACGAGACGCTGAATCGATTAGTGCATGCGAAGGTCAAGGAAGTGCGAAATGGTGACATGAGCAGGTTTCCCGACTCGTTGCATTTCAAGCATTCCCTGCATCTACAAGGTGCTTTCGAGCACTGGCAGAACATGTCCGAGGCAGATCAGGCCTCCGCGTGGACTCTGGAGACGTTGCGCGCCTTTTCCAAAGCCCAGGATGCGCGTAAACAGGACAGGCAGGAGCTCGAAGTTGCCAAGAATCGCATTCGCCACCTGGAGCAGGAATTCGATCGCATATCACGTTGCCAACTGCCACGCGAGTACCTCCTGCACCCACCGCATACAATGCCAGCACCCGCCGCGATCGTGCAGGAGCTCAGCAACGCGCATCTCAACTCAGGCGCCGCAGAGGTCGACTTCGACCCCGACGTCCTGCTGGATCGCTGGCGCACAACCGTACGGGCCACAAAGCCCAAACGAAAACCTACCGTCGAGCCAACGCGCGCCACAGATCAAAGCTATCATGGAACCGGGCAGGCCCCAACGCAACTCGCTAGCGACATGTTAATGAATGGGTCAGTCTGGGGCGTCCAGGGGCCTTTCCCACGACCAGGCTACCAGGGCGAGCCATCACATAATCACGTGGCTCCGAACGTCAACTACACGACGCCACCCAACCCTGGCGCCGTGCTAGGCGCCGATGACGAGGATGCCGAAGGCGAGATCGACCGCTCCCGGCAAGACGAAAGCCAGAGCGAGCGGGACTCGGCCTTGATCAGAAGAAGTGATTATTCGGTAACGAACAACAACGATGACGGCTTTGGGGGTTTGAATCAGAATGGCAAACGGCCTTTGCAGGCAGCCTCATCGAACGGACGGACTGGTGGAACCAAGCTTCACAGAGCGCGTGTGGACGGAAGGGACGTCAGGCAAGGCGATGGGTAGTGCGCGCTCCTCACGGTATCTTCTGTTGCTATATTCTGTATCCATATGCCGTCCACACCCATATCTATACGAGCACGCCGATCCTATCGATATCCGGCGCGAACGGGCTGACACTCCATAGCCCATCAATCACGATGCTATTCGTCTCGGTCGTTTTGAAGCCCCCCAATCTCACCTTGAACCCCTTCGCCACATCCACATCCCAATCGTAGCCACTCAGCGGGAACAGAACCTTCTGCGCGGCTCCGCCATTGACACTTATACTCGCGCCCCTCACGTTCCCATGCCCAATGTCAGGTGACAGGAACGCGAGTTCGCAATTCACGTAGTCGAAGAGCACGTCCTGCTCGGCCTGGCTGGTACGTATGTTGCTGATCGTGAGGGTATTGTTGAGGCCACCGCCAATGTAGCCGATTCTTTGGCCTCTGGAGCAGCCCGAGCAAGAGACGGCGGCTGTGCGGCCGGAAAAGGTGCCGTGTTCGGCTTCGTAGTATTCGAGGTGTGGCGATGCGGGTGTCTTTCTCGAGACCTTGCTCAGGCGGAGCGGGACGGAGCCGTGGCCTTGCACGGTCGTGGAGTAGGAGGTCGCACCCTGCTTGCTTTCGCCGGTCCAGAGGTTCTCGACGTCCGCGGAGGCGATGTCGAGGGCAGAGAAGTCCAGTCCGAGCTCCCGCGTCGTATCGGTGTGGTCGAGGAGGAGGACGGCGATGTCACCATGCATCAGCGGTCCGGCGAACAGATCATAATCATTCGAAAACCGCTGCACCAACACCGCCGGCATCCCCATCTCATCTTGATTCACCGCAATCAACCCCTTATTCAACAGGATCCCCTCCGTCCCCGCACTCATCCTGATCACATCCGTCGACACCATTAACGGGCTCTTAAACATCGCCCAAATCGCAAAATGGCTCTGCTGCTCCGCCTCCGTCATACCATTCCCTACCTCAAGTAAATCCATATCTGCCCAGTGACCCGGACCAGTGAGGCCGCGGAGATTGATATTAATGGCCTGGTTCATGATGCGCAGCACGCTTTTCCAGCTTGTGGTCACGTCGTCGCTGATGCGGAAGGAGCTGCTGAGCCCCGGTGTCCATTGCGCGGGGCCGATGAGTTTTCCGGAGGGCATGATTTGAGGGACGCCCCATTGGCAGATGAGGAGGCCTTCGATGCCGACGGAGTGGATGGCGGTGGAGATGCGGGAGAAGCGGGAGATGAAATCGTCGCTTGCATCTTTTGGGGCGCCTCCGTTTGCTTCAACGTAGCAGTTGTCGACCTGTTTGATTGATGAGCCCTTGGGACGAAAGAGGCCGGGAGGTGAAAGATCGCCCTTGATCTCACCTTCAGGTGCGCGACATTCCATCCCGCAAACTGCTTCGCATCTTGTTCTTCGTAATACAGCGAGCCGGGGCGCTTAGGACCAGTGTCGCAAGCATAAACGCCTTGATCCGTATACATCCCCCATTGCTATCGCCACACACCTATCATCAGCACACATTGTCCCACACATAACGAAAACAACAACCATAAAGAGAAACCTACAAATCCTAAGTCTATCGCCAGCTCGCTTAGGGGTTTGATCCCATCCGGGAATACACTGCTATCATAAGTTATCGAGCCGTTCGCCTGGCGCTCCATGCCCTGCCACCCGCAGTCCAGGCCGAAGATGTCGTAGCCGGCGGAGAGGAAGCCGCGATCGTGGAAGGCCTGCATGGTGTCGCGGATGAAGGTCTGGTTGATGGTGCACCAGGCCGCGTTGTAGGTGTTGTAGCCCATGGGGGGCGTCTGGTCGGCGCCTCCTGGGCTGACAGCCAGGCCCTTGAGCGTGTAGAAGGTGATGGAATGGTGAGAAAGCATGGCTGCGAGGTGTTGGTGCGGCGTGGTGCGAGAGAGGTGGTGCGGCGTGGGGCCTGCCTGTTTGCAGCGCCGTGGTGGGAGAGCGTGGACTGCTCGCGTGCTAACAAGATTATGAAGGTATAGGGTGCGACTCCGACCCCACCATTTGGAGAGTCGTGTACACAGGGTGAGTCCTTGAAGCGTGCATGCGGTTATGGTCTGGGGACGAGCAGTGCGCACGTTAGTACTTAGACCTTGATCATACATTCGGCATCGGTTGCCTATTGTGCACTTTCTCCTCATGATCGTGTATAATGACACTGTACACATGGATGGATGGCTATATCTCGGCGTCTGAATTGGCTCGCCTTTTAAAGTGCTCCAAGGTCTCACTGCTGTTGTATCCTTCAAGATGTGAGGACACGCTAAGCAATGCGGACCGTAGCATCCGATTCGACGAGCTGCGATGAACGAGAATTTGAGTTTGATCCTCGGTAATATCCGTATATCATTCGAGCTACGCTGTACATGTTTAGACATCCCTTTTTTTGAAGACATCCAATAAATTCTGTATTTCCACCTGCATATGGCCTGAAGCAGTTCAATGAGGTTCAAGTCGGGCTACCTTTGTTTGTGGAAGCATGGACATGATAATCGCAGAGCTTCTAGTATGGAGACGGGACGATAATGGACACGGGAGAACGGGAAGTACCTAGGTATCATCAGACCTTGTGCAGCACGACAATTGTCTACGCTATCTTGTATGTCTACAACGATCTCATGCCGTACCAGGTATCGCCACCGTCACCGCCGGCCATGGCGACCCGTCGCAAAACGACAGCATGCTCTGACTACACCGACCTTGTCATCGGGTAGCTGCACTCAGTGGCTGGGGCAATTGAAGCCGGTCTGGAGCAGATCGCCATTTGGGAAAATCTCGTCGAACATGGCGTTGAGCGTTCCGCCGTTGCCCTCGGGGCACTTGTACTTGAGCTGTGCGTAGCCGTCACCCGTGTCGCCGACTTCGAATCGTCGTTAGCAAAGTCTAGTAGCAAGCCAAGAGACATCAAGAATACTCACGGCAGG
The DNA here is from genome assembly GCA_010367425.1 of Teratosphaeria destructans. Lineage (NCBI taxonomy): Eukaryota > Fungi > Ascomycota > Dothideomycetes > Mycosphaerellales > Teratosphaeriaceae > Teratosphaeria > Teratosphaeria destructans. Next base: position 59,476 of record WBMN01000049.1, on the reverse strand, counting down.
AGAATGAGTACTCGAAGGCCGAGCTGCAGATATCGGCAATAGCGTCGGACAGGATCGTGCACTCCTCGGTCACTGAGTCGTCCCTACGAGCGGGAGGTATCAGTGGTGTTGTTCATGAATTTGCGCGGCATGTTCTGTATTGGACGCGCTTACCAAGTCATGCCGATGTTGGTGGTGTAGCTCGCATCAGCCCCGTCGTTATCTTTGGCTGTGCAGGACTGTCCGCCGGCGTTGGGAGTGCCCGCGCGGTCGACGAGAGCGAGGGGAGAGGCGATGGTGAGGCCGGCGAGGGCGGCGGTGAGTGGAATGAGCTTGGAGAGCTGCATGGTGGATGGGTGTGGAGAGGTTGGGTGTGTTGGGATTATTGTAGGTGTCGAAAGTGATGACCTCTGGGATGTAGAAGGGGTCAACGCAAGCAGAGGAAGAATTTTGTCCTGCTGAGGTACATGTATGCACAGACCTCTCGATATGGATGAGTTCCAGATTTGATCATGATGACACCCTGTTGACTGAGCGAGGAAGGCACATGCGCGTGGTTCTGGCGGTGAGCTTCGTCGACAACCGCTTCACATGCGAGTACTTCACCGCAAAGATCGCCACATCACCACATGTACAGGCTTCATCCGACACGAATCATCTCATGTGATGCAGTCGATACTGAAAGCTATTCAAGTGAGGGCAGTCAGGCTTCAATGCTGCTGCCAAAATCGACGGCGTCATAATGGCTTGATGTTATACACTGACCTAGAAGCTTTTCCCGGCATCGTTACTCGATCGGCCGGGGGCCGCGACGACGTGTAGTGGCTTCATATTCACATGCTTGTATGATGATAGAGAAGACTGTGATTCCTTGCTTGTCGACGTGGGCGAGATGGTAGACCGGTAGAAGGCTGCTTCCAGTGTAGCGTCTCAAGACCATGAAGCGATCTTGCATAATGTATAAGCATCTTTACTTGGCTACTGCACCGTACCTCTGCTTGCAAGACACTGGCAAGTCTGCCGAATATCTTTACCAAGCGGTCAATCCTGGCCGTCGGCCCAACGCCACGCTATGCAAACACACACGTCGCTCAGGGTATCATCACTCATCTGCATCATTCAAAGCTCCCTTCATTCATGCATACATATCATCATATTCTCCATCCTCCTCGTCCACGGGCGGTGGCGGCGGCTTCTCCTTAATCAGCTTCTGCCGATCTAGCGGGCATGTCGGGTTGAGCTTGAGCCACGGCTCTATGCATTCGAGATCGAAAAAATGGTCTTTGTGGCAGGGCAGGCGGACGACTAGGGGGTGGGTGTCTAGGCAGAATCAGCAACAGATTCAGGTATGAGACTCGGCTGCAGAGGTGTGGGGAAGTGGATGGAGAAAATCAGGAAAGTTGAAATCGTGTTCGCAGCACTTGCCACGTGGGCATCTGAGTGAGCTGGGTATAACGAATGTGTTGTCATCAGGTGAGTAGCATATACCTTAAAGAGAGATGGTAATACGCCGCCGACCAACTCACCTTCGAGAAATGGATTCGAACAAATCGGACAGTTCATATCCTGCTTCAAACTCTTCTTTGACACCCTCTCCAGCTGCTCAATGAACTCGTCACTGACTCCCTTCAGCTCGGTTGGTGGGTTCTCCGCGCTGTCCATCAGACTCTGCACAAGTTGCTCCATCAGTTGATCGTGGCCGCCATCTTGACCTCCTCGCATCATCTCGTAGGCGTTGGCGAGATTGCGGAAAGTTGCGCTGATGTCGCGAGGGAGGGGCAGGGAGTGCGCATTTTGTGGCTGCCGTGAGCCGCTGGAGTCGACTAGATCGAGGGTGGAGAAGAAGGTAGAGAGGTCGGGGCGGCGGCGGGGAGGCTCTTGGACGGTGGGGGCGGGGATGTTGTGTTCGACTGTGGGTGGATGTCAGAGGAGAAGGAGACCCAGGAACGGAACTAGCAGCATGCTTACCTTCGTAGCCAGACATAGTTGCAAGGATGAGATGTGGGGATGTGTGGTATGAAGTAATAAAGAGTGTTGATATAGCAGAATGGGTCTTCACCTGCTTGACCCCCGGGGACGTGCAGCTCCCTCCGCAATTCGAGGAAGGTCCAACCGAGTGGACCCAGCTCCACAATGGACGACGATGGGGCTGGAGTCGGGCCTTCAGAGAGTATCGTCAAGTCCGATCGACCATCACAGCAGAGATGTTCCAGGATCCCAGGATGCACGATGAGCGGACGACTCGGTGAAGCCAAGCCGGAACAGCACCAGAGCCCAGCCAATGGACAACTTGCCACTCCTGCTCTATCACCAATCGACGAGCATGGCGAGAGCTCGGCGCAGCCCTTTTCGCCGGTCGTCGACTTGCAAGGTGGCCACGAGTATGACAATAAAAGAGCAGACGGTGCTCACGATAGTTCTACACCTAATGTCACCAGCTCGGTGACTTCACAGCGACACAACAGCTCGTCTGAGCCGGATGCATCCAAGTTCCCCAAGGGAGACGCCTCAAAGGTCTTGAAATTGTCACCGAGGCAGATACAAGACTTGGTGACATCGCCAGAATCATTGCCGGTTCGACCGGCCTCGCCTGCTACGGAGGATATCCCCCAACTGGAAGGCCTGGGGATCGAAAGCGCGGTAACAGACGAGCCACTATCTTCGAGCGATGATGTTCGCCATGGCACAAATCATCTGAACGGAACTTCCGTTGCTCCAGTTGGCACGAGCACGTCCAACCAAAATGCACCGCTCCTTCCGAGCATCAACGCAACGCCTGGCGCAACTGTATTGGAGCGACCCGGTAGGTCCTCGCGCTCGGTATCCTCTCCTTTGATGCGCAGAAAGCACTCGTCGGGCAAGTCTGGCAGGGCCAAGCCGGATCTCGCCCCTTTGAAGACATCGAAGGACGAGCAACCATCAGCGCGTGCAGGTGTCAAGCCTTCTCCGAAACTTGATGCTCAACCTTCGCCCATCCCAGCCGTCATACCGCTACCGCCACTGTCCTTAGCTACCTACCTGCAATTGGAACTGGCTTCGGACAGACCGTCAAAATTGTACATTCACCGCTCGTCAACTGCAGACTTCGTCTACGAGTCAGCAAGGGTGAAATTTGAGCGGCTGCTCAACTTCCTTTTGTTACCGCCACATCTGGAGCAGGTCCTTTGGTTTGGCGCCATTGCTTGCCTTGACGCTTGGCTTTACACTTTTACAATCCTACCTCTGCGATTCTTCAAAGCTGTAGCCATATTGATACAATGGTGGGCCCAAACTGCTCTGAAGGAAGTGACAGACGTATGGAACTACGTCTACAATGGTCTTGGACGCGTATGGCGACGCAAGAGGGAAGGCGACGGTTCGCGCTCGAGGCGGCCATCCATGGTCGGTTGGTCCTCATCTCGCAGACCGTCGGCCGTAGACGTCACTTCTGAGACCCGACCACGCTTGGACGATCGTTCGATAGCTGAGCTCTTTGACCGCAACACCAAGGGTCGGCGGCGCTTCCGGCACCAGCGATCGCGGTCGAAGCCTTCGTTACTGCTGCCTAATCACAAGGCAGATATTCTGCAAGGGCTCCTCATACTCACTAGCTGCACAGTCCTGATGTCATTCGACGCGTCCCGCATGTACCACAGCATCCGCGGTCAATCAGCCATCAAATTGTATGTCATCTACAACGTCCTGGAAGTCTTCGATCGTCTCTTGGGCGCCATAGGCCAAGACATTCTGGAGTGCCTCTTCAGCAAAGAGACATTAGAACGGGACGAGCACGGGCGTAGTAAGCTCACACGTCCGTTTTGGATGTTCCTGCTGGCGCTGCTTTACAACGTTATTCATGCTACAGCCCTCTTCTATCAGGTCGTCACACTCAACGTAGCCGTGAACTCATACAGCAATGCGTTGTTGACGCTGCTGATGAGCAATCAGTTTGTGGAGATCAAGGGCACGGTGTTCAAGAAGTTTGAAAAGGAGAACCTGTTTCAACTTACTTGTGCTGATGTGGTGGAAAGGTTCCAGCTGTGGCTCATGCTGCTCATTATTGCGCTACGGAACATTGTCGAAGTTGGCGGTCTCTCGATCAGCCTCAATTCCGCTCTACCATCACCCTCAGAGGGCTCCGTGGCAAATGGCACCGGTATCCCTCTCGTGTCAGGTTTTGTGATCCCTCAGGCATTCACTCTACTCCCCAAATGGACTGGCGAAGTTCTTGGCCCGTTCCTCATTGTTCTAGGCTCCGAAGCGTTGGTCGACTGGTGCAAGCACGCATATATCGGCAAATTCAACAATGTCAAATCCGCCATCTATGGTCGCTTTCTTGACGTTTTAAGCAAGGACTATTACTCTCATGCTTTCGCAGACCAGAACCTTACCAAAAGACTCGGCCTGCCCGTCATACCCCTCAGCTGTCTGTTTATCAGGGCGTGTTTACAGACATACCACATGTTCCTTGCAACGCACATGCCTCTGCCGATCCCATCGTCGGCTACTGGTGTCAGCCTCGAGAGTCAAGACACGACTGCGACTGCTCTTCCCGCTACGACAGCGGCGTTGCAGCATCTCGACCAGATCTTCAGGCGAGCCCTGGGACGGTCTTCTTTCGGCGCCGGCGCCGGTGGCGATACTGCAGGATCCAGCTTCAGTTGGTGGAGCATCGACGATGTCATTGCCTTCACCACCATGATCCTGGTATTCCTGACACTGTACCTTATTCTCCTGGCTTTCAAATTACTGCTCGGCATGCTTCTTCTATCATATTCACGCCGTCGGTATCGCGGCATGAAGGAGCGCGAGCGGCAGGACTACACTGCTGAGGGTGGCCAGCGTGTGGGTGGTTGGGGCGCCGTAGAAGTGGGCGAGGAGAAGAGGCGGTGGATCTATGACGATGATCCGGAAGGTCTGCGTGAGTTGAGGGAGAAGGAAGAGAGGGGGCGTAGGAGCGCGAGGGAGAGGGTGGAGAAGGGCAAGGGCGATGGATTGGAGGGCGTCGAACGATATGCCATGGCTGCCAAAAGGATATGGTAGCGTGAGAATTACTTGCAAACTTTGTCTCAGTCCACCACGCCTCATCCGTTTCCTTCCCTGCACCACTGCAAGCCACCACATGGGCATCCTTAGCAGCTTCGTCTGCACTGCAAGCAGGCCAATTCTTGTCAGCCATGGCGTTGGGTGGCTGAACTCCTGATATGCATCACTTGGTGGCTGACGCCACAGGGGTTTCGGAGACAACCAACCCACAGGCTACAGCGTCCCCTGCCGCCCATTCTTGTCTGCGGCCACCTCATGTCAAAACGGGACGTTGTCGCAGTCCGCGAAGAATCGCCGCTGGCCACCGTCCTGCGGTGCACTCGGGCCGTCGTGTAGGAAGCAAAGCACTACATACCACATTCAATAATACTCCCTGGGCATGCTTTCCCTTCGGCTAGTAGGGCACAATGTGTCGGCCGGACAAGTCGCACTGCGCCCGCATGCGGCATCGCCAGAACGGCAAACACGCCACGTCAATGGTGCATGGTGTTGCATGGCATGGGTGTACGTGTAGCTTGGCCTTGGCCTGGGTCATTGTTACCGGGTACCACGTAATACATGTACATCCTGTCTTCCCCGAAAATCCGAGCACAAGTAGAAGGGGGGGGGGTGATGCACGGTGGATTTAGGCTGTGATACATGTCGCTGGATTAACACAAGTAGCTATATAGACAGTATGGGCGCCGCCGCCGCCGCCGGATACTCCCCCCGATCGAACGCCGTTCGTAGCATGCAGATGTGAGCGAGAGATGATGCCGGCCTCGTCCGGGAAATCCCTTCCCGATGATACCTCATCGCAGGTCATGGTGAAAACGCTCGTGGGGATCAATCTTCTGGGCGAGTGTACAGTTCGCGTTGTGGCAGTCGATAGATATACACACAGAGGCGAAAAGGAAATCATGGACAACGTGCGAAGCGCTTAGTTCCGCCTCAGGTAGAGGACGAGCCATCCCAGCACTCTGTAGCCGAGGATAATGGCGACCATGATGCCGACCCATTTGCTCGTCTGGCCGGTCTTGTAGCCGTAATTCTGCAGCACGACGTCGCCGGAAATGAGGCATTGGTCTTGCAAGTCGCTCGCGTATAAGCAGGAGCACGAGCCGTCGGGATTCTGTTGGCATGAGTAGTCCCGGTGGCCGAACTCGTTGACCATCATGCCTTGGAACACGTAGGCTTGGTAGTCGATGTAATGGAATACGTATCGCCAGAAAGGGTTCAGCGTGTGCGTTGGGACCAGGAAGCCACCGGTGCACATCCAGAGGCCGTTGGCGAAGGCGGTGCCGGCCAACGCGACGACGAAGATCGGGATGAGCGAGCTGACGAGCACGACGAGGGACTCGGCGGCGATCAGGTCGAGGAAGAGCCACATGACCCAGGTGAAGAAGGCTTCGGCCGTGGGTCGGAAGTTCGAGAGCCAGTAGGCGACGATGGAGAACAGGATCGTGATGAGGAAGAGGTATGGCAGGCCCGTGACGAAGTTGGCGATCAAGAAGGATGAGGGGCCGTAGAGACCGTTGGCGCGTTCTTTCATGAAGAGGGCGCGGTCTTCGAGGTAGGCGGGGATGTAGGCGACGGCCATGAAGGACATGAAGGCACCGCCGAAGAAGATGGCGTTGACGAAGGACTGGATGTTGGCTTGGTCGGGCGTCAGGCGCAACCAGACGGTGCCCATCATGACGGCTAGACCCATGTACATTGCGATACGGATGCCGTAGGCGATGATGTCTCGGTAAGATTTGATGAATGACCGATGGATGAGTGCGAAGTGGATCGCGAGTGTCGAGGCGGTGTCTTCACGCTGTTCCGTGTTCAGTTCCGTGTCCATGGAGTTTCGTGCCATTTCGTCGGTCAATTCCGTGACGGTCGCGGTGGCGAGCCGTGACTTGTGCCACGATGAGTGGACCATGTTGAGCTGCTGGTCGACTTCACTGCGGTCGCGGGCAAAATCCGTGTTGACAAAGTCGATGATGAACTCGGCTGGGTTCATGTAGAGAGGGATCGGGAAACCGCAGGCATCGAAGTACGGCTGTACTTCGCTGACGGGGCCGCTATAGGCCGTGCCACCCTGCGAGAGCAGGAGCAGTCTGTCGAACATGGCGAATGTCGAAGTGGACGGCTGATGGATGGACGCGATGACGATCAGGTTGTGCTTCTTCGCAATGTCCTTGACGAACGAGATGACCTCGAACGAGGCCGCGGAGTCGAGACCAGACGTCGGCTCGTCCAGGAACAAAAGTTTTGGGCTCGTGATGAGCTGAGCGGCGACGCTGACACGACGCTTCTGCCCACCAGAGATTCCTTTCCTGATGGGTGTGCCGATGAGGTTGTTGGCTTGGCCGCCAAGACCAAAGGCTGTAAGAAGGGCTTCGATGCGTTGGATTCGCTCGAGCTTGCTCACGTTCTTGGGGAGTGACAGGCGGGCGGCGAAGTTCAGCGTCTCGCGAACGGTGAGCGAGCCGACCAGGGCATCTTCTTGCTCGACGTAGGCAGAGATGCGACGGAAGGTCTTCGGGTTGGCGGCGGAGCCGTTGATGTAGATTGCGGCTTTGACATTGGCGTTGAGCTGTGCTGTGCGGTGTGCGAGAACGTTGAGGAGTGTGGATTTACCGGAACCACTATGAAGACGTCAATTAGCAATGGAACGAGGGAGCACAGTTCATCGGACGTACGAAGGTCCCATCAGAGCCAGGAGCTCTCCCGCCTTGACAATGCCATTGATATCTGACAGGATAGTCTTTGGCTGTTGTGACTGTCGGTCCTTGACAGACACTGTGACGCCCTTCCAGCCGAAACTGCGAATGTTGGTGTTGGTGAGCTGGGCGTAATCGCCGCCGATCATCTTCTCTATGTCTGACATCTTGTCGAAGCCTTTGCGATCGTGGATCGCCCCGTTCGAGTGACTAGCCAGGTTGAAGATGTGAGATTACCGCGGTGTCCTTTGTCTGGCGGTGTAGATTCCGACGACTGATTGGCTTGCAAGTCCAGCTCGAGGAAGCCCAAATCAAGGAGGGAACAAAGCAAGAGAGTGGTGCTTTGGCGTACAGAAGGTAGAGGGTGAAGAGCTCCTCGTCCCTCGGAGGAAGGCAGAAGAGGGTGATGGCAGGGACACGTTGAGACGAGTAGGACGGGGGGGGGTGAGGGGGGTCGGTGTAGCAAAGAAAGAGAGAGGGTGGTATATCAGACAGCGATAGTCTGCAACGGGTGAGATGCAGGTAGCCCGCTGCAGGCAGAGGTGAACAGTTTCCTTCGGGACCTTCTGGCAATTGGGTCCAACTAAGCGACCCTGACTGCCTCGCCCGTCCCCATTGGGACAAATGCTGCGTGTTCGAGAATCGACGAGTCGGCGCCATTGCTGTCTGGTGTACCAGAACGATGGACCTTGGCCCGTTTCAGGAATGCATGCACCCCTGAGCCCTGTTGCCATCCGGGACGCGCTAGAGGCGGCGCTAGTGCCAAGCTCTGGCGGACGGCAAAACGCCAGACGCTGCGAGAGATCGACCAGTGGCTAACGCGGGCCAAGAGAGCTTATATTCCCTGCCGCGGCGGCGCTCTAAAACAACCTTCTGCTGCAGGACTTCAGGAGATGATGAGTCGCGAACCCGCTCTCGACCGGGGGAATAATAACCATCATGCTTCTGGCCGGCGTCGATGCTTCCACGCGGCCGAGACGTGAATGATCATGCCGGCCGTCGAGCTCATACATGTGGCATTTCGAATCGCGCGCTGGTGTCGAGCGTGACATGCATCACATGACAAGTTGTTCGGAAACAGGAACGGGAATGGCTGTGGGAGCTTGCAAGCTTTTTCAACCGCGGTCCTGTCGATGTCAGTGGCCGTATGGAGTCGGTTTCATCAACAGGCCGAGTGCTCTCACTCAGGGGCAGCGATGAGGTCTGAGTGCTCATACTTATTATTATTATTATGATGATGAGTACAGACAGGCAACAGGGTCTCCAGACTCCGAGCTCCGTTTCTCGTGCAATGTTACCCCCGACAACGTGTGTATCACCAGTCTGATTGCCAGCCAGGCGGACTGACTCAGTGCTCACCCAAGAACTATCGACCCCAAAGTCTGCATGAGTAGCGACCCGCTAGCGTGCTGGCTAGATCTATCCGAGAGTCCGAATTGGCGAACGAGTTACACATCTCCACGCGGCAGGCAGACGAGGGGATGATCGATCAATACGGCCTGCCGCGCGGTAGTCTGCCCCACCAGATTTTCCATATCCCGGTCCGACTAACATGCACTCGCGCAGTCCAGAGTCAGAGAGACAGCGTAGGGGTGGGGAGACTCAGAAGATCTGCAGCAAGTGAATCCTTCTGCTTGGGGACCTCTGAGGATTCGTCGAGAAGCTATTCTTCATCATCATCATCATCATCATCATCATCATCAACAGCACTCCGCCATGGCGGCTATCTGCCTTTGGCCGTGCTCGAGAGTTGTGTCGTGCTCGCTAGATAATAGGCTCATCCCTTGGCCGGCACCAAGACATGCGGACTTGTGCGGACGGCAATCGTGGATGATCTGTATAAACAGTTCCTGGTCAAGAGTCGTCGTCATCGCCACAGCCTTGATCCGAGTGGCTCCATGGCCACCTTTTTGATGAACAGTCGAGAGAGCACGTTCCAAGGTGCAGAAGAGACTATGTGGCGCGTCGTGATCCGGATCGTCATACATGGCACCGGAGACTGCAGGTCGCCATGAACGGCAAGGCGATCCCGTCCGCCGTGTGTCACAGATGATGATGTACTGTGGACGAGTGACGGCGCGCGTATCGGACGGACATGGGCCATGACTGGAAGCACCCGAGCCCGAGGCAGCGTATCATGGCAGATAGGCGCCGATCTATCACGTCCAGTGCTTGTGATGATGATGGTGATGATGAAATGGTTGTCCGGATGGCGGGCATATGCACGACGGGCGGCCACGGCTCCCGCGATCCCCCTCTGGTTGTTGTGCCAGAGCGAGACCCGGGCGTGCGATGACAGCAGACCATCAGCGCTTGAGGTGGCACGCAGGTGGAGCCCGAAGGTCCCGTCGACCTGTCTACTGTCAGCCTGGATCTGCCGTGGTGCAGGGAACGCCGCAAACATGCAGAACATCCTGCCAACAACAAGCAGTCCTTACCCCTCTCTCCTCCTCCTCCTACTACTACTACTACTGCTACTACTACCAGGACGGGAGACGCCACGTCTGTGATGCCACCCAGGAGTAAGTGGGCAAACTTAAGCCCAAAGCGGTTCTGCTACAACGACGCCGTCGTGATCTTATTAGCATTTTAATTTGCCAAGGGCAGCCACTTTAGCGGGTCGGTACCTGCAGACGTGCTCTCGGCTAGTCCATCACCCAACGTCCAATCGTTCCTGTATGTCCTCCCTCCCTCCCGGCAGGTTTGACGCTCCTACGTCTGGAGTAGTATCTGTCCCTGCAAGCCCAGTGGCTCTGTTATGTTTTTCCTTTGGTCTTGTGCAATCGATATTCTCTTCCATCACACTTCTGGCCCACTCACTCCTTGCGAACCCTTTGTTCGAGCGTTCAGGTCTCACCGTCTTGGCGGACCGACCGTCGACACGCCTTTGTTGGGACGTCTGTAATTGACGATCTTCGATTGGGGGCATAACATGAAACGAATGACTTGGTAACCTTACACTGGGCTTTGGCAGCGTGGGCGCATTGCAATGGATGCCCCAGCACAGTACCTCGACGCTCTATCATCACATCCGCCTATCCTCGAGGCCTTCCCGAGACGTGGCTCAAGCATCACTTCGGCACAACCCTCGCCAAACACTGCGAGATTTCCCGTCACCCAAAGTGCACAGTCTTCGTTGGAGAACCTCTCCGCGATCAGCTTTGATGGCAATGGGCTGGACTACCAGACGGACGAAACCACGCCGCCTTCGTCAGACTCCCACCCAGACGACATGGAAAGCGACGATGTGGAAGACTTCAGAGATCGGGAGTACCCTCAACTGAAAGGCAAAGTGTACCTCGACCATGGTGGAACGACGGTAGGTCCAAACCTGCGGTAGACTACGATGCACAGATACTGACGGTCTGCAGCTGTACTCCAAGAGTCTGGTTGAGGAGTTCTCTGCGGACCTTATCTCCAACTTATACGGCAACCCCCACTCAGCTTCTTCCCCGTCGGCGCTTGCAGGTCATCGAGTCGATGCGGTCAGGGAGCGTGCCCTTCGTTTCTTCGGCGCTGATCCAGCAGAGTTTGATCTCGTCTTTGTCGCCAACGCAACGGCAGCCATCAAGCTGGTCATCGACTGCTTCAAGGATCACGCAGCGGCTAGCAATACTCCAGTGTGGTACGGGTACCACAGAGATGCCCACACATCGCTAGTCGGCGTGCGAGAGGCAACGAAAATGCACAGGTGCTTCACAAGTGATGAAGAAGTGGATGTGTGGATCAACAGTGGTGGTCTAGGAGGTCCACGGGCTCGACAGTTGGGACTCTTTGCATATCCCGGCCAATCCAACATGACCGGTCGGAGATTGCCTCTGAGCTGGCCAGGACGCATCCGGAAGGCGATGCACAAGGCGGCTACATATACACTCCTGGACGCCGCGGCTCTTGCGAGTACAGCTCCCTTGGATCTGTCGGACCCAGCCACCGCTCCCGACTTTGTGGCTCTATCATTCTACAAAATCTTTGGATTCCCCAACATCGGCGCTCTTATCGTGCGCAAAGATTCCGCACACGTATTGGAGGATAGAAAATACTTCGGAGGCGGCACTGTGGAGATGATCATTTCCATCAACGACGTATGGCATGCAAAGAAGGAGACGTCTCTGCATGACCGTTTGGAAGACGGCACGCTCCCGTTCCACTCGATCTTTGCATTGGATCATGCGATGAATGTTCACGAACGATTATATGGGCAGTATGGTCAACATCCCATGAAGTTCATTTCTCAGCATACTGCGCAGTTGGGCAAACAATTGTACGATGGATTATCTGGACTCAGGCATGCGAATGGCCTGCCCGTCTGCCGTATCTACAAAGACGAGAACGCGGTATATGGCGATCCGTCGGTGCAAGGAGCGACCATTGCCTTGAATGTCCAAAAGGCAGATGGTACGATGGTGGGTTTCGAGGATGTCGAGCAGGCAGCGGACGACCGCAACATCTACGTACGCAGCGGGTCTCTTTGCAATCCAGGAGGTGTCGCGACTTACCTCAACTGGTCACCAGCAGAGATGAAAGCGGCCTTTGCGGCAGGCCACCGCTGCTCTCATCCCATCCAGACCATGCTTGGCAAGGCGACAGGCGTGGTCCGCGTGAGCTTGGGCGCTATGAGCACATCCAACGACGTGCAAACGTTTGTTCGTTTCGTGGACGATGTGTATGCCGGGAGTGCGAACCAGGCGCGAACCTCCAAGTCAGCGCACGCATCGACACATCTCGGAGTATCGCTGCCTCTGTCTCCTCCGGCCTCGCCGATCACGAATGGCAAACCGACAGCTCTGGATATCCCCCACGCGTTGTTTGTGCCCGCAGGCATCGCCACGCCAAGCACTATGTCCACCGGCATATCTGCAGAAGCACCTTGGGGAGAGCATCTAGCGCTGCCCGGATCACAAGCGGCCCGAGCAGACAAACCCAGGTATCCGCCCTTCGTTCCCTCTGACTATCGACGAAGACCCTGGGAAGAACAGCTACGAGCACAGGCTTTGGCAAGCACAGGCCCGGAGACGAGAACCCGAGAGATCGAGGGCGGCAGTGGTGTTCCACATCAGCAAGCTAATCCAACTCCAAGCATCAAAGCGCGAAAGTTTGGAAGGAGTGTTGTGAACCTGCTTCGCACGAAGAGCCACATCCACGAAGTAAGGTACGAAGAACCTCCGTTGCCTATCAGGCGGCCTTTCGGCCAACCGCATCCTCATGAACCGCAGTGGCCTAACGGATGAGCCTTTGAAACAGTCTTGCGCCTTCGCCTTTCCAGATGCCACCACGCACTCCAGACTCCGCGACATCGAGTATCAGAGCACGTCACGCGGAAAGAGTAATCAGCATGTCCGACAGCGCGAACTCTTACCGCTCCCGACGAAGCATTGAAAGGGCACAGTTCAGGACGAACGTGGAGAGTCTAGGGCTCGGTCTGGCGTGATCTCGACTCATTTCATCAGGCAGCAGCAAGGCATCCTGACTTTGCTGTGGGTCACTCGACTCCGGCGTCACCGCGTTCAAGGATTGGGATATTTGTTACCATTGTTTACGATACCAGCATGGCTGACTGACGGCATTTCTACCTTATTGTTATTACCAGTTAGGAGCGGATTTGAGGGAGCGTATTATTTGTCATTGTTTTACCGAGCGACCGAACGCATTGCGGCAGAAAAAAGCACGTTCTGAGGCAAAGCGGAGTGCTCAGGTCGTTTGATGCCACAGTTGTACATATCACATTCGCAGCTGCAGAGAGCTGTCTTGAGACAGGAGCCATACGTAATACTAGCAATCCAGCACGACAGTCATGAGCCAGCATCAACGCGCCGTGTTCACAGCAGTACGAGTCACAACTCGATATTAACGGCGGTGCCAGCTAGCACCGCCTTGCAGAGACGCCCGGGTGACGGCGCAAAGAGGTCATGAGTGCCCCACGAGTGGGCGTCGCAACGATGGCTCAGCCAAGGCGTCTACGAGGCTGTCGGAGAGCCAGGCTCAAGGTGAGGTGTGAAATGGTGATGACGAAGCAGATCGATGTCGTTGGTTACGTCCAGTCTGCCTTCGTCGATCTGCATCTGATCATCGCAAAACCGGTTTCCTCACGTCGGCCGTCGATTGCCGTAGATCTCAAGGCTGTCCGGATCTACTCGCCCGCGCAGCCCACAACCAGGTCGATGGGTCCTTGCAGGCGATGGAGGTTCGATGAGGCGCGGCGGGGCCCGGGAAGCGCTGGTGTGGTCCTGAGCTGGGTGGGTCTCGTATACATCATGTTGAGCGAGGTGTTGCGGAAGCAAGGGGGGCCCTTGTCTGTTGGTTAATAAACGAGCCCGCATCTCTCATGCATGCATGTGAGCTCTCACATCCCATGTCCCTTCCTTTCGTCAAAGCGGGACGCATAGCAGCGTAGCACAAAACCGGGCAGCGATAGACGCGGCGCGTCCGGGTGTTTCGGGCACAGTGGATATCGGCTCTCGTAAAACTTCCCTTTCATTTGGTGGTACGCAAGAAATCAAATAGTCTCACGCCCAGGTGCACCCAATGATACGAAGGGATTATGATTGGGTCAAGCTAGTATGGACAGCAATAAAGTCACGGGGTGTATTTCCTTGGCACTCATCCGTATAGAACTTGATGTCTAAAGTTCTGCGCTGCCCTGACGCACACGTGGGCGTGGTTGCTTATTACAGAGGTACATGTACTCACTCCATGGCAAACCCCAGTGAACAAGGTCCACCCCTTTGGACATCTGCACATCCGCGCCCCATCCGCCTCTACATGTAGTAGTGAGTGTAGTGATCGGACCAGGATCGCGAGACAGGTCTCTCTCATGTTCGTGACCACACAGCGTACATATCAAGGACGGTCAGCCCTCGTGGGCTGCTCCCGGGATCGCAATCATAGCCTTTTACAGGATTCACATCGCGACATCAAGATCCAGCCTTGGACTGGGTTAGAGACGTGGTTGCGGCCAAGGTACCTGTAGTCCTGGCACCAGCCGACGACACCGTCATCGCAACAGGGGCTCATGTACAGCAGATCCCATCGGATCGCTCAGCTGTGCGAAACTTCATATCACCACGGCCATTCTATGCCATGATCTGTACGCCGCCAGCCAGATGAAAGCCTCCGACGTCTGGACTCCACGTCTTTCGACCCGTCGCCAGCGCAGGGGCGCAGAGCTTCGAAGCGGGTTGCTAGCTGCAATCCGGAACACTCTCTCTGTGTCAGAAATGACCTCGACATGCCTCTCCTCCCTGCCCTCAAGTCAGCTTCGTCATTCTCGTGACATCTGGGAGCGTAAGAGCCGAGCTCAACTGCGTAACTGCGTTGAGCGCAACTTGAACATTGCTGTTCAACCAGAGCTATGCCTCCACTAAGCAGATCACATGGTGCAAATCTCAGGTTGTCTGCGATCAGGGCATCTCAGCACGACCCACGAAGTATGTCACTGTTGGCTGTCACAATCGCGACCATATTCTCAAAAGTCATGCCACACTCACGAAACTGGCTCCACTGCCGTGTGAAAACCCCGCTGAAGCACACGACTTGGACACGCCTGAGCCAAGATCGAGAGCACACGGAAAGTGCTTATAGTGGGTCCGCTGGTATGGCGGCATGCATATACCGTGTGTGCTGTCCAAGACCCGCAGAAGGCATGCAGCGGCCTGCCTCGATGCATGCCAGATTTCCCACGATATGGCACCCAGATCTCATAGGCCCCGCGGGCCCGCGGAAGCTCTTCACCAACGACTCCGCCCTCTACTCCGGCACAAAAAGCAGGTGCTGCAGACTCTCCCGATTGGCTGACAGCCGGAACCACCTCCGACCTCGCCCACGAGCCTGCCGCCGCAGCACATCGACGGTGTGGTCCTAGCTTGCATATGGCATCTACCTAGGACGATACCTACCAGCAGTAGTTGCAGGCTGTCAGAAAGATGTTGACTCTCACAGTTGCTGGCATCCGTAGGGCCACGAGTATCAGCAGCAAGGCCCGATCAGTCGCCATCAAGGGCATGCGGGCGACATTGCACACCTGGCGTCTCTCCGCCCGCGATTGCAGACGGTGCCGCCAACGTCCCGTCAGGCGTCGGCCCCGCCCTGCCCAAATCTTTATCATTGACGATCCAACCTCCATGGCAGCACCATCATGAACAACAACTGCAGTAGAAGCCACGCGAGCGGAGTGAGGTCCTCTCGGGAGCATTCGATCATCCGGGAACCTGGTCCGACCATCCACGATCTTGCCTCATCGGACGTCCCAGGAGGCCTTGCTGTGACACTACTCGCATGTCCGCAAAGTCAAGCATGAGCCCTGGTTGTCTCGAATACGCGCGTGGCAATGATGATGAGATGCTTGCCCGAGGTCGACCATTTCGCCGTTTACACATCGTGATGGTCTGTACGACAACGAGGAGGTGGAACCGTCGCCCTCCTTCAGCTGGGTTAGCGATTCAGGACGCTCGAACGACATATCGTGGGCGTCGCGGAGGTGGGCAGTCAATGGTCCGCCAACTTCCACGTCCGCAAATCAATCCTTGAGGTTGGGCTTGATCACCCAAAGCTGCGTATTCACTTGACCCCACGGATGACCTTCTGGCGACGAGAGACTGGGCGACAGCCTGATGTTGCCAAGGCAGGCAAACATGCCAGACGTCTGATTGCCTTGCAGAATCACGGTGTCAGTTTCAGTGATCTATATTACAGACCAGCAGCAGCCTTGATCAGTAACGGCTCATGTCTCCAGTGTGAAGTACAGTACATTCTTGTTCCTCATCGTGGCTCGCCGCTGTGCTGTTGCTACAATTGCTCTCACGCTCATTCATGTCATGCTATGCATACCCGATTTCTTTGCCTCTCCCTAATACTCATCACTGTCATACTCCTCATCCGGCAACAACGCCCTATACCTGCGACTCGCCAAATCTTGCTCCAAACCCCCATCACTCTCGGGGTCAACATAGCCTGCAGCACAAACGTTAGCATTCTTGCACAAAGGCGTCCATTGAAGGGTTATAGATATAGGCTCACCTCGCCCACCAAAAAGCGACAAAGCAACCGGCAGGAACACAAGCGCATGCACAGCGGCCCAAAGCACCAGAGCCAACCACACCCTGAAATAATAAATCTCAAAAATCTTCGACCTCGTGAAGGCCAGGACGAAGACACCCAAGAGCTTCGTGATAGTGATACCACTGAACACGCTGCCGCCGACATTGACGAGCGCGGCCCAAGCCCTTGCCTCCTTGCCTTCCGCCCCGAATCTCGTCATCTGCTGTCTAAATTGACTCGGTGCGCGTTCTAAGATCGACACGCTCGGGATCGTGAAGGCGCGAGCGATATGTGCGCAGAACTCGACACCGATCCCGACGCAGATGATGATGTTGACGAGCGAGACGGCGTTGAGAGAGACGCCGACGAGAGCCATGGTGCCACAGATGTCGATCACGATCATGGCGACCGTGATCGTGACTACGATGCCCGTTGATATAGAGCCAAGGAGTAGGCAAGTGAGGGCCAAGATGAAGGCCAGTGCCGCGCCGACAAGTGCCGTCGAGAGTCGGACGATAGAAGCATATTGGTCGAAGAAGATGTAGAATTTACTGTACGGGAAGACGTCGACACCTTCGTTGTTCTCCTTGATCTCGTTAGCGATGCGTCGCGCGGAGGCGTAGGCGGCGATAAAGTCTTCTTGGCTTCTCAGAGGCGTGTGAGCGGTCCTGAAGTGAGAGGCTGGCACCGTAGTCCTGTCTACGTCCAACACCACAGCGTCCGCATAGGGAGCCTGGCCACCAAGGCTGCAATCTTCGTTTGTTGGGCTGTGAAGCCACTTGTCTGCGTACTGGAGGAACTCTGGACCCTCAGGCATACCATATAGAGACACGTTCCATGGAGGATTTCGGTCGGCAAAGCAGACGGAGCCGTCTTCCTTGACACAGCACTTCTCCAATGCCGGGTTGAGCCATTGAAGGTAGTCGTCTACCCAGCTTGCGGTTGCGTCGGCGATGTAGGAGCTCTCTGGTCTCTTGCGCTCTTGTTCCAACACATTAGCCAGTGAGAAAGATTTGCAGGTCGAGAAACGCCCGCATAACTCCTGCTGT
The DNA here is from genome assembly GCA_010367425.1 of Teratosphaeria destructans. NCBI lineage: Eukaryota > Fungi > Ascomycota > Dothideomycetes > Mycosphaerellales > Teratosphaeriaceae > Teratosphaeria > Teratosphaeria destructans. The sequence continues at coordinate 41,700 of WBMN01000049.1, read as the reverse complement.
CTACGCTGATCCGTGGCATTGACGTTGCGTGTGACAAAGTACACAGGCGGGCCAGCCCCGAAATAGTCGTAAAGGTCGTTGAAGTAGTCGATCAGATAGCTGTCTGAGGGAATCGCAATCCTCTGGTCGAGACCCAGCTGCACCTCCGGCAACAAAGCAATACCGGCTGCAAAGAGGCCTAGAAAGACTGTCATGATGATAACTCTCGTCTTGTTGCCCAGGATTGCTGGTGCATACGTCTTCCGCACAAATCGGCTCAACCAGCCCTCCTCTTCAACGCCAGAGAATGGAGCTTCTCCGTAGCCACTACCCTTGAGCCTTACGCAAGGGACACAATCTGCTCGTCCAGCTTCAACTCTGTTTTGATTGAGCGAGAGCACCGAGACAAACATAGTGACTTGGAGAAGTGCATTGATGAAGACAGCGCCGGCAGCATATGCGGCAAAGTTCCTCACAGCCGGCATACCCACTGCAGCACCCAGCGCAAACGCAACGGTTTCCGTAGACGCGGAAAGTAGGATACTCGGGCCCATTCTGCCAAGCGCTCTCGCTACTCTGTCCTCCACACTCTCATCCGCGTGGCTGATGTTGACTCGTTCGAACTCATGCACTATGAGGAATATGTTGTCCACACCAACAGCCAGCACCAGGAACGGTATCACTTCAGCAATAATCAGAGTGGCCTTGACACCAGCAGCTGCGAACAGTCCAACTGATGCCGTAACGGACATCAACACGATGACAATACCCACTATACCCAACAGGAATTTGCTCTGCACCAGCGCCTGCGTAGGATTCCTCAGTACCATCGTGGTCGTCACTGTCGTAGCTCCTAGCGCAAGAGAAGCGTAGAAGAACATCACAATATAGGAGACCACCACAATCTTAGCGTCCGTGTTGGTGTTCTTGTTCAGTTCCTGCTCCAGAGAAATCTCCGTGTTGAAGCTCAATCTGAGCCCTCTTTCGTCAGCCTCGTGCTGGATGTCTTTAAGCAGACGTTTGGCAGATTCTTCCCATTCTTCTGCCTTCTCGAGATCCTCCTGTCCAGGATTGTAATTCTTGACAACCCATGTCGTAATCAACGCCTTGGCGTCCGTCACGGGCTCGGAAGTGTAGTTGTAACCGCCAAGCAACCTTTCGATGGGTAGTGGTTGTCCAAAGTCTGGAAGGCAGTTGGTAGGCGTATCCGCGCAATCTTGGATCTGACTCGCCCAATCGTCTTCATCAATCTGACTGAAGGAGCCGCCAAAGTATTGCGTCAATGACTGAGTCACACAAACGTCTCCCGTAGGTTTATAGCAGACGTTGTCTAGAGTGTATCCGTGGCCCCAGGATTTGAGCCTAGAAACTCGATGCTCGACGTCGAACCACCACTTCAAGGTCTCATACGAAAGGACAGGTCCAGTATCGTTGACCAAGAAAGCCTGCTCAGCACGGAAGAACGGTCCGAAGTTGTGGTCGAAAAATTCTTTCTCCCTCGCCGCGTCACTATCAGGCGCCACCCACAGCTTCACCGGATCTGTCTCCACGGCAAACCGGATCCAACCCAGACTCAGCAAACCCACAACTATGACTGCACTGCCAATGGTGATACCTGGGAAGCTTGCGCAGGTTCTTGCAAGCCCGCTGAAAGCCTTGTCGCAGTACGTATTCAGCCAATATCCCTTGCTAGGCTTCTCCCAGCCAGCCATACCCGGCGCACCTGCGTGCAAGATGTCCCCCTCGTCGTCCTCATCGTCGACCGGTGCGCTGTCTCTCAGAAGCTGCAGTCGTTCGTTCTTCGCTCGCCTGTGCTTAGCGGCCGCGACATGCCCAGAAACCGCGAGGACAAGGAGCGTGATGAATACGCTATACACGATGATTATACCAAAACTCAAACAGGGGAGCAGTCCGACATGACACTCTTCCTTGGTCTCTATCTCTGGGAGTGCAGGGCAAGAAGCTTCGCAGTCCACGCAAGCGCACCGCCATTGCTCGTCACTGCTGTTACATGCTTTCGCATCGGAAATCACAGTTTCCATGTCCCCAAAGTCCTTTGAGCTGGGTCGAGGGAAATTGATCTGAAACGGACTTCCCAAAAACGGCTTCTTGTCTCCGAGAAACTTGAGTAGCTGAGTATAGTTCTTGGCGCCACCGCCGATGAAGTCGATGGCTTTACCTCCCGTGGCACCAAACTTGACGTCTTTGCAGCTGTCATAGAATCCAGTTCCGTATCCATCGCTAACCAGATGGTCGAGTTCTGTCACCAGAAATTTGTCACCCTTGGGTACGGTCTGGGTGACATTCACGAACAAGCTCTGGTCGGGCGAACAAGTGAAGGTACAGAACAAGTCATAGAAATTCTTCTTGCACGCCGGACATGCGCTGATGATGCCCTTCGCCTTGTCCAGGTTGCTCTTGAGCGCGCCGACCTGCTCGTCTTTGCAGCACACCTTCCTGTCCTTCCACTCTGGGCCACAGATATCCACAATACTTTTCCGCAAGTCATCATCCGGATCCTCTGCTGGTCCATTATCCGGACAAGGTAATTGCGATCCAAATATGGACTGGCTGCCGCAATGTCCTCTAATTGCACACCTCCCGGCTTCGTGTTTGACGGTGAGGTCGGGTGCGCCTGATGGCGTCGGCGCGGAGGCAGAGACGAGGGCGTTCAGTGTCGCCCAAGGCAAGAGCGACCACCTCATCGTCGTGGTGGGGGCTCCGGAGAGCACCTCAGTACTACTGGCGATATCGCGCGGCCACTCGATCTACCTCCTACTCTTTCCTTTTGTATTCCAGGTTCGGTTCCTGCTCTTCTACCAGAGGTCCCTTGTTCTACACTCAAGTCCTGCTCAGCCTGAAGATCCCTCGACTCTATTGTGCTAACCGTGTCCAGTGTTTATGATGTTTTGAGACAGAAACATCCATACATGTTGGTAGCTGCCTGCAGTCACGCACCAGCCGCTGCGACAGGATGATCGCATGACCTAATAATGCGTTACGCCTAGACCTGTTCCTGCCTCTCAGTGGCTGGAGCTGCACCCTGGCTACACACCTCGGCCCCTGCCGCGCTCACCGCGCTACCGTGCCACATCTTATTCGTGCCAAGCAGCAAGTCGGAAGGGCCTCCTTACCGGCGACTAGCTACGTGGTACGAGTAGAGACTCGAAGTGCCAACAGATCAAAGCTAAAGCCATCCATATTGATTGAGGCTGGTAGTCACAGCGAGCCTATTCATTACACAATCGAAGACTACCTACTATCTACCCATGCAGTTCCATAAGATACAGAAGCTTTTATCTTGTGGTTCCGCTACAGCACACCATCTAGCAGCACCAGAACATCCTCAATAGTACACTCTAGCGCACATGGTATATCGCATTCAAGCAAGCAACAGTGATGTCTCACCCCATGCGCCTTTTACTCTTTCCCCTCATCCTTCTGCACCAAATGCTCGTCAAAAAATAACGACAGTATGATCTAGGCTGACACCTTATCCTCCACCTTGTTTTCGTTCTTCTTGGGCGACGATGGCTTGCGGCTGCCGTTCTCCTTTGGCGTTGTAGCAGCCTTCTTGACATCGCTCTCCTTCGTCAGGATCGTCGGCTGCTTAGGAGTAGCAACCCGGTTTTGGCGCCAATCAGTGCTGGTCGCAAAGCCGCTGGCAGTCCCGTTCGTGCCCTTCGTGCCGTTCGTGCCATTGCTGCCATCGTGGTCTTGCTGCTGAAGGCCGCGTCTTCCGCCACGCCCACGACCGCCGCCTCGATTGCGAAAGCCTCCATCCCCGACTTCCTGATGCTGACGGTGCTGGTGATTCTCTTCCTAAGAGTCGCCGCCCGTCGCTGGAGCAGGAGTAGCGCTTGGAGTACCGTCAGTACGGCCGCCCCGCTCGCCACCGCGACCTCTGCCACGGCCCCTGTCACCCCGAAATCCACCACGACCGCGTCCACGACCACGTCCAGACTCGGAATCGCTGCCTGTAGTTTGACCCTGAGACTGGTAGCCGCCGCGCTCAGCGGCACCGCCACGACCTGCTGGACCGCCTCTACCAGCGCCCCATTGACCAGCGCCACCACTGAAGCCTTGGAAGCCTCCACGCGACCTGTATTCATTCATCCTTATCGGGTTCTGCCCTTGCTTAGGCGCGTACTTCTCACGAGCCTCCTTAGGAAGACCATTCCTCAGGACAGCCTTCATGGTCTCATTGTCCTTGAAGTGAGCAACAAACCTGCCATTGCCCGAGCGTTCAACGCGCTCGATCTTGGCCTGGTCTTCGGCGCTGAACAGCTCAGCCTTGGCGACCTCCGGTGTTGCAATCTCCGGCGGCACGTTGTTGATGAAGATGCCCTTTGATGGCTCTTGCTGTGGCGACGCTACATTGCCCTGCTTCTCAGCGGGCTTCGGCGTCTCAGACGTCCCGTTTGTGTGTGGAATCGTGGCTGTAGGCGCAGTGGTACCATTGGCTGTGAGTGCCGCGCCTGGCTGAGATGGCGTGACAGGCTTCTGTGCGGGCTGGACAGGTGCTGGCTGCTGTTGTTGTCCTTGTCTTGGCTGAGCGGCCTCCTGCAGGTGCCTCTGAGCGAGTGGCTGTTGAGCAGTCTGCTGTGGAGGCTGGTGCGCGGAAGGTCCGTGTGGAGGTAGCCTCGTCTGCTGCTGAGCAAGGGGCGGTGGTTGCTGACCTGGAGTGGGCAGATTGCCTCCGGTTGGCGGGACACTGGCATTCGAAGGCGCGGCAGGCATAGCCTGTGGTCGTTGTTGACCCTTGCCGCCGCGATGCGAGAAGTTGAATCCCTGCGCACGCATCTCAGTGCCGATGCGCCCTTGGTCGATGTCAAGTACCAGCCAACCAAATGCCGCATCAGCCAAGTTGAAGTTCCACATGTTCTTGAAGGCGGATTCGTCGACCTGGCCGTTTGGCGGTCCTCCACCAAATGGGTTGCCACCCGATGCAGTGGTCGGCATCTTGCTGACAAGCTCGAGTGCGAGGTGCAGAAGCTTGTTCTGTGCCTCGTTCTCGCCGACAGCCGGCTCTACCTCATGTTTGACAGTGTCCCACACGTCGTTGAATTGAGCTTTGGAAGCGGAGAGCTTGCCGCGGTAGTGATCTAAGGACGGGTTGACGGAGAACTCGTTGTAAGAGCTGCCATATCTGAAGTGTAGACCGGCTGATACCGAGAAGTCGGCCTTGAGTGTGACAGAGAGCTGCTGCAGCAGGCCTTCTCTTGCTGGGGAAGCGTGCGTGACCAGCAGACGAGTCTCCGTGGGATCGTACACGCGATTCGCAGTGTCGATGAGCTCACCGATCTGCAGGATGGTGGTCCACATGGTGCCCTGGCCACCTGCGATGGTTGTCCGACCTTCACCATTATCGAACATCTTGTGCATGACCACCGCGCCGCCCAAACCCAGCAGACGCAGCTTGACGCCGCCTACGTCCAGCAGCCTTGAGTGAGACTCGTCGATGACGTGGAGATTGTCAATTTTGTATTCGCCAGACCGTAGCTTCTCCAGCACGGCGACATCTTCGCAGGCACCCCATACCGTGAAGACTGGCACATCGAGCTTGTAGGTCTTGTTTAGGAAGTGCGGAAGCTCCGAGAGAGGCAGACGCTCGCGTTGGAAACGTTCTTTGATGTTCTGCTGAGGCCCCGATCGCGAAATGTCGGCCTTGATCGGCTCGGCGAGAAGGGGTGAGTATTGAGCAACGTGCTTGAGAGTCCTGTGACGATGTCAATACCAAAGCTGCCGGAGCTGTTCGCCATACACCACTCACTTCTCTGCTATCCGGTCAAGTGAGCTCTCGTCGTAGAAACCAAAATCACCGGTGTGGATGATGTAGTCCGCCTTTGCATTGCGCGCGAGCTCATTCAGCTGGCGAAGGTTACCTGACCTTGCCATTAGCTCCCTCCAAGCCAATTCATCTGGCAGCGCATGTTCATACCTCTGACGTCTGCTATACACAGCACTCGCGCGTGGCCGATCTGCTGCACGCGACCTTGATTCGGCTCCAGCGGTCTCGCGCCGGGAACAGGTCCGCTGACATTTGGCGGTGCGCCGTTGGGCATGAAGGCTTGCGAATAGCTACGGGGCTGAGATGGAGGTTGTGATTGCTGTGTCATATTCGTTAGTGTCTTGGATATGCGTTGATGCAAACGCGAAGCAACATACAGCCATGCCTGCGGGAAAGTTTATGGGGGACGGTCGGGAGTTTGGGGATCGAGGCAGCCCTGCTATTGCACCGGTGAACTGTCAGTGATCGTATCGGTGAAGCTGATGGCTTTTGCAGGCCAAAATAGTACGTGATGCGTGTGAGAGAGAGATGCAGTGCTGTGTCGCGGTGTCTGCTGCTGTCCTTGACGAATCCACCGTGGCTCGGGGAAGTTGCGATGCGTCCCAGGTCGTCAGGCGGCCCGGGCTTCGGAAGTCAAAAGTCACGGCGGAAAAGGCTGCCTCAGGCAAGCACAATTGCAGATGCAGAACGATTGCACAACACCAATTCACATTGCCACATATCTAATCACTCTGCAAGAGCTCCAGCACCATCTAACGCTCCATTCCATGAAGGGGGAACGATCCTGGCGGTGCCAACGCGAATCAGAGTTCTTTGGAATATTCAGCATTGTCGGTACGTCCTAGAATCCTCGGCTGTCTATACAATGCGTCTTAGACGAGTAGGGCGTATCGCTACGCACGACTTTGTTTGATCTTAAGAATACCTCCTATTTTCAGTATGTGCCCCTTCGCGATGGATCACCAGTGCTTCACAACACCTCGATCCCGGGCAGTTGTACTCCAGCACTACCGGGTAGATACTTCGTCCCAGGGACCCTCGCGCCGAATGGCAGGGCCGCATGTCGCCGAGTCGTCACGGACCGTATTTGCTGTTTGTTTGATACCACAAGGCATCCTGAGCTTTTGAGTCTTTGGGGAATGGCTTGCATCGACCCAGTTCAAGCCGCAATCGATGTAGCATCATAGAAAGGCCTCCACGATACTGGCAACAATCGCATGTGACCGCGATATCGTATCTTGCTATATGCTGTTAGCCATTGCTCTTGTCGGGCTGTGATGCTCGCAAGCACTAACTAATAACATGCTGCAGCAATAAGGTCTGTAACGTCGTTGCATACGCTGAATTTGCTTCATTTTCTGTCTTTCCACATCCAGCAAAATAGGGGCAGTAGAAAGTTGCTTCGACCCTACACCGAGGGTGCCTGCCTCTAGGAGCTGTCAACGTCAACGTCATTGCACACCGGTATGTACCTCTAAAAACGCATGTGATATCAATCTCTCTGAAAGCAATGGCGACAATCTTTGGTTTCAACGACTTTTGCGCGATTCTACCTAGCGAGTCGAAGGAGAGAAGAAAGCACCACTTTGGGTCTGCGGCCTATCGACTCACTATGTAGCCAAGACTCCGGATCGCCTGATGGCTTCTGAGGCAGCTTGTGACTCGTCAAACGCTGTCTTGAACCTCCATCACAGTGTTGACGGCGCCGTGTCGATGTTGGACTGTCATTGATCGCTTCGGAATCACAGTGTGAATACCCGCGGTCTTCGCCGTCTCATACTGCAGCTTGCTCGGGTCGCCAACACCGCTCCTGGGCACGCTCCCACTCCTGGTTTGATGACTCACTGCTCGATCCTGCTTATTACACTTTATTGGCATCAAACGTGGCAATGGTCCAGGAGGAACGTCTGATAGTGGCTTCACTCCTTGCCAGCCAGTCTCCAACGGTAACAGTCTCGCACCGTCGCCCGAAATGCTTGGCCCATAATAAGCCTGCTGTTATGCCGATGACCCCTTCGCGCAGAATTTCGATCTGAACTCTATGCACTCTGGCGTGGCTATCGTGAATGAATGCGTCGGGCTTGTGCTTGATAAGCTACGCGAGCGGCGGGAACTTCGTCGAGCGTATCACACCTTTCGAGATTCAAGGAGTCTTGGGTCGTCGCATCCGCGGGTGGTGAGACTGGGTGTACCGGAGTCAATGCTCAGTGCTGCGACTTTGCATCAGCCCTTGGGCCTCGGGCTTGGACGTCATCGCGTAGTTTCGTGACGGAGGGAGCGACGTTAGCGAAGACGACGACGACGATTCAGAGATTCACAACGACGACAGGCGTTCGAGTGACAGGGATTGTGGCCCGGGCACCGGGTCGAACTTGCCTTTCCCGAGCATCTATTGGTCGCCAGATGTGCTCGTGACTCTGATCCTTCATCTCTTTCACATCCGAGCTTCAGCGCCGGTCAATGAACTAAGCATTCTGCTTTTTATCGCCGTTTGTGATATTCTGTGATACGTTTCTGACTGCTTGTACGTGGACCTGAGCGGCGATGGCTTCGACGCCCCTCCATGGACCGGCGTTCCCGTAGCTCTGTAATTGCTGATTCGGGTGTAAGGTTTCTCCAACGAGCGACGGCTTGGAAGTTGGCAGCGCACGCCGCTGCTTCTGGAATGAAGTCAGTGCCCAAACTTAGCATGACCGCCGAATTCCGTCATCCAAGGGCTGATCCTTGTCTGAACGTCCACATCAACTCCAACTCCATATCGAGGACGCCAGCTTGGACCGCGAATCGGCCGCCATAATAAGGCATTACCACGGCACTAATGCAGTCTCACAAAATCACCACCATTGCGGCGCAAAATTCGCTAGAAGCGAAGCAGAAGATTACATGTACCTGGCGACTATTGCAGTGCCCGTGTGCTCAGCCCTTGAAACATTCCGTACGTCAAAGCACGCTCTTGGGCGCCCGACCCCAGCTGCACGCTGTAGTAGTTGGGCGGTGCTTTTCCACTTGTTCCCAGGCCCATGCCTGTCAGATCTGATCGTGCTACATAAGACTTTGGGTCCCTTCCCTCCGCGATGTTCCAGTCTTACTCATCTCACATTGCGATTACATCCAAGTTGTAGCGTTCTTGCTGAGCGATTGATTCCTTGAATTTTCACCAGCTTTGCTCCCGACTACACGGACATCCCACAAATTCACAATCACACCTTCATCAACCTCGCATCTACTACCGAGGATGCCTGGGCTCTACACAAATTTTGTGCCTGAACAGGTCAATCTACCGTACGGGTTTCCCACTCCACCGGCTACGAGGCCTCCATCTGCTTGCAAATGTGGGTCACATAACACTTGTGTTGAAAATATTGGTACCTTCCTAACACTAGTACAGCACGACCCTCAACTTCAGAGCAGCGCGACAATTGTCAAAGCCATAATCCTTTCAAGGCTTTCTTCGGACATCAGAGCGAGTCTGCAACAGTCGTTTATGGGATCACCGGCATGCCTTTCCGCAACCCGTTTGCCTCCAAGAACGCACAATAGTCCTGCATCGTGGTCTCCAACGCAAGATAGGAGGGCGTATGTCAAGTCGGGTTCACTGGAAGGCACGCTCAGTTCTTTGGGATTGTCTCCCAGCTTGCATTCACCCACAATCGCGGGACAACCGGCAAATTTTGCGTCTGTCTCTGGACATGCGGGGACCACGATGACGGAGCTCCTTCTCAAGAGATCTTCGATGGCGAAATGCCTCGTGGTAGCATCTGGGAGAGTCCGATCGCTATCGCCTGCCATTGCAACGGCGACCGTGGCAACTCTTGCAGCAAATATTTCTCATTTCCTGAAAGAGTCGGTACCGCCACCTTTGAGCCCACGAATGGCTCCATTTGGACACTCAAAAGTTGTTTGTAATTTGAGGTTGCGCTCTTCGAGGGTCAGGCCTGGCAGAGCCATATCGCAACCTGACGTGATGTCGCTATGTTTGCGAGGCTCAGGTTGGCGTCTGAGCAAAACGCAACGTACTGGGCTGAGCTTGGCGGCCTTACGATGCGAATACGATAATCTTAATTGAGCAGCGAAGAGGCTTGCAGAGCGAACGTCGGAAAAATGAAATGTGCGTCGGTGGTGGTGGAATAATTGACTACAGATTAATAATACACAGCCGCTGATGAAGGCCTTGCGAAAGAACCCGAAAAGTTTTGCTGAGAGGATGAACTGTACAATATAAAATCATGAAGAAGAGTCTCTGTGGACCAGCTGGCCAGTGTTCGCTCCAGATAAGCGTAGGAGCAGGTACCACAGCATGTAATGGAATTGCATCACACAGTCCAACACAGCCTCGCTGCATAGCCGTATAATGTATCCCGCGACATCGACCCAAGGGACAGCTCAAGGTCAACGAGAATCAAACTCGGAATCGGGCTTCGCTCCCGGCGGCAAGAATGCTGAACTCGTCTCAGGCTTTGTATCCCGGGATGTGCTGAGGATGAGAAGTGAATCAGTTGGTGCGTACTGCAAGCTTGATTTCTGATCTCACGGGCAGGGCATGAGAAGAATTGTTCTGTCCAACCATGCGGCCAGTGTGGTTTGATGGCCCGAGGGCGGAGCGTGGTTGCTGGATTTGTCGCGAGGTCAGTAGCCTAGCAGTGTAAGTCTATCCTGCACCACATGTCGTATGCATGTGAATGAGCTGGCAATCCTGAGGCGTGAGGAGGCCGCCTTGGCACTCTGAAGCTGGAGATGACTCTAGCAGTAAAGCTCTGCTATCGGCATGAGATTGGCACCTCTGGAGCTTTGCCGAGCGACCATGCAGTCATGAACTCAATGCTTGAGCCGAGAGCAACCAGGGAGCTGCCCAGAGAATTGCAGGCCTCGAGCGGGCTGCAGAGTACGAACGAAGCATTTGACTCATTGCCAAGCTTTGTGCTAAGGTTGAATTCTGGGTAGCACGTGTGAGTCCCGGATTGGTTCTCATGTCGCCCGCCGTCCAACGCGGATTCGATGTTGCGCGGTGTCACCACCAAAACCATCCGGAACGTTGCGGTCACAGGCTCGACAACCCTGATTCCTGCTGCCACACCTTTCCTCCAACCAGGCGCGCGGTGCCCGTCGCGTCTGAAATTCGTGCATGTGCGAGCCATGATGCAACTTAGAGTGAGCGTCGTAATAACATGAATGGTACAAGCAGAAAGGTCGATGGCTGTCTCGCCCTGCTTACACTACCAATACACCCCGCGGACGTGGGTGATCCATGTCGCGAAGCTCGAGAAGCCTGATTGTGACTAGAATCAACAACGTCAAGGTCCCCGCTGATGTCGAGGCTCATGAGGAGCCATGTCAGAATTCTCATGTTCCGGTGAAGTGATTGTCCATGTAACGTGGACTCGTGGCTGTGGAGAAGAATGGTCGTTTGGCGAAGCTAGCGCTAAACTTCCTTGGCGCGATCTTGCTTGCATGGATTATACTCGGAGTCACAGCCTCACAACTTCGAGCGGTGCTCCACACAATAATGCCATCGCGCCAAGGCCAACTGCGTTGTTATTATTATTATTATTATGATTGTTATGGCTGAGCGATAAGAGACACCGGTCACTCGTGGGGTAGCCCTACGTTTGTTAGCGAGGCTGTGCAGGGCATTCAATGTTGATACGAATCCTGGCAAACCGGTGGAGCGATGTTGATGATTCCCACCCATGTCACCATGTGCCTTCCACATGGGGCGCAGCAAGCCTGAGGCACGGGCTCCCGGGCTCGTAGGCTCTACAAGGCAGCCATCCGTCTGTCAGCCAATCGTCTTGCTCCGAATCGACGACTCTCTGACTGCATTCTGGTGCCGCCGCCAAGCTATCGTTGACTCTTCACCATGGCGCTCCACCGTCTACACCATTGCCCGTCGCGTCATGCGCTGGCCGTGTGGCCTCGAGTCCGCGACATTCATCCAGGAGGCTGTGGCCCGTGGGTGCCTTGCGCGAACCGCTAGACTAACTGCTCCAAGTCTACCAGAGGCCACCATGCCTGTTGCCTTGCTGGGCTGAGCAATACTGCGACCAAGTGTGGGTTTTATATCTGCCTTCTTTCTTCTGCTCCTGCATTCGCATTTCTTTCTTCCAATCACATAACCCATCACACGAGACGAGTATTACCATTCGTCGCCTCCCGTGCTAGTTTGGGCACTCATCAGCACCCAATACTCCCATACTCCACTCAGACACGTTGGATTCGACCAGGAGATACAGCACTACCATATCACTTGACTTCGAATACCAATCGCCTCGCCGCTGGGCATACTTAGTCATTCGCAAGGCTACCAATACCCGGGTATATCTCAATATGCCTTCCCAAAACCGGCCGCAATACCAGACCGTCGAGGTCCGGCCAGAAGGGTCAAGGAGGCCTTCTAGCCTGGCTCCATCATCACCGAACCCCGGATCGCCAGGCAAATCCGTCCACTGGGACAAGGATTCCATCGTGAAGGCGGCCACGCGACAACTCAAGCCAGTGGAACAATGGTCGCTCTACTACTTCGAGAGCCATGCTCGACAATGCCGTGCTTGCCTCAACCCACTGGACGTCTACCAAAGCGGCCGGCATCTATGTGACACTGGCTACAGCTTGGCACAAGACGTCGCCGAACATGTTTTTCGACATGATGGTGTTGTGTATAGCTGTATCAAGGAAGATTACAAGCTTGTACCTGTGGAGCTGCCGGAGGGCTACTGTCAGACTGCGCAACTCTTGAGAGCCAAGGAGCGGAAACACAAGAAGCTGGGCCGACCCAAAGCGATCATCAGCCACGACTCCACTGGAGTGCCGCAGCCGGAAACTACCTATAATGATTGCGCGCGAAAGGAGGTCATCATTGAGCCGGGTCGGACTCCCAGACGACATAAGACAAAGCATAAGAACGCCGTCGTGGTAGATGATGCCGGCGAACAGCGGCAGCCAGCCCCTGCTGTTCAGGAACAGAAGGAGCGGCGAGGGTCTTCGCACTATGAAGACCTCAAGCGACGGTGGAAGGAGATTTACCTGGTCGAGGAACGCTATCCAGACCGAGAAAGGCGGTCCCGGCGCTACAGCTATTACGTGGATGATTGCTAGCGATTCGAGGATGTTGTATACGTTGGCCATTGGAGCGGCAATGGCTCCTGGCGTCAGATTTGCACGCGGCGAGGAAAGGATGCTTTCTTTCTCATGCATGATACCCACGACGGACTGACGAGGGCCTAATAATGTTTCATGTATCAACGACTTGACATCTTGACAGTTTGCAATGACATAATGCTGCAGCACCTTGGCGATATCTCCCAAGCTTCTTACTGTCGATTGCCAATTTCAACTGTATCGCTTCACATTACACAGCTGCTGCCTTCCGCACCAGCGCGTCAGCCTTACCCTCCAGATCCGCACCAGTGGCACGCTCAAGCACCACCACAAAAGCCCTCCGCTTCCTGACATCCTCGTCCTCACCAGCCAGATGCCTCGTCTCCAGCTCACCCCAATGCTCCTGCACCGCCTTCCACAGCTCCTGCCCATCGTCCGGCAATCCCAACTTCCCCAAGCCCCGCGCCGTCCGATCGTCCACGAACGGAAAACCCGCAGTCCACAGCCAATGCACGCGCCGGAAGAAGATATCCAACCCCGTTTCGCCTAGCCCCTTGACATGGGACCGGAGGAACTCGCGCTCCTTCTCCACATCCCTGTCACAGACCTCCCGAACCTCATTCAGCCGAGTGCCCTCCTCGTCATCGGACGACGTGAACTTCTCCAGCACCACATCAGCGAACAAGCCGATCTGCTCCGCCGTCTTATCCTTGTGTTGCGTTCGCGCGTCCCAGACGGCTTGGAGATGCTTCTCGCGGCCCGCGTCCCGGACCGCTCTCGCGCTGTTGAAATGATACGGGGCGTTCAGGATCGTGCTGATGGTTCGCAGACCTAGACGGTGCGAGATGGGGCGCGAGAGGATGATGGCGGACAACAGCTCTTCGAAGGGGTTGAGCGCGCTGGCGCTGTAGGTTCGGATGTCGCGGGTGTCCTCGTGGCAGGTGATCTCGTCTTCGGGTCGGCAAAGGTCTTCGCACGTCTCCGAGAGCATGAAATTTAATAGTTGGTGCTGGGATGGCTGGGACTTGGTCACGCCTCGCTCTGAACGTCGTGCGGCTTTCTGGGGCTCGTCGTCTGCCGCGCTCTTTTTGCGCTTGTGTCCTGCTTGGCTTGTACCATTGCTTTCATTCTTGACATCTAGCTGGGTGTGGGAGTCCGTGATGACCTTGGACTCGGCTTTTGGCTGATTTGTTCCCTTCTTGGGTGGCATCGTATCTGGCGCACGCGTAGTGAGGCCCTTGCGAAAAGACGTGATATTGACTGCGACGAAGGAAAAGAGATGGACTGAAGAACCTACCGTGCTACCCACAACTCACCTTCTCTCACATGCTTCAATCGTGATGTCAGAGGCCCAGCCTCTTGAAGGGGGACCTCAAATAGCGCGGTCTTTGCAAACTGGTTCAAAAATCCGGCCCTGTCAGCTAGCCAGAAGTAAAAAACGCTCGCATGCGTCCTAGTGTTGGATTACAGTAGCCTGCACGTAGACCCATCTCGACGCATAAGATCGATCAGGATATATACAAACGCTAGGCGCCGTCTATCATACAATGGAAATCGGACGAGCCAAAGCGGCCACATGTTGGCTTAGCGGTATAATGGAGATCCCATGTTTCCTTGGCGACAGTAATTGCTGGACGTTTGCTTTTTATCAATTTTTTGGTTCGCGGTTCGATTCCAGGTTCTTGATGTGAAGTCGAATGGAGGACTTGAAATTTGAGGTGTACATGGATGGTTCGCGGTGAGTGATAAAGAGGTCCGAGCTCGGCTTCACCTGCCAAGGCGCCCTTGGCAGCTCTGGATGGCCGCATGGTTATATTAGATCGATCCACTAATGACAGCGCGTGAGACGACAAAAGTGAGAATTGAGCTCCGCCTCAAACATCACAACGCTTCCGGCGACCGACTGCATCATGTTGAGTACAATGTTCAGGAGCAAGTAGACCCAGACACACATCCGCAGCTGCGACCCTGCAGCGGCTATGGCGAGTTACAGGGCCAACGCAATTGTGGTATCATGAGCTCGATTGCCGTCGAAGCGATGACTAGCTGTCTTCCCTCCTGATGGGGGACGTCGTGGCGCCATTCGTTGGGAAGGCACGTACAGCGGAATGCTTGTCCACAGAGATGCGGCATCATTCCTCAGCGAGGAGGCTTTCGTTCTCTGAAAATGCCGCCGAGGCCATTGGCGATGGCGACTTATACTCATTGTGCGTCTAGGGAATCGAACGGCTTGAGCGTGAGTGCCTGTATTCAACTGGGCTATTAATGTGTGCTTAGCAGCTTGCGGATGCTATATTCTAGGAGGCGCAGAAGATATCGAACACGACCCGCAAGTCTTCCATATAAAGCTGAATGGCTGTATGTCTCGATTCAGTGAGAATTGCAATGTCCCACGTGGTTTGGCGAGGTCGGAGAACTGCGTCGTAATGAGATGGCGATTGATTGGGACCGAACACAGCACTCAGGTCGGTGGTACAGATCAAGCAGCAGCATGAGACAAGCCGTTCTCGATCGAAACGAGCTAGACGGATTCAGCTGGCTCAACTTGATGAACACTCACCCATGCTTCTCGGTAACGAGTGCCTCAGAGGCTAGGGATCGTTGCCCATTCTGTCCGACCGCCAACAACCCATGCGACTGTAGCTGTACCCGCTTCAGGTCTGATATGTGCTCTGTACGAGCGCAAATGCACCAGGAGGGCAGGCACACTGTGCATGGCACAGCTCTGGAGCTAGCACAGATGTTGCGTCGCGAAAATTACAAGAAGCAGTTCAATCCATATCAGAACACAACATGGTCCTGCTTTGAGTTCCGACACGGCTACTGCGACTCACGCATCATCAAAGGCGAGGTTTTGGCACAAAGGCGAGGCCTTGACATTGGGTGCATCGCCAGAGCATGAGTGTCAGCTACTCGCCCTCAGGGATGCTAACAATCCTGCTCGTCGGAAGATACTGCAATCCCAAAAGAGCGCTCTCAGTCGAGCATCGGGTACGAGCCACGATGAGTGACAGGACTCTCGCTGCCGTGAGATTCGCTTCCAGCAGACAGTTCGAACGCACCCATCATCGTTGCGTGATCGTCCGGGATTGTCAGCTTGGACAGCACACGACCATCGGTAGCTGAGTTCGAGATTATGGAGTGGCTTGCTCTGTGGACGAGCCATTCCGGGTTCTCTGCAAACCAATGATCCGTGTCTTCTAGGCTACGTCCTTTTGTTTCGACTACCAGGTAAAACACGAGGGGGACGAAGACCGCGTTCAGAAAGGCATAGATGAGATATAAGCCCCACTGAAGATGATGAATACCCGGCGGTGTTGTTTGGACGACCACATAATTGAAGAGCCAATCGCATGCAGTCGCCAATGCTGCACCCTTAGTACGGGTTGACAGGGAGTTGACTTCGGCTGGGTATAGCCAGGGCACCGAGATCCATCCTGAAGAGAAGGCTGTGAAGTACAGCCAGATGAAAACTGTCGCCACAATGCCAGGCGCGTGACTATCGGGCATGGCCATGCCGACGCCGACGCCAATTGAAACACCAAGGAAGGCGATGGCCATGACTCCGGCACCATTCATCAGCAGGGGTCGTCTGCCGACTTTGTCGACGAACAATATCGACGCCGTTGTTGTCAGCCAAAAGCTTACTGCGTTGAATGTAGCGACGAGGCGGGCGGTCATCTGGGGAAGCCCAACACTCCGGTGCAACACAACTGGAAGATAGTATGCTAAGACCTGAGAGCAATGTCAGCTAATACGTGATATGAGTATCCATGGAAGCTCACGTACGTTGATCCCAGAGAGCTGTTGGGCCACTTGAAGCATCATTCCCAACAAGACGCGGCGTGTGGCGATTCCTCCCTTGAACAATTGAGCCCATGAGCCTTGCGCGGCTTGCTCGGCTCTGACAGAGCTACGAATCTGTTCGTATTCGTCTTCGACATCGTGGTCGTTCAGCAGAGTCAGGACATGCTTTGCTTCTTCATCTCTCTTTCGTGCAAGGAGCCAGCGTGCTGTATGTAATGAATGGTCAGCTCCATGGAAACCATCATGGTTCTGTCAGTGGCGGGGAACCTTACGACTCTCGGGCAGCAGCGGCACCATACTCAGGATGATGGCGACAAAGATCAGTTGAATGCCAAGAGGAAATCTCCATTGAGCCTCGGTGACCAGGCCACTAAATGCAAGTGTGATCACGTTCGACATCACGAAGCCGAGCACATTGACGGCCATTTCCTGCACTACAGCCTTGCCCTTCGCGCTCTGATGCGAAGTCTCCACGTGCCATACCGGAGCAGTGGCTGTATTGCCTCCATTCCCTATTCCAGCAATGAGTCGACCCCAGACCATGGCCGTCATGTTGTGACAGGCCGTCTGCACGATGATGCCGGCACCCATCTAAACGGAGCCATTAGAGTCCACGTGGGTCTCGAGCGGGATCAAAACTTTGATTGTACGCACGATAATGGTGAAAACTATGAGCATACGTTTCCGGCCAAGTTTCTCGCCCACGAGAAGGGTCAGCAGGGCTCCGAAGAAGCAGCCCAAATCTGAGAGATCTATTAGCCGCGGAATCCCGCCCGACACGTGGCGACAATAAGGGGTGCTCCTCAGGCCCGGGGCACTCACATACCGTACACGCTGGTGACGAAACCCTGCGCCGCCGGGGAGGGATGGTCAAAGTACTCGAGAAAGTCATCGCCGACGATAATGCCTCCAAAGACTCCTTGCTGTGGCGTGGGATTCTTGTTAGCTCGAGTCCAAAGCGCTGGTATCGGGAAAGCTTCCATCACACCTCGTAGCCGAAGAGAGCCATCACAGTGCCAGCTGCAATCGAGATGGCGGTGTGGTATGCCCAAGACGTCTTGAACAGAGTTCGCCCACGGAGTGCGGATTGAAACCGCGCATCGTGGTCGGTCTGAGTCGGCGCTTGTAAGTTTGTGTCTGTGCCCTCGTCGAGTTCCGTGTCCTGGAGAGGCTTGTAAGACATCTTGAAAGATGGGGGCCGGTATGGCCACAGTAGGGATCAAGTGACAGCGCCGACGAGCGCTCGCATGCTGGATGAGACCAAGGAGCAGTGTCACGCAATCGTGGTCCTCAGGAACCGATGTACTATTATTATTATTATTGGCTTCTCGTGACTGTGTGCGAACGTCAGGTACAGTATGGAGAAGTCCCAATCGAAGGATCAAGGGGCTTGAGGGAGGTGATGCGCGTCATGCACGGGCCGGAACCTCCTACTCGACACGTTTCATTATTGCGAATGACTGGAAGCAGCCATGATGAGCCCTCATCATCTCGTCTCTCCTGTCATCCCTCTACGCTGGATGCAGAAGTGCTCATATCGCTCCAAATGATCTCACACGCCAGGCAAAGGTTCCATCAGCCGGCTGGCTGTGGGGCTCCTCAAGGTTAAGGTAACGTGGCAAGCATGACCATGCTACACCTACATAAGGTCCAGCCAGCCAGCCATACCGCGCCTTGGGCCTCCAGTCTATTGAGTTCAGCCTCAGTGTCCAAGCACCAGTAAGACCAAAGACAACCACCGGCAATAGAGCCGACCAAACGCTGGGACCGGCAACAGACTTCCAAGCTCGGATACAGCACTGGACCTTACCCTCCCACGTCTATAGTACCTTATGTACATGTATCTATTGTACGTAGCTGCGGCGTCCAAGTAGATCACCTCGACGATTAGGTTCTGGCCGATTGTTTCTGGGCGTAATAAAGAGCGGCTTTGGTGCTCCAAAGGGAAAACCCAGATATCGTCAAGGAAGGCCCTGTCACTCACGGATGGAAGAGGCACAATCTCACATCCCACGTCTCGCCATAGCCCGAGGGTACTAGTAGATGTATATATGTATATGTCTCTCGTCCCTCACATGGGGTGCACACCGACTCTCTTTCGTAGGTGTATAACACAGTGTGTGAGTCTCGCGCTCCCCTTTGGCTCCCGTCGAGCACCATGACGACAGAAAACCTCGACGCCGTTGTGGTCGGTGCCGGCTTCTCAGGCATCTATCAGATATGGAAGCTAGAGCAGATCGGCCTGACCAACAGCGTTGTGATTGATCGAGCGGGAGGTGTTGGTGGCACCTGGTACCATAATGTCTATCCAGGCGCCATGTCCGACACAGAGAGCTTCGTCTACCGTTACTCCTGGGACAAGGACGATCTGAAGACGTGCCCCATGAAGGACACTTATATCAAACAACCAGAGGTCTTGGCATACCTGGAGGGCGTGACGGAGCGGCACAATCTGCGGAAATATATGCGGTTCAACACGGAAGTGCAGGCGGCTGAATGGCACGACGAGGATCAGCGATGGCACATTACTGTCAATGATAACGAGAAGATGACAGCCAGATATCTCATCACTGGGCTGGGACTCTTGTCGACCACGAACTGTCCAGACATCCCGGGCATTGACACCTTCAAAGGTGACATCTGCCACAGCGCCAAATGGCCAAAAGACTATTCGCTCGAAGGCAAACGTGTGGGCGTCCTTGGATGCGGCTCATCCGGCGTCCAGATTATAACAAACATCGGCGACAAGGTCAAGTCGCTGACTTGCTTCCAACGCCATCCCCAATACTCCGTCCCCTCGGGCGACAAGCCGATCACACCCGAACACCGAGCCTGGCTCAACGATAACTGGGACAACATCCAGCAATCCCTCCGCAACAGCGTCGTAGCCTTCGGCTTCGAGGAATCGCACGTCTCGTACCACTCCGTCGACGCAGCGGAGCGCGAACGCATCTTCCAGGACGCCTGGGACATGGGCAATGGTTTCCGCTTCATGTTCGGGACCTTCATGGACATCACCACCGACGTCGAAGCGAACGAGGGCGCCTGCGACTTCATCCGCCGAAAGATTGCGCAGATTGTCAAAGATCCGGAGAAGGCGAGGAAGCTGCAGCCGCGTGATTTGTATGCGCGCCGGCCGCTGTGTGATGGCAATGCGCGAAATGGGGCGAGATATTTTGAACAGTTCAACCGGGAGAATGTGGATATTGTGCTTTTGGGCGAGACGCCGATCGAGAGGCTGGAGGAGGAGGGGGTGAGAACGAGTGACGGCAAGTTGCATGAGCTGGATCTCTTGATACTGGCTACCGGGTTTGATGCCGTGGAGGGGAGTTACAATCAGATTGCGATCAAAGGGCGAAACGGACTTACGCTGAAAGAGGCTTGGGAGCCTGAAGGTCCGAAGAGTCAGTTGACATCTTTCCATGCTGTCGTGGGCGATTCTTCAGCCATACTGACGCTGGCCGCTAGGTTATCTTGGAGTGTCTGTTCCAGAATTCCCGAACCTCTTCATGATTGAAGGGCCGAAGGGACCATTCGCCAACTTGCCTGTTGCGATCGAAGTCGGGGTCGAGTTCATCACTGATGCGATTGCGCGGGCTGAGCAGAGTGGTCATCCAAGACCTGTTGAAGCCACGCATGACGCGGAGAAGGAGTATGTGGCTCTATGTGAGAAGCTGGCTGCTAATAGCTTGTTCTGGCAAACTGCCGTGCGTCCTTCTGCGATTGTCTCGAGATCGGTGGATCGTTGCTGACAGCTCAGCAGAACAACTGGCTCTTTGGAGCCAACATCCCGGGCAAGAAGCGCTGCTTGAGATTTTATTTCGGCGGCTTGAAGCATTATCGTGAGCACTTGGCTTACGTGGTGGATAATGGGTACGTAGGCTTCAAGCCATTTGTCTGAGCGTGGTTGCGGCAGGCGGACAGTGCGGACGTGCTGCGACCCTCGTGCTTCAGTCCATGTCAAGTCATCTTGCGGACAGAAAGAGATGGTCATCCAGCCCCCTGGCATTTTGGATATGCAGCCCACGCCATCCACAAAGTTTTTGTAGTCGTATGCTCAGTGGAGATGGAATCCTTAGACAAGCCAACCTTGAAGAGACAGCAGACGGGACCAGTCCGTCCTCGGTCGTACCGCTGCCGTCGCCCGAGGAACTCAAAGTCAGCCAGCATCATAGAACGCACGTGACGACCTGAAAGATCCGCGCCCGGGCTTGCTGATGAGGTGTCTCATCCCCCTTCCAACATGTCGCACCCAAACCAGAAAACACACACCGCTCCATCCTTGCCTAGGGGACCCTGTGCCTGTTCTCGAGTCACGTCAGAGGCAAACGTCACCCATCGCCTCATAGACTCACGTATTGCCATCCATTCTCGCGCGCATCGACTGTCCACACACCTTCAAGTTCCCTCCCCATAGTTCTAGCCCACTAGCGGCAGTCAGCTACCTGCATACCCGAACAGCTCCCCATCGAGTCACAAGACTGAAGCTCCGTGAATGGGCTCAACCGGCCTGACTTGACCACACGACCACCGCCCATTCCACGATAGTCACGGGGTCTGTCCTGCATCTGACCGGGAGAGGGATCTGTCCTTGGCTGCATCGCTTCGAGAGCTTCGTTGCGTTGCTCGGCGCGTTCATCTCGACTTCGCGAGGCCGCCGCGGAGGAGAGCTTATCAGGCGAGCTTGCTTGCTTCACAGCACTTCCCCAGAAGTGCTTGCTCGAGATTCATACCTAATAACATTGTGGTTTCCTGGAGTCTTGTCAAAATTAGTGGAGACACCAGAATGGCCTTTCCGAACTAGGCGCGCCCTAGTCATCCATCAGGTGTGCAGCTGTCGCGTACCGTCAAAGGACGGTCCTTCTGTGACCTACGACACCTGCTCCCTCCTCGACCACGCAACATCGCACTCTGATCAAGCCACAATACATCGCGTTATCATGGCGTCGACGTCAAGCCGCTCCTGCACCTACATTTGTCCGTCGTAACAATCGCTCATCTTAGGCCGACGACTCACGTTTACAACTACATCGACAGCGGAGGACTCTTGGTCGTCTCAGACTGCCAGGCCAAGACCGTCGAACGAATCGACGGATCCGCGAGCCGCAACCAGCGGAGAGCGTTGTGAACGTCTGAAGAATTGCGTCGCCATGCACCAACATCCACGGCCGTCGCCGCGGTCAGCTTCGGCCGCTAGCAACCCCGCGACGAATCCAGAGCGCACGAACAACAGCAGAGAACAGCCGCCGCTGCGGTCAAGATCGAGTGTCGATCTGGCTAGTTACACTGAAAGAGCTGGAGGAGATGGTGGTGATCAGAGAAGAAGAGGGAGAGCGGAAAGCTCTGCTGGAGCTGGAGGCAGGGAGACGACAAAGTTGAATCAGATTGTGCAGGTGAGTAACCTCTTGTCGATCGTATTTCTAGGTGGCGGGTTGGTGGACAGGGCTACACTCGGTATTGCAATGAAGTAGTGGTCAGTTGTTGATTCGGAGGTACGAAACCATCGTGGGTTCAGACGGCAAGTTGCAGTGGCTGATGCGATCATGGTCACGGTGATAAGTAGCAGAATGCATTATCTCCAGGTTTGAGAACGCGACAGGAAGGGTGCGGGACGCGTTGATGGCAGATAAGCCTGTGGAACATTGCACAGCTTCAGGAGAATGAGCGGCGGCAGCACTAGCATTCAGCTTTGATTGCGGGAGAGACTGACTGGCGTGCGCAGAACTTCCACACGAAAGCAGCTCTTATGATATGTTCCGCACGTGCGCATTTGCCACAGACGTACAATCGGAATGGCGATATCAAGGAGAATCGATGGGTGAGTTAAATCTTTTCCAGTTGTTTGTCTTTCGTGTTCTTCTATATCCTAAATTTTGTGATATCCTTGGCTTCCATGCGGCTTGGCGTGGCTCCCATGGGGGCTGTTCTGGATCTTGGAACCGAGGCTCGTGATCACCATAACATGCGGTCAAGTGGCCGATGAGATAGGCCGCGGTGGATGAGCTGACCTAGCAAATATGTCCTACCTCCGCATTCTATAGCGGACATGGCTGGAAGAAAGCTCGCAGGACGCACGCCGATTCTTGTCTTCGACAAGATCCGAATGCGAGCAAACCCAAATTGGGGAAAGCGCATAGCAAGGCTGCACTACATATCAGAATCGAAATGATGCTTGTGAGAGAGACCAAGCCATGAACAGCTATCGGGCTCGCACCAGGATTTTATCGGATTATTCCCTCGGCGAGACAGTCAACGAGAGATGCTCCCTCTCCAAGCATTGGAAAGATAAGAGCCCGTGGCAATTGGCTAGACTGTAGGTCGTGTTCCTGGGCAGATGTGATGGAGCGTGAGGGTAATATCTCATAATGGCTGGAGCAACGAGCCTTGGCTTGACTCGACGTTCTCGGCAGCGGACGGAGTCTATGTCAAGCTCGACCACAACAGCCTTCTTGCTGCATTGCGCAACGGAACGTGACCGACGACCTTATTCTTCTGGACTCATGACAAGGGGCTGCCGAGAGTTCGAACCTAGCATGGCGTAGTGAAAGAAAAGTCCCGCGCTAGCGCTGCAGCCCATTTCGAGAAATAGCCATTAGTCCAACGACTTAGCGTTGGTGATGGGATAGATGCTCGATTGGCCTCAAGATTCTGGCACTGTGGAAAAGCCGGTCATGAACGCGCTCCATCATCAGTGCTCTGAGATCACTGTTCAGTGCTTGCAGCATCTCAGGCATTACGCTGGCATGCTGAGATGATAGCCATAATGCACTGGGCCCACAGCACGGCCGAGGAGGCTTTAATCGTGGGCGCGGAAAATTTGTATCAGCTCGTAGCCCAATCGGGAGGAAAAGTGGCGTCCATTCCTCACAATAGACGTCTCGAGCCGGAAGAGTGTTGTGTGGAGGACGGCCGATGCTCTTGTGACCGGCCATCGAGCTGTATGGCATGGAATTGCATCTCGCGTCGTTCTATCGGACATGCTGGCTGTCGTTATCACATTATGGCGGCGTCACTGATTCGCTGAATGCCGGACGGTCATAACGGCGTTCGTCATTGCGCCATCTGTACGCCGGTGCACATCTGTGCCTGGCTGCAGAAGGCACCATTGCATCGATCCGATCCAGGCTCGCTCGCAGAATCATTTTCGTCCAGATTCGTGGGTAAAGGTCAAAGGGGCTTTCTGCTAGCTGCTCATGTCCTCGCTTGTGCTTTCGCGGCTGCCATGACTTCGGAACGGCATCTCATGTCCTCGCCCTGCAATGGAGGCCAACCTGAAGATCGAACGAGTCTCGATAGACGTCAAAACAGGTCTCAAAATGGCCACACGATGCTCGGCTGTCGTTCGAAGAGGAGAGCTATATCTGCAATTCGCGCCCAACCAGCAAATTCGGCCCGGAGCCGCACAAGATGGTGCTTGCTGAAGTAATACCAGTGATTGTGTGACCGACGCAGCTCTTGCCTTTGCGTTGCGCATATGCAAAGGAGCTGCCTGTGCCCAGCAATCTACACGTTGTTGGCATAGATCGATCATTGTCACACTTGGACGGCTTGGAAGCCCTTCCTAAGGTGCTCGTGCTGGACCAGCCTGAAATTCGATCCTGGCGGTGCTAGGCCTTGCTGGTGCTAGCTGTTGGACGATCGACGGCCAGAATTCTTGCACCCTTCATCTCTTCCATGGGCTGCAGACGGCGCACTGGGCCCGCTTTGCTGCTGCTGCTCAAGAGCACCAAGAATGTGGCTGGAAGCATGCTGTTCACTGTCAAGGGCCGTCGATGATGGTGCCCTTTGGTGCTTTCGGCGTTCCGCCAGGCTTGCCGGTGCAATCCTTCGGTGCTTGCTGGCCGATCCACTCCACTGCTTGCGATGCGAGCTGTCTGCTGGACCGTCAGATGGCCAGGACTGCGTCTTTTCGACATTGCTGGTGTTGTCTCTATAAGGCACAGGAGCTGCTGGCTGCGTGCCTCTCTGCTTGCCGCGCTGAGGCATCTCCAGTAACCTAGTGTTTGCTTTGCTCTTGCTGTTTGCCCTGATGTTGCCCTTTGTCCTCGCTTTTGATGCACCTTGCTCGTGCTGTAGCGCTTGCTCTGGCATAGGCTGACGTCGTCTGATAGTTTAACATTGTCATGGACGATACTGACGCCCTCCTCGACGATCTGGCGGAGTGGAAGCGGCCTGACCTCGTCGAGAGTCGGCCGCAGCCCATGATCATTGAGGTATACGTCGATACGGCAGGCTTGAGCTCGAACCAGGCGCTGGTGTTTGTCGACGACGCTGGTAAGCGTTGGGACGTTTGTGATGCTCTTTCCAGCAGCTCTACCGCCTCTAGCCCCCGACCGCCGAATAGAAGCGGCGGCAAGGGGTCTGAGGTGGTGTTGGAGCGCTGGACGGTCGAGCTAGGCGACAAGGCCGGCTACTCTGCGGAAGAGTTGAATGATCAGCTTGCCAACGTCTATAAGAAGGGGGTGGTGCTCTTCCGGTCGCTTTACACGTTCCTGCACTTCTTGCCTGCATGGAAGCTCTATCGGCGTTTCGGGCGACAGCCCGGCAATGGCCACAATTTGCGGCTCAAATATCGCATTAGGGAAGGAGGCATTGACTCCGGAGGAAGCAGCCAGGGTCTTTCGACATCACGGGCGCCCAAGGACTCATTATACGCTCCTCTGTGCCCATCTGAGCTCGCCACCAGCCTCACCACCAGCACCACCGACCCAGCACACTTCGTACGACACCATGTCACACCTGCTCTACATTGTCCTGCTGGTCCTCTTCATATTCGAGCGGATTACAGACTTTCTGCCGAGATCCGCGTCGTGGATTCTGAGGCGCTGCTTTCCTCGCGATTCCTAAGCCGCGACCAAGGCCTACCACCAACCCTCGCCGCCCATCAGCTCGCGCGCGCCGGCGGCTCACTTCCAGCGGGTGCACGAGCATCACGAACATCCTCATCAGCGGCGTCACAATCAGCATCACGAACACAATACGGAAGTGCGGCCGAGTCACGGACCACAGCACGGCAGCCTAGAGCGTTATTAGGGGCTTACGGCAGTCTGGGCACATTTCACGGGCGAGGGGCACACATCGAGAAGAGGGAGTCACCACTATCAGAAATAAAACACCATCACATCACTGGAGACACAGACGACGAAGACGAGGAAAGAGCAAGTATGGATCGCCTCAATCGAGTGGCCAGAGATGAGCTCGGCCGTGAGATGCTTCCAAGCAAGGACGAGGTCCGCAGAGAGGTTTTGGGCAGCTCGCCGTCATCGTCTTCTTCGTCGAATCGCATCAGGCCACGCCATGAGCCGATCCGCTTCAACGGCAAATCGCCATTCAAGGCCGGCTCTCTAGGCGACGCCGAATTCGAAGCTTCATCGCCCCGCTCTTCTTCTGCTCAGAGCGGCCGTTCGCCTACCCTTCCGCCCACGCTGGCACATTACTCTTCCTTCGGCGTCTCTTCCACTGGTTCCGGGCCTTCATCAATCCCTCGCGACAAGCGTGTCTCGCTGAACACGCTTCCGCAGCAGGCCCTTCGTGCTCCAGGTGCGGCTCCTCTATCTACGGACACCGCCATCGCCTCCTCCGGCTCGTCCTCGCCCAAGCCAGCCCCCGTCCAGAGATACTCGTCGTCCTTCGCCAACCGCCCGCGCCGCCAACACTCCACCTCTGGCTCCCAGGCCACTGGCCGCGGCTCTGCTGGTTCCGCCTCCTCGTCCGCCCGCAACTCGGCTTCAGACGCCGGTGCTGCTGGAGCCCAGTCGGACGAGGAGAGCATCGCAGAGTTCGTGCGGTTGCTGGAGGGGTCGGCGGTCAAGAACCACGCCCTGACCCGGCCCAGCAGCCGCGGGAGCCAGGTGGTGAACCTCTCTAAGTACTCGGCGCTTAGAGACGGTGGCGTCGGGGCCCTTGCCGACGAGATGAGTGCGTCGAGCCTCATCAACGCTTCGTCGACGCCGCCAAGCCGGCGCTTGAGCAATGTGCCCGGCTTGAGCACGTCGTCGTCGCCGTCGCGCGGGGCCCTGGCGCACCAGCCGCATGTGAGGAGCAGGCTGAGCGCGCAGAGCATCGTGGAGGCGCGGAGCGGGGAGGTGGAAGAGGAGGAGGAGGACGATGAACTGCCGTTCATCTTCCGACAGGAGGATATTTGAGTGGCGGTGGGAGGAGAAGTCCACGAGAGCATCATGTATATATTTAGCGTGGCGTTTTGGAGCATGAATGACGATGACAAATTGATTTTTTATGCTACAAAAACATATCAAAGTGCAAACTAACAACACCAGGAATCGAAACCCACATGGAACGAACCATGTCAAATGACAACAGCAGAAACCCCACCCACCCGAACAAAGATGTCAACAGACCAGACCAAGGAAAGATAACACAGTCGACACAGGCAAGTCGTTCAGAATGGGATAGAAAGCAAGCAATGACCGAGATACTAGGGGCAGATCCAGAGCGACTTGGTTCAGTATCAGAAGATGAAACGCGGGCTATTCACACAGATTGATGATAGACCACGAAGTTCTTATATGCTATACCTTGCAGCACGCTCTCTATCCCGAGACATCATCAGGATCGTGTTCCCAAAATGACCACATAAACTTCCATGCTGCCCAGATCGACAACAGCACTTCACCTTTGGTCATCGATCACATTTGGAAGTCGGCGGAGCCACTGTGTGACAGCGCAGATACACCGACGGGTCCGAGCAACTTGACCCACGAGTAGGCTGGCCCATTACCGAACACCTCGAAACTGCAACGGGAAGCACGAAGGAGCATTCGCCGCCTTGGTTAAGGCTCAGCATGCTCGCGCAGATAGGCAAAGTTCCAATGTTCTTTGCGACGATAACGAAGTGGCTAGATTACCAAGCTGGGAGTTCTCCGTCAGTTTCCCGTTTCCCCGTCGGGCATTGGGCAGAAGGTCGAGCCTACCATTCATTCGTAGTATGGTCGACGATCGATCCCCGCTATAAGATTGACAAGAGATCCAGTTTCATCCATCAATCGTGTTGGGCACAGTATTCGACATGACACGCCTATACGAGAACGTCAATCAGCAGCAACTGCAAGAGGATGCAGATCGATCTTTGCTTCACTATGGAACAGCGTTCCATCCGGACATCATCACGTATGCGGAGGGGCAGTGGATCGAGACTGCCTCTGGGCATCGCATGTTAGACTGGACCTCTGGGCAGATGGTGAGTCTTGCTTCCGTTACGCCCATACCAGGGCTAACCACCTCACAGTCAACGTTGATCGGACACAGCCATCCTGAGATCGTCAAAGTCGTTTCGGAACACGCAGCACAGCTTGATCACCTTTTCAGCGGCATGCTGAGTCCGCCAGTCATTCGTGCCGCGAAGCGCCTAACGAGTCTGACTCCCCCTGGCCTGGACAAGGCCGCCTTTTGGAGTACCGGCGGGGAAAGCAACGAGGCAGCGATTCGCCTGGCCAAGTTCTACACCGGGAAGTTCGAGGTCGTCGGTCTGGCTTCGAGCTGGCATGGTGTCACTGGCGCTGCTATCGCTGCGCAATATCATGCCGGGCGAGCAGGCTACGGGCCCAATGTGCCCGGGAACTTCGCCCTGCCCACCCCGAATGCTTACCGTTCGATCTTTCGCAAGCCAGATGGCTCCTACGACTGGGAGACTGAGCTCGACTATGGCTTTGGCTTGATCGACAAACAGTCCTGCGGCTCGCTCGCGGCAGTGATTCTAGAGCCCATCCTTTCATCGGGAGGCATGCTGGTGTTGCCGCCTGGCTACCTCCGAGCCGTGAAGAGGCATTGTGAGCAGAGGAGCATGCTTTTGATTGTGGACGAGGCGCAGACTGGCATCGGCAGGGCAGGCGACATGTTCGCTTTCCAGCACTTCGCCGAGGATGAAGGCGTGGTTCCGGACATCTTGACGCTGAGTAAAACGCTGGGCAACGGCTTGCCATTGAGTGCGGTCGTCACGAGTGATCGTATTGCCAACTACGCCAAGGACAATGATTTCTTGTTCTACACTACGCACGTCAATGACCCCATCCCAGCAGCAGTCGGAGACAAAGTGCTCGAAGTGGTCGTTCGCGACGATTTAGTTGGCAATTCACGCCGCATGGGCGAGAAGCTTCAACGCGGCCTTCGCAAGTTGAAATCGAGATACGGCTGCATTGGGGATGTCCGCGGCCGTGGTCTCATGGCCGGTCTGGAGATCGTGGCAGACCGCAAGACCAAGGTGGGTGCTCCGGACGTCGGTGCAGCGGTTGGAAAGAGGATGATGGAGCTGGGTCTGTGGGCGCAGCTGGCTACGATGGCTTCGTTCGGCGGCGTTTTCAGGATTGCCCCGCCGATTACCGTGACAGAGGATGAGTTGGAGCGTGGGCTGCGCATCATGGAGGAGGCGTTTGCGTCGACATCGGGGACTATGCCTTTGTACCCGCGCCCTGATGTAGGGCATATAGGTAGTCAGGCGGAGGCTTCCAGCAGATTGTAGCTCTTTGTAGCGAGCACGACTTCCATGCTTGAATATATGGAATGGTCAAATGGTGCCAGTATTCGGTCCCCCGTCAGGCCCAGGGCGAACTCCCCTGAATGTCGAGAGGTGATTGGTCGCTTGCTATGTCTCTTGGCCTTTCCGACGGAAAGCAACCACTTTCCCGCGCATCTTCACTCATGCACCTTGAGCCCGTCCGTTCTCATCGAACCAATGTGACAACGACCATGGACGGCTCGATCATACCCGCACCTGGCTCGGCCACAAGGCCATATCGCTCGCACAAAATGCCAGCCTGCGACTTGTGCCGCCAACGCAAAAGTGAGCACAGCACTCCGAGGCGGCGTACTGTGTGGATGGCCTCATGACTGAAAGTCCATCATCATCGCAGTCCGCTGTCATAGCGATCTAGCAGGTCGGCCGTGCCGATTCTGTCGCGAGCGCGACCTGTCTTGCCAGTTCACCACTACTGCCAATGGATCTCCAAAAGCACATCGCGAACCACGTCGGAAACGTAGACGGCCTTCGCCAGAGGCATTGGAGATGGACCGACCGGCGGATGGCTCGACAGGGGAACTCGCACAGTATCCAAGTATCTCGGGAACGTCTCCCACAGAGGCTTCCGTTCTAATGAACCCGACCATGGCCGAGGATATACAAGTCCTTGAGCACTACCTGGCGTCTGAAGAGCGCCGCAACGCGCCGACGACAACGCCCTACAATCTCATCTCGAATACCGCTGGTAAGTCTATCGTCTATCTGAATGTTCCCAAGCGGCGGAAGGGGTTACGCCCGGAGACAGTCCAGCCCGGAGAGACGCAACGTGAGATCCTTGAGCATGTGCTGGGACCGCACAAATCCGAAGTCATAAGACTGTAAGTCACAGCAGCATGGCTCTTTGCGATGGCCTTCCGCGCTGAGATCAAGCAGATACTTTCAGCATGTCAATCCCTGCTTCCCGGTCATCGACGAGAAGACGTTCAACAACATGTGGCATCGTGACGAACGCAGCGTTTCGTCCACTCTGATGTGTGACATCTATGCATCAGCCCTCGCTTACTGGCAGAATTCAATGGCTCTACGGCACAATTCTCGACCTGACATGGCGTTCGTGTGGAATCAGGCTGTCGCGGCCTTGCAGGAGGACTTCATGGCGCCGACCATCTCGACGGTCCATTCTGCCCTGCTTGACCTTGTGGGCAGGCCTATCGGCCAGACGACGGGCAACATCGTCAACACTGGGCGCACGATCACCTTAGCTCACAGTCTTGGTCTCCATCGAGATCCGACCTCGTGGAAGATTACTGTTCATGAGAAGCATATCAGGATACGGCTCTGGTGGGGTGTATTGATTCACGACCACTGGTCTGCGCTGGCCCACGGTATACCCCCGAACATCCATCGACCGAATTATGATGTTCCCCTGCCCGAACTGAATGCTCTCTCAGGCCTGCTCCCGAGTGACGAAAACCGGCAAGCCGCAGCCTCTTTTGTCCATCTGTGCTCCCTGACGCAGATACTGGGCCAAATTCTGCCCGCGGTGTACGCCCTGCATACTGAGCCACAGGAGATATGGCGTAGTATCCGTCGTTGGGAATGCGCAATGGATGAATGGGAGGATAAGCTCCCGAACACCCTTCGCCAGGCCACTAGTTCGGAATCCGATGTGCCCAATGGATCCAGCAATCTGTGGTTCTGCTTCATGTCGGTCAAGCTGCTGATCTGTCGTCTTGCATTTAAGGTGACTCCCTACCCTTGCAGTGGGTGAGAGCATGTGACTAATTGTATACTTTGTAGATGTGCTCCAGCACTCCGGCAGGAACGAATCCAGAAGCGAAGCAATACCGTCTAGCAATGCTCCGCGACGCCGCCTGCGTCCTCACTGACTTCGCTCTCAGCCTCAGCGACGCGCAACTGCGCGAGTTCTGGTTGCCATGTACGTGAAATTCTATCTTACCGTGGACTGTGCTGACTCCGAGGGCCAAAGATACTGCTTACCTTCTGGTCTCCTCAACCACCATCCTCCTCCGAACGACCGTCGAATCCGCAGACTTGCCAACCAAGCAATCTTGCGCCCAGAAACTCATGAAGCTTCAAACCCATCTCCGTCACGCGCAATGTGCCGGCTGGGATGTGGCAGACTTTTGCATCGAGAGGTGCCGGCAACCCATCGAAGGGATCGCAGCCGCGATGGGTGTGTATGTGGATGCAAGTCTTGGGAATGACGTCCGCAATCCAGATCCCATACAGTCTGATGGCGTCCTGGAAGATCTAGATGGCTTCAATGCCAGCGGTCAATCTTTCATGGATGCGGATCTGCTGCTTCCGGTTGACGCGCTTGACGTCCCTTGGCAGTCTCTCTGGGACAATATAGAGGGCGGGACAGGTGGAGCCACGATTCTATAGCCGCTGTGCACAGTACAAACCTTGGTCCCATGCATACCAGTCCGAGCCCAGTGTATTTTCTGCATCCATAGTGACCATCAGATCTCAACCTCCTCTCACGCCTCCCACGGGTATCACAACCCCTATTCCATTTGCTGGCCGGTCCTCACCACCGCCGTCCAAACACAGAGCAGATTTTGGGGCCACAACCTTGATCGACCGACCTTCTGTTCCTCCTCGTTTCGGTAGCACCTTTCCGGCTTGAGACCAAGGATTTACCGATGATACAAGGTCGTCGAATTCAGATCCTGAGCCGAGACGGGACCCTCAAGACTGGCTGGGACTGTAGGACCGGGGATCCAGACGCATTTCCATCACAGTCGCGTATGTCCTCCATTATCCAGATTCATATCAAAGAACCTCGTCTGTCTGGGAGTACTACTGGCGCACATCTACGCGCGAAGATGGCCGGCGCTCTGCTCAACTACCATGACCGCTTTGCGCTGCGCAGTCTGGCGAACCGCTGACAAGTTGCCCATCTTGAGACGAGAGATGCGAGGACGAATCGACGTATACTCATACAGGTTGATGAAATCATGAAGCTCTCATTCGCTACACGCTGCAGCACACTTGGCGCCCCAAAACTCCACGCTACCCATAATAGATAGAGATATCAACCATACCACCTCGCATTGCCTACAGCCAACCGCTGACCGAGCCGACACCGCGCTCGCTTATTAGTGACCGCGAGGATACCTCGACGCGTATTGCCATGTGCTAAACAGGAGAGGCATCCTAAACCTCCTGCTGCCCGATCGCGCGCAAGACGCTCCCCACATACGGACCAAGGACTTTCGGGGCAACGGTCAGGGCGAAGAATAGCCGCTCGCGAACTTCGTCGTTGAAGACTTTCTGCATTAGGTTGCTGCCTTCCTCTTCCCCAGATTTGATCAGGCCGTTGCTGCCGCATGCCAGACTATTATCATGCGGCTGCACGGCTGGCGCAGAGGTAGATGCAGGCGCAGGCATGAATTTGACGATGTTCCTGAGCACAAGCACCGCACCGAGAGGCACGCCCGCAGCGTCGTGTTTCTCGTCGACGAGGAGGTCGTAGGTCACGCGCTCGCCTGAGATGGGTTGGCGCACGGAGGAGGGCGTGAGGTTGTGTTTCGCGGCGTCCGTGGTTGAGGTGTCTGGGAGATGTGTCTGGATGTGCCTGACGAAGAGAGCCGTTCGGGGAATTCCCGTTTCCGGTATATTAGCGTCGAAAAAGTCCCTCGAGATGCGCTTGCAGGCGCCCCACCTGCATGCGTACATGGTTTTGTCGGCGGCTGCGAAGTCGAATTGCTGGCCGATGAATCTCTTCGGTGGAGCGCTGCTGCCGTTTGGTGTGGAGTGGCCGTTCGCCATGGCGCTGGCGGGTCGGCTTGACGGGTTCGGCGTAGGGTCAAGATCCATCTTATCTTCGGCAGCATGCGCCTCCATGCTCTTCTGCGGCATGTGCAGGTGATCCTTCAGGACGTGCTGCAGCATTTCTTCGCTGTGCTTAAACCACTCGCCACATTCCTCTTCCCTCATGACCGGTCCCGATTGTACCCCTGTGATTGGGTCTCGCTGGGGCTCAACATGTTTCGGCACTTTCCAGCAGCACTTGACCAGCTCCTTTCCCTTCTCGCTTGCGCTGCCTCTGCCACCTGACAATAGCCCGGTATCGACTGGCACTTTGCGAGAGCGGATGCCTTTAATGACGTACTTACTCGCAGCCGCAACCTGTGCAGTGGCTCCAGCAAAGGTGTTGCTAACATTCTTAATGAAGTCGCCTGCGATGAGATGAGGATGCGTTACCTGGTACGGTGCAAAGGTGCGCTGATAGCTCTGCCATAGGGATATCTGAGTCATCTCTGACTCCTTATCGGACATGAAGCACATGCGCAACCATTCTGAAGAGCGTTCGGGCTCGTCAAGCTTGAGGAGGTTCTCCACTATGCTCTTCGAGACGATAGGGACAGGTGGCGGGATCCTGCCTTCTTCCGTTTGCGATTGGCTGGGCGGCCGATGAACATGCTCTTTACCGCCGAAAAGCAGAAGACGACTGAGTTGTTGCGCGAGCACTTCCACGTCAAGGTCGTGAAGAAGGTTCTCGACGTTGTCGCTGAAAGATGTGTATTGGAAGAGAAAGTCAAGGCAGGCACTGCGCAGCTCTTCGTCGTCGACCAGCAACCACTGCTGTACATTCATCAAGACCTGGCGGGGTACGTCATCCAGTCTCTTTGGGCCTTGCAAGTTCATTGCAATCCTGCTGATTGCTCGCAAAGCCGTCACGATCGCACCCCGGTCTTGGCCGTACAGCTGTGCAAGCAAGCTTTGGTAGAGCGCGTCTTGTGGACCAAGGTCGCACCAGACGAGCAGCTGTTCGGCAATCTCCAGCAAGTAATGCTGCAATTCCACGACGGCGGGATGCTCTGGAAGGTTTAGTACTATGGCAATCGCGTCGCGAATAAGCGGTTGCCTGATGAGATACTGTGCATTCTCATGCTGAAGCACCATATTCCTGATCACCAGGCCAGCCTCCGTGATGCAATTGAGCTGTGACTGAGAGACAGCGTCAAGAATGCCGTCATCGGTAATCTTGGGTATGCGTGACTGCAGCTTCCGCACGACATCACTGGTACCAGTCAGTCCGTTGAGAGTCTCCTCATCAGCATCCATGGTCTCATTGTCATAGCTGACATCCCACTCGACATCGTAGAAAATGCTGCTGACTTGCAGTACCTTCTTTACCAATGACTCGGCCAATCCAGGGAACTGGTCGAAGCGATACTTGTCGCCTCGCTCATGACTGATCTTCACCAGATGATGTAGTGCGTACCGCTCCTCCTCCGGCATGCCACTCTGGAGGGCCAGCTGGGCGCGAACGTATATGTTTGGGCCTATGAAGCCGGTGCCTGGCAGCATGATGTTCCTGTACTTCTTGGCCAGCGGTCCTGCATTCGCCTCGGCCTTGCGTTTGCGCTCATTGCGGTAGTAGTCCGGGTTGTTTGCGGGCGTGGTGACGGGTTTGAGAGACAGTGGATATGATTGCGATGGCTCATAGTTGGCCAGGGTGGCAGATGCGGCGCCATTGGAAACGTTCATGAAGCCGTTCGGACCAGCGCCGGGTGTCGGAGAGCTTGTAGCCTGGACTGCGCCGCGGGTCTGCCTGCTCGAGGTCAGGTCTGGCTGAAAGAGCACTCTCTGCGGCGGGGCCTGCCTCAGGCCGCGAGTCGTCCGCCCGGTCGCACTGCCCGGGTCCTCTGCGCCATCCATCGCGTTCTCAGGTTTGGGCGTGCGTTGCTCTGGGCTCGTGCCTTCCTCATCCGCGTCCGCGTTGGCCAGAATCTTCTCCTCCTTGGTTGGCGGCCGAACAAAGTTCTCCAACGTCCTGCCCATTACATTCCCGCCCTTCGCCGTGACTTCCTCCAAGATCTCCTTTGGCGGTGGCTCCTTCTTCCAGTGGTTGCTGATCTCGTACGCGCACAGATTCTTATAGTAGACGTTCTTGATCTGGAAGGCCTGCGCCGCGGTGTACTGATTCTTCCCGACGAACTCCTCGGCGAGCTTCCTCCACATCAACGGCTTCGCTTTGGTGTCCGACACGAGATCGTACCCGCCTTCGCCCACCACGCGGTGGTAGAGCTTGAAGAGGTCGACATGTCGGATGCCGACTTTGGGTTCTGGGTCGAGATTGGTGCTGGAGGTGGGACAGACCGATCAGCAGACGCACGTAATGTGTGCTCTTTCACATGCGCAATCACTCACCCTCGCGTTTGGTGGTATTCCGACAGCTTCTTGATAAACTCATCGCGCCCGTCCGTCCTCTCGATGCTCTCACCACGCCTGGGTGCCATCTTGGGCGCGCTGCAGCCGCCAGATGCACGTCACACCGCGACGTCCTCCCAATGTTCCCAATGCCACAGGGTCGCAAGTCAGCTCTATGATGCAGACATTGACTGGTGAAGTCGTTGCGACAGGATGCGACGCAATGCGACAACAATGTAGCGGCTCCTACAGGCACTACACGTGCTCTGATGAATGTCGCGAATGTCCCAGGGCTGCCTTGCGGAGCTTCGGCGAAACATCACTTCCGACTGAGGCTTATTATTGCTTACATGTAATACCCGACCCTTCCACCCTTCCACCCCAACTGTCAACCCTCTCGCCTGGTCATGGTCATACTGTACCAGTACTTCGCACTGCACGACTGAATGGCTGTCGGTGCCACATTGCTTGATCTCGCAGAGATATTCTGTTCCAGTCGCTGACCTACAGCAATTACATGTATATGTGCCGAGCTTGCGGCCGCCTTCAACATGGCGACGAATATTTGCTACGCTGTCACTAAATTCTCGTTCGCCACGGGTCTACGACCAGACGCCTCCGTACCCTGGCAGCATCACACGTCTGATCAACTCTTTGTCATCCTCACGGGGAAGGACACTCGCCTTTCGGATGGCAGGCTTCGTCCTGATGGCAAGCTCGACATGAGGATTGTTGACCATACTCAGGTCATGGTGCGGTACATCGGTACTGCTCTGCGCTCATATATGCTGACTAGACCTAGGAGAGTGTCGACATTGGTCGGTATATCGATGATGCAGACGATGCTCAGCGCCGTGCACAGGAAGCTCGCATCGCGATCAAGATTGAGCAGCTACCCATCTTCGGAATCACAAAGGACAGTTTGCTCGCGGTCAGATATAGACTGGTTGATGGACAAGTAAGATAGTTTTCTGACTGACTGGCGCCGGCTTGCTGATTTTGGACAGGCTCGTCGCCTCCAGCTGCGGCTGGAAGATTCTGCCAAGTGTGAGCAGATTGTAAGGGTCTTCGAACGACGTGGCATGCAGTTTCAAGAGAGGCGCCCACGTACGGCAAGACCCGGCACCGCAACATCCACTGCTACGGCGACTATGGGTCGTCAGTCCACGTCTTCCGCACATTCGAGCTCGACCAGCTCAGCCCAGGTGTCGCGGTCCCATGACCACGCCCAGGTGCTAGGCCCAACCTTATCAGCTGGACCGCCCGGTGCGACAACCTCGACAACCCGACCGGCCTGGCTGGTACAAGGCCCGCCCGTGCAGCCTCTGTCCATGTGGAACGAGGCTACACCGCCTGGAAGTGTGATGCCTGATAGACCCACCACATCCCAGCTCCATCGATCGTTCACCATGGCCAACCAGCAATCTCAAGCATCCATGGACGCGATGCGGGATCTAGTCGGCAAGAACGAGAGGCCCTCATCGAGCTCACTTCTCAGCACTATTGAACGAATTCGGGATGCGGTTGAGGATGACAGTACATTGCCTCATACCTCTCTGCCAACACCAGACGCCCTGCGAACCAGCGAAGAACTCTCGTCTGGAGTTGTCCAACCTGTCTCCAGT
The DNA here is from genome assembly GCA_010367425.1 of Teratosphaeria destructans. Classification (NCBI taxonomy): domain Eukaryota; kingdom Fungi; phylum Ascomycota; class Dothideomycetes; order Mycosphaerellales; family Teratosphaeriaceae; genus Teratosphaeria; species Teratosphaeria destructans. Next base: position 4,745 of record WBMN01000049.1, on the reverse strand, counting down.
CACGCGCTTTCTTCTGACCCGGCCCGGATCCTGACTTCGACGACGACAATGCCCCCACCAGAATCACAAGAATTTGAACTACCACCAAGACGTGAGCTGCCTTTCAAGCGCCCGGACAGCAAACGTAGCGGTACTAGGAAGGAATCCAGTTCCAAGCCGCCGCTCTTACCTAAGTTGGTGGGCTCGGGCCTCTCTACGCGATCTAACGATACTTCGCTAGCAGACAACAGCGCCAACCGGCCGAGCACGGCTGTTCCGCAGAAGCGCTCATCTGCGGCTGTTGAGGATGCTGCGAGTAGACCGCAAACATCTCTGGGTCTGCATTCCTGTGCTCCCCCGCGGCAGGCAGCCGACAAGCCCGAGATTGAGCTGCCTGAGCAGCCACGTGTTAAGCATGGGCTGCTCAACGGTAGAGAACCTCTGGCTCCGCGCTCGACCAATACGCAGATACCAAGAGTCAGTAGCCTCGTAGACGCTGAGCACGAGATTGACCCGCAGTACTCGCCGAATAAGAGGCAGGCAGTCTTGACCCAGGACCCGACCACGAACATTTACGCTGCTATCCGAGCGACTGGCGATCCGAACGTCGTGAGTCTGGAAGAGTACGCTACACAGTCATGGCAGGACCGCCAGGCTGCACTCGAGGAGTTCATGATCAGCAACCTGAAGAATCCTGCCTTTGCAAAGCTGTGCGAAGACGTCGACAATTGCTGGAGGAAGTTGATATTGGGATTGTGAAGCGAGGTGGATGATGGTGGGGGGACGCGCGCGTGTCCGTCTCGATATGGGAGGATCTGGGATGATATGAGCGAAATGGGGACGATATTGCTTCGACCAGCTGTGACGAGGGACACCGGATTTGCTCTACTTGACTCAAGATCATGTACTGTATAGCTTCTCATAGACGCTTCGATTCTTGTATCAATACTGATTTGACCAGAATATCTCACAAGCCTCGGACAACGTCGCACTACTACTGAGGTGGTACTGGATGTAACGCCGCTCGGCTCGGAGCCGACAGAGAGCGCCGATGACGACTGTGATAGGCAAGCACGCCATAGCGATAAGGAAACTGACGTCTCGTAAAGCCTCTGAGGTTCCTAGATACCTAGATACCTCACCATTAATAATAATAATCAATAATTACTTGGAAACAAGGCCTCTGAGGTAGCTAGATACCTAGATACATCACCATTAATAATGATGATAATCAATAATTACTTGGAAACAAGGCTTAGATACATGTACCTTGCTATTAGTAATAGTCAATAACTAATTGGAAACTTCAAGGCCGTGCCCGGGCATCTACCTAGGTATACATCGAACCTGACTGTACATAATCGATGACGAAAGCGGTCGAGATGGCCATCGGGCCCGTGGGTGGTCGGTCGTCGGTACCGCTATAGCGACACGATCTAGGCCTAGGCGGGCTATGGGCACGTACATGGGTGAGCCTAGTGGGGATTTGGGTCCGTGTTGACTGATTCATCAACATATTAATGCTGATTGATGGCGCATGCTTCCCTTGTTTCTCCTCGTCTATCTGGTTGTTGTGCCTGAGGACAGATAGGGGTGATTATTTTGGAGGTCCATACCACGTCCCATGCGTCGTAGTGTTTGCGACATGTACCTCAACTATCGGGAGTGACAGGACAAAGAACGGGAAGGATTATTCAGCCGCGGCCCTTCTTCTGGAACTGAAGGAACAAAGCTGGATCTCGTATCATTATAGCAAGATGGCCACAGCACTCGTCCGGCATGACGGAGTCGAGGAGATGCTGTCTCAGGATCCCCGTCCCAGCAAGCGGCGACGCCTGACCGAGGAGCATGTCGCCCCGCTCGCGCAGAAGCCCCCCGGGACCCTCACCCCTCCCGCCAGCGACAGCGACTCCGACATCACCGACGACCCCACCACCACCGCCGCCCGCCCCCACTCCGCGGACCCCACCCCGCTCCTCGCCAGAGCCCTGCACGTCCTGGCCACCGAAGCCGCCGCCCTCGCCCACATCCGCACCCTCTACCAGACCCACCCGGCCGCGCAGTCCGGCCTCCACGACGCCGTCGCCGCGCTCCTCCACGCCCACCGGCACGGCGGCAAGCTCCTCGCCTGCGGCGTCGGCAAATCCGGCTACATCGCGCAGAAGCTCGTCGCGACGTGCAAATCCCTGGGCCTGGCCGCCAGCTTCCTGCACGCCTGCGAGGCCCTCCACGGCGACCTCGGCGACGTCCGCGCCCCTGACGTGCTCCTCTTCGTCACCTTCAGCGGCCGCACGGCCGAGTTGGTGACACTGCTGCCGCACGTCCCGGCCGCCACGCGGATCCTCGCGCTCTCCGGCCACGTGAGGAAGGAGGACTGCGCCGTGCTCGTGGGCCGGGACGACAGCATCCTGCTGCCCGCACCCATCCCGGAGAAGGAGGAGGTGAGTTTCGGCGTCGCGGCGCCGACGACGTCGACGACGGTGGCGCTCGCGGTGGCGGATATGTTGGCGTTGACGGTCGCGGAGGCGCTGTGTGCGGGCGCGGCGTTGAGGGAGGTGTTTGGGCGGAATCATCCCGGTGGGGCGATCGGGGTGGGGTATCGGAGGGAGGGGGAGGGGATGAAGGGGGAGGGGGTTGGGTGTGCGGTGTTGGAGTTGCCTAGTCCTAGTATTTCTGGGAGTGATGGGGGGTGATAGGGGAGGGGACGTCTTGGATGGTTGGTTGGGATTCTCTTGGATGCGATTGGGATTGGTTTGACCTAGGAATTGGTGGATGGATGAATGGATTGGACATGGATTATATTCAGGAATAAGTAATTTGGCATTCATGCCCTTGAGGGCGCTTACGCATGCTTGATTTGCTTTTGAGGAGAAGAAGAAGAAGAAGGAGATGGGACGTCCTTTTCCATTCTCACTCGAGGATCTTCTCTTCGTCAGCTATATCATGGAGCTGTGAGGTCGAGCAGTGTGTGACATCCTCTACTCCACATCTCCTAGTGCTTGAGGGGAGGGTGAGGCAGAGGTGAGGTGGAGGAAGATCAGGGTCAACAGGCTCAAGTGTGGGACCATTTCGAGTCGATGGAGCTGACACGTGCAGTCTGACCGTGTCCAAGTCACGAGCCGTTCCTATGTGCTGGGCGAAGCCATTTGATGTTGGACCGTCGGGACCGGTAGGCGAAGGATGGAGGGCGAGCTTCCAGTGATATCTCAGAGTTTGGACAACAGTCGTGACATTCTGGCCAGTAATCGTAGGAGGTATCTCGACTGAGGTCCATCACCATATGTACCTACAGGTAATCCCTTGGATGAGCTCCAGATTGTCAATGGCACTTCGTGAGGCTTGACGAGCGGATGTGGCCGTCCGGGTCTCCGCTCTCGACTTCGCATCCGGATTGGTGTCCGAGTATGTATTGATGACCGGCCTCACCAGATACATGTCCCTCCATCGCGTATTGGAGGGACCCCATGCTGATGATGATAAGGATGATGATGATGATGCCTTGGTCCAGTCAGGCTTCAGCCACGTCTAGATGATCCCAAAGTCCGTCCGGTACGTCAATGTCCTGTGGTCAAATACGAGAATCGATCTGGATTTGGTCGCTGTCTCGCATATCCCGTGTCCAATCCAGCTTGCCCTGGGTAGATTGCATGCGCATGATCCACCGCTCCTACGGAGAGTCCTTCAGATGCCCATGCTATGGTTGCTCCGAATATCGAATCATTACGGTAGATATCTCCATCTGGTCTCTGCAAAGACAGCATGCAGTCTCCACCCGCATGGATGCAGTGTCCTGTAATCCCGTGTCCTCGCGACCCCATCCTCCATAGAAATGCACCGAGGACACATCCCGACTCCCCAAACACCACGCTCAAAAGGACTCATCCCTGCCCCTCTTGCCTCGATTTCCACCCTTCTTTTTCCCACCCCTCACCAAAACCAACTCAACAACCACCACCCCACCACCACCGTCCCCACGATGATGCCCGCCAGCTTGAAGATGGCCACCCCGTTCCCCTGACTCGCCATGACCCCTAAGCGCCGGGCGCTCCCCTTCAACGTGGTGGCCATGCCGCTGAAGGTCTCGGAGGTGGAGTCGATGACGCCCTGGTCGCGGGCATTGTCGTAGATGTCGATGGTGACGGAGCGGAGCTGGCTGACTTTGGAGGAGAGGGCGGCGAGGGAGTCGTTGTTTTGTCTGGATGAGAAGGTCAGTGGGAGGAGCAGGGGAAGGAGGTGGGCGGTCAAGGACGTACTGTTCGCGGGAGTAGGCTTCTGACATGGTCAATATGATTTAGGGGAGGTGATTAAGGCGGAGGAGAAGGAGATTTTGGGGAACCTAAGGCCTGGTGGCGCTTGGTGGTATCTCCGGCTGTGCTGCTCGAGTCTCTATGCCCACACTGGTTCTGTCCACGTACTACCAGGCTGCAGCATTCTTGGAGACGACGCAAGTGTTTTGTCACATGCGCCTATGTTCAAGGAGGCTTGGACAGATGATGGGGATGGACTCGGCTCAGCTTCCGCCTGCCTCTCTCTCTCGGCGTTCGTCACGGGCGAAACCCCATCGTGCGCCATATATACCAATTCCGACATTACTAAGCAATTGATAGATTATTCGACTTGGTAATCTTCTAGAGTTACTACGTTCTTACTATTATTATTATCTGAATATTTATTGTATAGATATAACTAATATCTTAAAATAATACTATAGTACTTTTTATTAAAAAAGGGTAGAGAGTAGTCTTATACCTACCTAGCTAAGTTAG